>QEPC01013801.1:1224910-1247981 GCA_003113815.1 Sphenodon punctatus | reverse complement strand
CGCTCACTCCCGGGATATGTCACTTGCAGAAGCCAGCCCGGCACGCTTCCCCCTCCCCCATTGTCCGTGGCAGGGGAAGTGCATGGGGGCTGCCTCTGTGGCCATGGTGACCACACTGGGAGATGCTCATTTGAATCGCTCCCCATTCACTCCACCTGTATGGGTGCTCTGCAGCAGTGCCACTCAGCAGCCATGGACACACACACCCATCGCCTTCCTCGTTTAAGAACATCCACTTAAGGAGTGTGCTCAAGGTGAAGGGAAAGGTGATAAGGGCATGTACTTGAGGACTGAGGGTGGATCCATGGCACTTGTACTTTTCTCTTCATCACCCCTTCCTGACAGCACTCCTTAAGTGTCCTCCCCAGCTCCTATCCAGGCTGAGTTTGTAACTAGTCTTCAAAGTGTCTCATGGGAGGGAAAAAGATTCTGCACCCCAGTAAAATAAAAAATGATAGTTATGGATGTGTATTTTATTCCTAAAGGAAAACTCTTAATAAATATGTACCCAGCTTTCTCCACGTCAAATAATAGTTAGTTATTGGGTGATGTCCACTTGACAACTTAAAAAAAGTTGCAAGACATAGCCATAGTAAGGTCAGGTGGTGCGGTGGCCCCGAGGCCCATGCTCTCTGGTACAGCTAAGTCCCCTGTGTTTAGAGAGGGACTCAGTTCCATCTTCTGCACCAGGGCCCATTCCAGCCTAGCTAAACGTTTCTCATATTTTTTTTTCTATTTCATAAGTATGCAATATTTAGCTCTGCTTCACACAGCACGTTTACTAGAGGAACGATCTACATTTTCCACTGTGATGTTTACCTCAAATACCTTATTACAAAGTTCTTGATCTCCCTCCTTTTCATCTATCTTGATATTTCTGTGTTATCCTTATACTGCTCTGAATTACTAATTTTATGTCTGTTTATGCAGTTCGTTTAAGCCTTGTATCCATACCGCAACCTTTCAAAAACTGCTTACCAAGGTTTTTCTGCTCGAACTCAGCTCTTCTGTATATTTCATATTAATTTTTTTATTCCATCAGCATTTTGCAAGATTATTTAAAGCACTGTAGTGATGTTGGAAAAATAAGATATCAAGACTGAACAATGCAAGAGCTTCATTTAAATGACCAGTAAGTCAGAGATACATTAATTTGTACCCTTTCCAGAACATTGTATATAATGAAACCTAAATGCCACAATTTTGGGAAATTAAAAGTTAAGCAGAGGCCACCTCTCACAATCTGCCCTTTGTGATTTTAATTTTTAGTAATAATGCTTTCCTGCATGTGAACATTTACTGCAAGCCATTAATACAAATTGAAAGTAGACAAGAATATCATAGGTGTCAGGGGCACCCGGGTTCGCGCCGGGACCCCCGAGACACCCCCGCAGAACTTACCCCTACCCAGCAGCACGCCAGACACAGGGACCCCCTCGGCACCGGCGCAAGCGGCTCGGGGAGAGCCGCGCCTGCAACAGACGCCGCCGGCAGGAAGCCGGCAAGAGGGCGTTCCTCCGACGCCCCCACGATTACTGGAGGGAGGGCCTGGATCTGTGGCCACGCCCCCACCGATGACCAGCCAGGCGGGGCTTGCTCCAGCCCCGCAGGGAACACCCTCCCCAGCAGCGCCCGCGTTAGGGGCTCAGCTGCAACAGATTGCCACGCCCCCTGCAAGCAGTCATGCTGTGGGGATTCCCCCGCCCCCGCGGCGCCGCTCAGAGCGGCTGCGGGCACGCACGGGGGCGGGGGTTAGAGGATAAAAGCCAGCGCCGCCTGGGAAGCGGCGCTGGTGATTGTGGAAACCGGCCCTTGCCTACGTGTGCCTGCGAGTGAGCGTGAAAGCCTTCGTGAGCGTGATTACCCTAACTATTGCCCAAGTGAGTGTGTCCCAACCTTTGTGTTCCTTGTCAAGTTTCCTGAGTGTGAGCAGCGTGTGCAGTAGAGTGAAAGCCCTCCCGGACCCGTGTGTGGTGCCCTTGGCCTTGGTGGTGAGTGACCCGTGTCCGTTCGCCCTTCCCCCCTCCGGGGCCCCCGCACTCCCCGGGGTGGAACCCCTCACCCCCTGGTCCCTTCGTGTGGTACTGTGTGTGACTAACGAGTGTGGGGCAGCCTTGGGTTCTTGGTCAGCAGCGCCTGATGATGATAAGGGCTCGTTCTCTTTAATTAGAGGTAGAGCCACTCACTATCCTGACGGGCATCCTAACTCCGATCGCTCCCGTGCTGACCTCGACACCCCAGGGCCTTTACGTTGCGTGTGCGCGTGTGTGGAACCGTTCCCCCCTACCCCCGGTAACAAATCACCAGCCTTAAATCGGCCTGTACCCGGCTTCAGGGAACATGGATATTTCCAAAGAAATTTCTCAGTTGACCCACGCCGTACAGTCCTTGGCCATGGAGGTGAAGGACCTCCAGGCCCAACAGGGAGGCATAGCCGCGGCAGTAACCCAGTTACAAGGGGCTGCCGCGGGACCCGGAATGGGGGCGGTGGCGCCTCCTCCCCCACAACCCCCTGTGGTAGCAGCACACCCTCTAGTGCCCCGAGAACCAAAAGGGCCCAAGGTGGAAAAATTTCAGGGGGATAGGCAGGCTTTCCAAGGGTTTCTAGCCCTATGCCGGCTGACCTTTAAGGTACAGCCAGCCACGTATGCCACAGATGAACGTAAGGTGGCCTTTATCATCGGGAACCTGGGGGGCCCTGCCTTGGAGTGGGCTACCACCCTCCTGAAGGGGGATAGCCCCTTATTAGACAACTTTTCGGAGTTCGTAAAAGAATTAACCTTCCTGTTCGACCATCCCCATCGAACTCAGGATGCCGAGGCCCTGATTATGTCCCTGCGCCAAGCTAAGGGGGGCGTATTGGAGTATTTGACGCAATTCCAGCAACTAGCGCTGGAACTCCAGTGGCCTAACGGGGTATTGAAGGTAATGTTTAAAAGGGGGTTAGGGGAAGAAATCAAGGATCAGCTGGCCCTAGTAGAAACCCCGAATACGTGGGAGGCACTTGCCAACCTGGCCCTGCAGATCGAAGCCCGGCTGCTGGAACGCAAACGAGAAAGACGCCAAGAGGGGCGCTCCGGCTGGGTTCGGCCCCTCTTGCCCCCCGGACCCCCAAAACTCCCCGAAGCAGAGCCCATGCAGCTCGGGGCCTCTCGGGGACCCTTGTCTAAGGAGGAACGGGAGCGCCGTCGGGCCTCTCGTTCCTGCTTCTATTGTGGGGAGGCTTCTCATTTTATTAGGGAATGCCCAGCCCTGCCCCCCCACCGTCGAGAGGCGGGAAATGGGCGCGATCGGGGCGGACTGGGGTCGCCTCGATCGTAAGGATACTCAAGGCCCCAGCCCCTTCTCAGCGCCAGAATCCACACCTTCAGGTGCCGGTCACCCTCACCCTTAGTCCTCAGGCGTCCCTTGTGGTGTGGGCCCTTGTAGACTCGGGGGCATCCGGCAATTTCATCCATGGCCCATTGGTAGCCCAGTGGGCAATCCCGACCCGAGCCAAGGTTCCACCCGAGGCAGTTCACTCTATTGACGGGTCCCCCTTAGTCTCTGGGCCTATAACGCTGGGCACGCACCCCTTGGGGTGCACCATTGGGGACCACTACGAGCAACTTTCCTTTGACGTAGTGTGCACCCCGCTCTTTCAGCTGGTCCTGGGGGCACCGTGGTTACAGATCCATGACCCCCACATCGTGTGGTCCAAAAAATGTGTACAGTTCCCTTCTCCCAAGTGCACTACGGCCTGTATCCGCCCGCAACCTCCAATCACTTTAGGGGCTACCACGACCACCGGGCCCCCACGGCAGGAAAACGCCGTACCTTCGGAGTATCAGGATTACGCCGATGTTTTTAGTAAAACGCAGGCCACAGAACTCCCTCCGCATCGGCCGTATGATTGCCCCATTGATTTGCTTCCAGGAACAGAACCCCCCTTCGGACGCATTTACGCCCTGGCCGCCCCGGAACTTCGGGCGCTCCGCACCTACCTCGACGAGAACCTCCGACAGGGATTTATTCGCCATTCTAGCTCCCCGGCGGGGGCTCCTATTTTTTTTGTAGCCAAGAAGGACGGAGGATTACGGCCGTGTGTCGACTACCGTGGACTAAACCAAATTACTACGAAAAATCGGTACCCACTCCCATTGATACCAGAATTATTGAACCGCCTCCAGGGAGCCCGATTCTTCACGAAGCTAGATCTTCGAGGGGCATACAACCTGGTCCGGATGCGGTCCGGAGATGAATGGAAAACAGCCTTCCGGACCCGATACGGACTGTTCGAGTACCGGGTGATGCCCTTCGGTCTCGCCAATGCTCCGGCGGCCTTTCAGCATTTTATTAACGACGTTTTCCATGATATACTAGATATCTATGTTATTGCATATCTTGATGATATCCTTATTTACTCCGTGACCCTAGAAGAACATGTGGAGCATGTCCGAGAAGTCCTGCAACGCTTACGACATCACAAGTTGTACTGCAAACAAGAAAAATGCTCGTTCCATTTACAAACAGTCAGCTTCCTAGGGTTTGTCATCAGCCCCTCAGGAGTCATGATGGAAACCTCCAAGGTCGAGGCCCTTCGAGACTGGCCTCCGCCCAAGGCGGTAAAACCGCTCCAACGCTTTCTAGGAAGCGCTAATTACTACCGACAATACATCCCCAACTATGCCGAGATCACCGCCGCCCTCACACAATTACTGAAGAAGAACCAACCTTACCAGTGGGGGGTAGCACAACAACGGAGCTTCGAGTTCTTGAAGCGAGCCTTCACGACTGCCCCTATCCTACAACACCCGGATTTGGAGAAACCCTTCCACGTGGAGGCAGATGCCTCGGGAAGGGCGATTGGGGCTGTTCTCCTTCAACCAGCACGGAACCCTGACACCCTCCTCCCGTGTGCATACTACTCTCGCCAGTTGACCCCGGCCGAGAGGAACTATTCTATTCTCGATCGGGAACTTCTCGCCATCAAAGCGGCGTTCGCCACGTGGCGTCATTATTTAGAAGGGGCACAGCACCCTATCCTAGTCCACACGGACCACAAGAACCTGACATTCCTTCAAAGCGCCCACATCACCAATGCCCGGCATGCGCGCTGGGCACTGTTCTTCGCCCGCTTCGACTTTCGCATCCGCTATCGTCCCGGGAAATTACAAGTCTTGGCGGACGCTCTGTCCCGTTACTTAGAGGAGCAGCCCGATAGTCCGCCGTCCCTCGAGCCCATCTTAGAACCTAAAACGTTCTGTGCAACATATCTATCCACCGAAGCCCTCCGAGAAGCGACACAACGAGAACTTGACTCCACGACCGAAAAAACCCCCGACGGGTTCCAACGCCATCAAGGGCGTATCATAGTACCCCCGTCCTGTAGGGCCCAAGTCCTCTGGGCCCATCACGAAGCCCCTACTGCAGGACACCCAGGAGTAGAGCGTACCCAACAACTGATTCTTCGTTCCTTTTGGTGGCCGACTCTCCACCACGATGTACAACGGTATGTTGCTGGCTGTGCTACGTGTGCACGGACTAAGGTTCCCCGTCGTGCACCGACGGGACTTCTACAGGTCCTCCCGTTACCAATGGGACCCTGGCAGCGCATCGGACTTGACTTTGTGGTGGACCTACCACCCTCACGGCACCACACCGCAGTTTTGGTAGTCGTTGACCACTTTTCAAAACTCGCCCATTTTATCGCGTGCAAGGGGTTGCCTTCAGCCAGACGTACTGCGTTATTATGCATCCGCCACGTGTTCAAACTCCATGGGTGGCCACAGGAGATCTTTAGCGATCGAGGGACCCAATTTACAGCACGATTTTGGAAGGCATTGTTTCAATCGCTCCAGGTGACCTTAAGACCCACCACCGCCTACCATCCCCAAGCTAACGGCCAGGTGGAGCGCGTAAACCAAAACATGGAACAATACCTCCGTTGCTACACTAATTACCTACAGGACGATTGGTATGCGTGGCTCCCCCTGGCCGAATTCGCTTACAACAATGCCCCCAATGCGTCCCTCGGAGCGTCGCCCTTTTTCGTAACATACGGATTCCATCCCCACCTAGGTACGTTCGATACCCCCAACATAGAGGTGCCAGCCGCAGGGGCCCTCGTACAGCAAATCCACAAGGCCCAAACTCTCGCCCGGCACACGCTACAGGAAGCCCGTCAGCGGTACAAGGCACAAGGGGATAAACACCGACGCGAAGGAACCCCTTTATGCCCAGGCGATCTGGTCTGGGTAGATCGACGGCATTACCCATCTGCACGGCCCTCGGCGAAACTGGACGCCCGTTATATCGGTCCTTTTCCAATTACCCACCAAATAAATGACGTCACGTACAAGGTACAGTTCCCGCCGCATGTACGGTTGCACCCCACGCTGCATGTGTCCATGCTCAAGAAGGCCGACCCGGCCCAACGTCAAGCAGAGAGCATCCCGCCGGGCCCAACGGAATGGTCGGTCGCCGGTCCGGAATACGAAGTCCGAGCAATCCTTGATGCCAAGTTGCGGCGGGGCCGACTCCACTACCTCGTAGATTGGGTGGGGTATGGTCCTGAGGATCGTTCCTGGGAGCCCGCCGCCAATGTATCCGCCCCTCGGCTACTTCGGGCGTTCCACCTTCGGCATCCTTTGAAGCCTGGCCCGCCCCGGTTTGGGTACCGGCGCCCTCGAGGGGGGGGTACTGTCAGGGGCACCCGGGTTCGCGCCGGGACCCCCGAGACACCCCCGCAGAACTTACCCCTACCCAGCAGCACGCCAGACACAGGGACCCCCTCGGCACCGGCGCAAGCGGCTCGGGGAGAGCCGCGCCTGCAACAGACGCCGCCGGCAGGAAGCCGGCAAGAGGGCGTTCCTCCGACGCCCCCACGATTACTGGAGGGAGGGCCTGGATCTGTGGCCACGCCCCCACCGATGACCAGCCAGGCGGGGCTTGCTCCAGCCCCGCAGGGAACACCCTCCCCAGCAGCGCCCGCGTTAGGGGCTCAGCTGCAACAGATTGCCACGCCCCCTGCAAGCAGTCATGCTGTGGGGATTCCCCCGCCCCCGCGGCGCCGCTCAGAGCGGCTGCGGGCACGCACGGGGGCGGGGGTTAGAGGATAAAAGCCAGCGCCGCCTGGGAAGCGGCGCTGGTGATTGTGGAAACCGGCCCTTGCCTACGTGTGCCTGCGAGTGAGCGTGAAAGCCTTCGTGAGCGTGATTACCCTAACTATTGCCCAAGTGAGTGTGTCCCAACCTTTGTGTTCCTTGTCAAGTTTCCTGAGTGTGAGCAGCGTGTGCAGTAGAGTGAAAGCCCTCCCGGACCCGTGTGTGGTGCCCTTGGCCTTGGTGGTGAGTGACCCGTGTCCGTTCGCCCTTCCCCCCTCCGGGGCCCCCGCACTCCCCGGGGTGGAACCCCTCACCCCCTGGTCCCTTCGTGTGGTACTGTGTGTGACTAACGAGTGTGGGGCAGCCTTGGGTTCTTGGTCAGCAGCGCCTGATGATGATAAGGGCTCGTTCTCTTTAATTAGAGGTAGAGCCACTCACTATCCTGACGGGCATCCTAACTCCGATCGCTCCCGTGCTGACCTCGACACCCCAGGGCCTTTACGTTGCGTGTGCGCGTGTGTGGAACCGTTCCCCCCTACCCCCGGTAACAATAGGACTCTGTCAAGTTAATCAGAAACTGCATGTGAGAGCATTACCACCACAACAGGGATTTTTCCCTGGACCCTGACACCCGCTCGGACGATGATCTTGTGGCCTTCTGGAACATCTTGTTGGCCGAGACCATCGACAGGGTGGCTCCTAGGTGTCCGCTGCCCTCTCTAGTCTCCCGCAGGTCTCCTTGGTTTACTGAGGCCCTGAGGGATTTGAAGTGAGAGGGTAGGCGGTTAGAGCGCCAGTGGTGCCGGACTGGAGATGAATACGATAGATCGCAGCATAAGAGCAGTTTAAAGGCCTATGCTGTGGCGGTGCAGGCAGCAAAGAAGCAGTTCTTTGCTGCCCTCATTGTGTCTGCAAAGTCACGTCTGGTGGAGCTTTTCCGGGTGGTGAGGGGTTTGGTCAGTCCTGCCTGTCTCCACCTGGACCTGGAGCAATCCAGTGTCCGCTGTGACCAGTTGATTGAATACTTTGTGGACAAGATTGCTCGTATCCATCATGACTTTGGTACCGCAGTTATTGCAGTGGATCATCTTGGGGCCATGGAGGCCCCATCCTGTCCTGTTTTGTGGGATTGGTTTCAATTGGTATCACCTGCTGATGTTGAGTCCGTGTTGGGTTCTGTTCGTGCCACTACTTGTGAACCTGATCCATGCCCGTCCTGGTTGGTGAAAGCCAGCCAGGAGACGTTATGACCATTGCTGACTGGGGTGGTTAGTGCCTCCCTTCGGGAGGGCAGGGTGCCGGATAGCCTTAAACAGGCGGTGGTTCGGCCCCTGCTCAAGAAACCATCTCTTGACGCTGATGCTCCTGCCAGCTATTGGCCGGTCTCTAACCTTCCCTTTCTAGGGAAGATTATTGAATGGGCAGTGGCACAATAGCTCCAGGAGCATTTGGACTGCACCTGACCCCTTTCAGTCTGGATTTCGGCCTGGTTATGGTACAGAGACGGCACTGGTGGCATTGGTTGACGATCTTCATCTGGCACTGGACCAAGGTCATCAGACCTTATTGGTCCTGCTAGACCTTTCAGCTGCATTTGACACTGTCGATCATGAGGTGTTGGTGACTCGTCTGCAGGACTATGTCAGGAATGGTGGGATGGTCTTGGACTGGTTTTGCTCTTTCCTGGCCGGGCAAGATCACCGGGTGGTCCTGGGTGAGTGTACTTCTTCCCCCCGGGATCTCACATGTGGAGTCCCGCAGGGTGCCATTCTGTCTCCCCTCCTGTTTAACATCTATATGCTGCTGTTAGGGAAGATCATGAGAGGGGTGCCAGGTATGCAGTATCATCAGTATGTGGATGATACTTAGCTTTACCTCTCCTTTTCCATCGATCCAGGTCATGCGGTCTCCTTATTTTCCCAGTGCCTGTCAGCTGTGGGGGCTTGGATGAGGTTGAGCCATCTGCAATTGAAACCCGACAAAATGGAGGTGATGTTGGTGAGCGAGGGCTTGGAGGTGGTGGAATCTCCTCTTGTTGGGGGGCGTGTTCGCCCTCCTTTGGTCTCTCAGGTTCAGAGTCTGGGTGTGCACCTCGATTCATGGCTCATGGTTGTGACGGTGGCAGGGAGCCCATTTCGGCAGTTACATCTTGTCCGGCGGCTTCAACCGTATCCCTCAGACTCCGACCTTGCCACTATCATCCATATATTCATCACCTCAAGGCTGGATTACTGCGCTACGCTCTACGTGGGGCTGCCCGAGAAGCTGGTCCAGAGGCTGCAGCTGGTGCAGAATGCTGCGGCCCGCCTCCTTATGGGGGTGGGTCACCGAGAGCATATGACACCAGTGCTCCGAGCTCTGCGCTGGCTGCCTATAAAGCACCGGTCCAGGTTCAAGGTGCTGGTGTTAACCTTTAAAGTCCTTCATAGCCTGGGCCCTGCTTATCTGCAGGATTGCCTCACTCCCCATGTGCCCGTGTGACCCGAGATCGTCCGTGGGGGCCTTTTTGGAGGTTCCCCGGATAATGTAGGTGGACACAGCTGTTTGGTCATTTTCAGTGGTTGCCCTGATGCTCTGGAACTCTCTCCCAGAGGAGGCTCGGGTGGCCCCCACCCTCCTGTTGTTTAGACGTTTATATAAGACCTGGCTTTTCTGCCAGGCCTTTGACGAGGGGTAGGGGTAGGGTGGGGAGGGTTTGGTAGGGTGAGGCGGGTTTTATTATTTGTTTTAAAATGTGTTGATCTGTTTTTAAATGTTTTATTTTTAAATTTTTTGTGTGTTGTTCGCCGCCCTGAGCTGCCTTTGGGCAGGAGAGGCGGGATACAAGTTTAAAATAAATAAAAATATTTTTTTTAAAATTTCATACAGCATTTGAACAAATATGTTCAATGTCAGGTCCAGTACCATACGGCTTCTCAAAAGGCTGTCTCTCAGTAGCCTTCTGCCCCCAAACTCTGGCATGCAACCTCCTGCCAGGCTGCAGCTCTCTACTCTGACTTCAAACTGATCAGCTGTCCCATCAGTACTTGGCCCCCAGAGCCGGCCTTATCTTGGGGTGGTTCGGGGGGCCCCGTACTTGGGGCCCCCAGTTTCTAGCCACTATCTGTATCGGCCAGGGAGAGGCAGAGGCCCTGCCTCTCCCTCACTCCCTGGCCCCCTCCACTGCCTGTCAGTCTCGGCCAGGGAATGAGAGGCAGAGGCCCCAACTCTCCCTCACTCCCTGGCCCCCTCCACTGCTTGTCTCAGCCAGGGAGTGAGGCTGCTTTTAAACGAGACAAGAAACGCGGCTGATCCTTTGATCAGCCGTGTTTCTTTGCGCTCGTTTAAATTACAAACTTACATTTAAGCCGGCGTCAGACCGGGCAGGCAATCCTGCCCCCTCCGACGCCGATCGCCGCTGTGCCAGCTTCACGGCACACTTCCCGGATATTTTGCCGAGTACGCATGCGCAGAAGGGTGCGCATGCACACTGAGTCTCTACGCCGGGTCTGATGCTCTTCTGAGCATCAGACCCGGCGTAGAGAGAAAGGCGGGGGGGATATGCCGGCACTTAACGATCCCGCTTGTCAGCGGGATCGTCTAAAAGCGCCCTGAGGGAGAGGCGGGGCCTCTGCCTCTCTCTCACTCCCTGGCTGTGTCCGAGACTGACAGGCAGCCGAAGGGGCTAGGGAGTGAGGGAGAGGCAGAGGCCACACCTGTCTCTCACTCCCTGGCAACTTCCAGCGCCTGGCGTGACCCGGGAGCTCATGAGCAGGCCTGGTGCGGGGCCCAGGCCAATGGCGGCAAGTGTTGTAAAAAATGGCTGGGCTTGGGGAGGGGCAGAGGGGAGTGCCCCCTCTGCCCGATCCCTGGGTAGCGCCCCTAGACCGAGCCAGGGAGCGCCCCCTGAGCCAGAGAGTGCCCCTGGGTCTCCCACCAGCGGCTTTGCCACTGGCGGGACAATGGGGCCCCACATTTCTCCCCCGCCTTGGGCCCCGCAATCTGTAAGACTAGCCCTGTTGGCCCCATCTGGCCAGAGCCATCGTTATAAGACAAGAGGCTGGCAGGCGAGCTGAGGTATGGCTGCTGGCTCTGTACAATGAATTACATTCCAGGGGGATGAATCCCAACAGGGAGGGACATTCCCAGGAGTTCCCCATATCCATAACACCATGTACTGTATGTAATCTAGGAGATACAAAGGCATAGCTAGGTTGGACTGGGCCCTGGTGCAGAAGATGGGCTGCCCCCCACTCTCCCTCCCAGTGGCAGGGATGTAGTTGCACCAGGGAATGTGGGGCTCCCAGCCTCATGGCATGGCTGCTATTGCTATGTCTCTGATGAGATAAGTAACTACATTTTATATAACTATCATATCTTGTATCTTTCTTGCTTTATTATAGTGCAGAGTAGTGCCCCACTATAATGTAGTCTTACAACTATGGGTGTTGCCACACATGATCCCGGGAAGGAGGTGGCCTGACCTGTCCCGGCTCGAGAACACAATCGCCAACGTGGGCCTGACCAGGTTCAGCAATGGAACAAATGTACCTGCAGCCAGGCCGCTGGGAAGGGCGGGGAGCGGATGGCCATGGAGGACCGGATCTGGACTGGGCTAGGGCGGGCTACATCACATATGAGTAACCTGTTCTGGCGTGGACCATAGCCCGGGCTGTGATTGCAGAGGTTTCTGGGATCACCTCAGACAGGCCTAGGAGCAATCCCAGGCAACATCTGGCAGCCTGGCCAACAAACATGCTGGTGGCCTGCAGACCTAAGCAGGCCGTGTCACATTTATTAACACCCTATGTTAGTAATATAGTAATGTATAATGTACATTAAAGTAAGTATTATGTATAGTAATATGCAAAGGCAGTGTGAATGTGGCATGTAGAGGTGTTTGTAGCCTAACCTTAACCTTAATTAGGCATCTCTGCCCTAATTAACCAATCTGGGGCTGGGTAGTTGACCAATCAAAACATATTTGTTCAGTTGACTAGTCAGATATTGTCAAACAATGGTAAACATTACTTTATTAAGACAACACCAAATAGACTTTAATTTTCAATAGATACTTATCCTAATTAAAAAAAAAATAAGTTGGCTAATTTATTGTGAAACAATGAAATTAAATACTAAAAATGTAATAAACTGTATAACCTTTAACAATATTAGGATAGTATAAATGTGAACAATAATCAAAACTGAGCATTTCTTCTTCTCTTTGGATCCCCCGCGCCCTCTTACTTTGTGCTTGTTGCTGGCATGTTTGGGTTATTTGGAGAGGTAGGGAGAGAGTGTGGTTGAGGTGGTGACAAATATTGACAATATTTAACCAGTCAATTAACTCAAGGAATTTTTATGGGGTATTTTTGAAATGAGAATGTTGATTATAAACCCAGTGCACCATACCGGAAACTCCTACAGAACCTTGGCTCAAAGCCCCAGAGATATGGCCGTGTTTTCTTCATGTATTTTAGAGTTAGAATCGGCTACCTAAAATGAATGAGGAGCAGCTCGGCATGCATGGTCCAAATTAGCCAAGAGCAAAGAACCTAAACAGAAGAAGGGAGAGTGAATGTAGTACTAGCCTTCCTCTTTCAGAAAAGCCAGAATGTTCTGTAGCTTTTGCAGTTTTTGGAAAGTGATTCATTTCCTTAAAGTCATTGCTACTGCAGTATTTTTGCTATTACTTCCCCTTTGAGTTATCCAAAAACATTTTATAGTTTGGTTCCCCCCCACCCTTATCCTTGGTTTACTGGCAAATACATATTTCTTACAGCTTATAATCATTTAGACACTAAATGGTCCCTAAACATTTAGCTGGACTGCACAACTACATTTATTGCTGGATGAGCAGACGTGCATTTTGGCCTGTGGAAAGGCACGGGTAAAAAATAAATTAAAAAATAGACCAGTAAGATTTCTATCAATAGTGCAGTAAGGAAATAACTATAATACAGCCTGGGCTACTGCAAAACGCAAAGGTTTGGAGAAACCTGAGCCTAGCTGTAATAATTACCTGAAAGACATGGAATAAAATAGTGTTGTACATTTCACTATGGCTTGGTAGTCCACTGTCATTAAATTTAAATTATATGTTGTGCTGATCAGTAGGAAGTTTAGTCAGGGGTGGGGGGCTAGGAAGCTGTGCTGGGATGAAAGCCTTGGGGGTCTGGTGAAGCTGCAGGGGGCAGACAGACAAATGCATGCTAGCTGCCATTGGACAAAATGTGGGTTCTGAGCCTGGGTCCTTAAGCCTCCCAGTCAGTATGGAAGTTTCCGCCTTCCTTCCCACACAAGTAAACTCTTGCTGGGTTCAGGGGTTTTTCTTATCTACCCCCTTAGCTTCCCACACAAGTAAACTCTTGCTGGGTTCAGGAGTTTTTCTTATCTACCCCCTTCTCCCTGGAAAAGCAGCATCTGGCCAGATAGCCTCCCCTCTCCATGCTAAACAGCCACACAGGCAGTTTCCACACAGACGCCCCCCCCTCTCGTGAGGGGAGGGGCGCCCATGCGAATGCCGCGGCAGGTGCGGGGAGATAGGTGGGCGCCCATGGGAATGCCGCAGCCGGGGCACGGGGGTGCGTGCGTGCCCTCGTGCGCCACCCATCACCCACACACGGAGCAACAGGCGCCAATGCCTGATGCTCCGCGTGTGAAGATGGGTGAAGGGTGTGTGTGTCCGCACTGCCCACCCACCCATCCCCCCTGCATTGCCGGCCTGTTTGTCTCCTAGCCATCCCTATACATTCGAAACTCCCTGACCCCACAGTCTCAGACTCTCAGCAAACCCCTCTATTTATCTCTGCAAACCCCCTTATTGTGTGTGCAGATGAAGGTCTTGTAGAGCAGGTCTGGGGGTCTCTTTGCATAAGATCCCAGCAACACACATTCCGAGAACCAGAGATTGTGAAGGGCTGACAAGCTGGAGTAATTATAGAGCTGTGGTCTGCACACGCTATTAAAATCCCAAACATTCTATGCATCATAAAATCGAGACCATTCATCCTAACACAGTGCAATCTTGTAGGGAGGATCACCTGGGTGAGGGGCAGAAGCTACCCAAAGTTCAGACAGATCAGTTGAGATAGCTGGGTTATAGGACTTGAATGATTTTATTGATATTATTATGCGTAGCCTTAGGCCATAGCATTTATAGGACTTTGAATTCTGGAGGCAGAAATGTTTTTTTCTGTATTTTGTGATTTTAAAAAATATATAACAGTTTAAGTTATCTGTGTCGACGCGTAGAGGTGTCAGAAAATTAAAGTGTGCATTGTAGTTCATTCCTGAGTTTAGATTTTAAAAATCCACTGTGTAGCTTGTAAGTGGTTTTGAAGTTCCGATGTTATCCAATAGAGTGAGACTTTTAAGCCATGTCAGAATGGCCGTGGATTATATGTACACCAAAGGAATGTACATTTTATATACATATCCATCTATGCAGTCATATTATATAAGAGAATGGGTATCTGTATGTAGGCTATACATGGAATGGTTATTATACGTAGATGCTCCTGTACCCTCATAGGAATCAGGGAAAGGGAGGGGGCGCTTTGTATTTTTTTAGGGGTGGGCAATTCAGATTCAAATTAATCTGTAACTGCTCATGTAGTAGGGAGGGTCTTCCCAGGGCCACACAGGGCGCTGGGATCTCTTTCAGGAAGTAGCTCACCCCACTGCCACACTTATTCAGCCCTTAACTAGAGTGTATCCCCGCCCACTGGGGAAAGGGAGTTTACCCTTGGAACAACACTATAGCTGTCCATAGGGGTTCCAATCAACAGTCTCTTTATTAGACAGGAGCACACTTCCTTAGTCCCTGGGCTGCGAGCTTGTCCAACTCTACCCGGCAGGCCCAGCACAGTCTCTCACAGGTCCTGGAGCAACACAACATCAACCCCCCAAAGTCCATACAGCCAGGCCTCAAGCCCCAGTCTCTGGCCAAGCCTTCCCCAGGCAAAAGGCACCCTCCTGAGCATATAACTCTCTCCACTACCTGGATCCACTCTGGTCTTCAGCACCCTGGAGAGCAGAGTGAAGCGCTAGACTTCTTCAGGGGAGATGTTACCCCTTCAACTCCCAGACAGAGACTGCCTTGTTCTCTGACTTGCAGCCTCTTATGTACCCAGAGTGAGCATGGTCAGCTACTCTGGCTGTTTGCCCTTAAAGGGCCAGTGTTCTGCCCGCTCTGTCCCTTTTTCTCCCAGCCTCTTTCCAACTCAGGCTGGTCCCTTGCTATGGGCAGAGATGTGAAGGCCTTGAAAAAACCCAGAAAAAATGGGGAGGAACATCCCCCTCCCCCCGAGGACTTTTATTTTTGTTTTTTTCTGAAAAATTGAAAAAATTGAAAAAAATTGGAAAAAATCAAAAAACCTCTTATGAAATATTTTCTTTTAGAATGATGAATAAAATGTTTAAGACAAGGTGTTCATATATTGCTACCCTTTACTCCCCAAGAATGTTTTCTAAGTAATAACTATATAATAGGAAGACTTTTATGTAAGACAGTAAGCCTATCTACAGTATCAGAAGATCATTACAATTCCTGTACACCGAGGACAAGCAGTACAGTACAACTCTCAAATGCAAGAGCAAGATCGATTTCTGCCCCCAGGGGGCACTGCCATTTTCTGTATCTGCTTGACACTGTGGAGGAGACAAATGCCACTTTCAGACCTCCCCCCGCGCACATATTTTGGCTGTGGGAGGGAATGCGCAGTCAGGAGATGTGCGGGGTGCTGCCAGTCTGAAAGCCACCCATACCCCCACAGAAATACAGAGAAACACCCACAGAGATACAGAGCAGAATATGTGCGGGGAGGGGGGAGATCTGAAAGTGGCTTAAATCCAGACTCCAGAATACATAACGACTTTCTTTGTTTTACCATAATGTTAATGGTTTCTTCTATTTTCAACTTTAATTTTTGCCTGCTTCTCATAAACTGGCAAAAACTAAGAAATGCTAGGTTCATTAGAGCTGAGCAGCTTGTAGCTCCATTTATAAAAAACATTAAAAACATTTTAAAGTAAAAATTAGTAAATTTGTAATTATTGTCTGAATAAACTATACTTTTAAATTTAATAACTATACCAAGCATGATAATTTTATGAGAAAACCAAGTTATACATAATACATTTCATGTTCTTAAAGTAGCAAAGTGAATTTAGATCTGAAAAGGGTGCTAAGAAAATAAGTATTGCATATATTTCAATTTCCCCCAAAATTTCCATGAAAAAAACAGAAAAAAAAAAAGTTTCACCATGGTTTCAAAATTTCTGGAAATTTTACATCTCTAGCTATGGGCTGGTTCTACCCTGCCCATACGCATGTGCAGAGTCCCCTGGCTGGCCCACTCAGTCCCCTCTTAAAGGGGCAGCAGCCCTGCAGGATTGCTCCCTGGTACAGCCCGAGACTGGTCGTTATAGATTAATCTGTGCCCAGCTGCATCACTGGCAACACACCCATTGCAGTTGGTTTTAAATCTATAAAAAATTAACTTTAAAAAATAAATTTTAAAAAATCATGCACATGTGCAAAATGTGGCTACCAGACCATTATGCATATACATGCCCGTTTCCAAAATGGCGGCGGCAGTATCACTGCCATTTTGGAAAAGGGCAGTCAGTCTGCACATGTGCAGTGGCCATTTTGCGCATTGGCAGACCAGCTGCCCTTTTCCAAAATGGCAGTGACACTGCTGCTATTTTGGAAAAGGGCGTGCATTCACAGAACAGTTCAGCAGCCATTTGCACAGGTGCAATGGTTTTTTATTTTTAATGGATTTAAATATGGATCCATAATCCGAATCTGTACTTAAATCTAGAAATTGCAGAACTGGATCTGTAACAGATACACATCCGCAGTTTCCTCTGGCTGCCCACCCATAGCATTTTTGTGCGGAGAGCACAGGATGGGAAAGTATCCTAGCCTGCCTGTGACAGGCAGCCTCTCCAGGAGTTGCAACAGATCTCCAGCTTCAGTGGGTGAAAACAGACATGACGCTAACCACCCGTTAACCATCCTTGGTGGTTATTTATGCATGTTGCAGGACTGTATTGGTGCCCTATGCAGCCCTGCAACATGCAAAAGGGTGGTTAGTGTCATGTCTGTTTTCACCCAGTGTTGTTCCCAACTTGCAGAGGAAGAGGACTGGAGCTAAAAGACCAAGGCAAAGTGTGGGTACGTAGAGTCTAAGAGTGAAAACAGACATGACGCTAATCACCCTTTAACCACCCTTGGTGGTCATTTATGCATGGGTGAAAACAGACATGACGCTAACCACCCTTTAACCATTTATGCATGGGTGATTTCAGACGTGACGGGGCGCCTATTGGCCCCATCACGGAATCACCTTTTGATTCCCCGCCGGAATCAAAAAGTCATGTCCGATAGATGTGCAGGCTGATTCCGGCAGGGAATCTGGGGGAGGGGTGAGGAAGCGGGGCTGCGTAACGTGCAGCCGCACAGCCCCACCTCCCCCACCCGTCCTTGAGACGGGCGGGCACAGCGGCCAATCCGGCCACTGCGCCCGATTCCGACTTGGGGTCTGGGCCACGACCTGGAATCAGCGGCGGTAACAGACGTTACCGTCCGCTGATTCCCGGCCGTGGTTCAATTAACCACGCTTTCGGGAATGGTACCTGGACCATCCTCGAAAGCGTGGTTATTTTGCTTACCACCGGTGGTTCACCATGGTGAACATCTGGCAGCAAGCAACCAGACGTTACGGGACCATCCACCACCACGGGGGATTCACCGTGGTTGAGTGTGGTATCGTAACATCTGAAAATACCCCGTTTCAGGGCTGCACCAATACAGCCCTGCAACATGCATAAATAACCACCAAGGGTGGTTAAAGGATGGTTAGCGTCATGTCTGTTTTCACCCTAAGTTGTAAGCAAGCACAATACACAAGGCTGTACAACATCTTTACTGCTTACATGGCACACATGTTAAGGTGGGAGACTTAATTTATGATGTCCATGCTTTTTGGAGCATGGTTGAATTTATAAGAGCCTTAACTCCTCTCTTAAACTGAAGGATTTTGATCCTAGAATTTCTGTTATTTGAAAGGGAAATATACTAAATTCCCCCTTTACAACACTACCAATCCCTGCTTTCCCTATATATTTTCATATGGGCTGAAACAGGTCAGATTAATGTTGTCACAAAAGCCCAATTAAGATTAATAAATTATTGGATTAAAATAAAAGCCTTCTCTCCTACTAGATACCCCAAAATGTGCCTTTTGGAACTTGAAAGCCTTCAAGATGTATCTGTTTTTAATTGGTATACTGATTTAATTGCTCTGTTTAAAATTAATGGTTTGGGGAATTTGACCAATATAGTTGAATCAATTATTCTCCCATAATTAAAAAAAAAGACATCAAACCGAGATTTACTGTATGCAACCAGATATGGCAATAGTGTTATTTTTTCAGGTGTCTTCCTTCTTTGAATCACTTTAAAAGTTCCTTTGGATTGGAGCCATATTTAATCTTAGTACAAAATTACAAACTAAGGGAGGTAATTAGTTACAAGAGCACATTTTAGTTTGGTGAACTCTGGTAAATGGTAGATGGCTGGGTATACCTTTTCAGGCATAAAGTGTACTTGTGGGGAAAATGAAGTGGCTATTGATCATTATTTGTGGTCCTGAAGTTTTTTTGGATATCAGAGGTAAGTACCGTTCTTCTTTTACTAAACATTTTTTTTTAACCAATACTGAAAAAACTATTTAGTTGTTATCCAGTGATCCGTTGCCTGTTTTACATGCTTTAGGAAGCTTTTTATTATTTGCTAAAAAAAATAAGAGCTAAAGTTTTAGAACTACTGTGCCCAAGTTTTAATTTTAACTGTTTTATTAGGTAAATTATTGGGTATTGTGTATTTTAGATTTTTTGCTAGGCTATTAAGTTGATTAATTTTGTTTATACAATTAATGTTTTACATTTATATTTTAGCAAAAGTAGTAACTAAACTAAACCAACTAACTATATACTTTAATTTGGGTTGGGGAGAACAGGACAACTGAGTACTGGGGAGCTATATATGGGAGAACAAGTTTGACAGATGTGGGATGTGTACAGGGAGACAAGACTGGGGGAAGTTGGGCACTGGGGGACATGTGTGTATGGGGACGGAAGGGCAGTCAGGTGCTGGGGGAGTATTTATGGGTGACAAGCTTGAGAGATGGGTGATGTGTTTCATGAGCAAGGCTGGGGAGCAGTCAGGGGTGAGGAGCAGTGTTTGTATGGGGAAGGGGTACCCAGGTGCTGGGGTATATATGGGGGACAAGGCTGAGAGATGGGTTCTTCTGGCAGCACCGTTTTATAGCTTTTATGAGCTCCAGGTAGCTTGATCCCCTTTATGAGGGTTGCCATCTGAACGGAAAGCAGATGGCAAGCAAGCCTCAGTAAGAAAGCCTCAGTAAGGCGCCACAACCAACCAATCCCTTTATAGTATAGTACTGTGCTGAAATGCAGTATAGTACTTCCCATGCATGATCTACTAGGACAAATATTTGCTTGCCCTTAATTACCTGTGTAGTAAGCAGATGCACTTGAGCTGCTGCCTGAGAGGGTGATATGAAGACAGGAATCAAGTCCATAGTATTGGGACAGGGGTGGGGAGCCATCCCAGCTTCAGTGCCCCTCCCAACCTGCAGAACAAGCGGATTGGGGCTGAAAGAACAAAGTGTAGGTGCATGGAGCCCAAGTTGTAAAGGAGCACAAGAGACCGTACAATGCCTTTATTGCTGACATGCTGATGCCACAGAGGTTAAGGCAGGAGCCTTACCGTACAATTTCCATACCTTTTGGAAAACGAGTGAACTTGTAAGAGCCTTAACTCCCCTCTTAAACGGAAGGTTGTTTTTTAAAATGCAAAAATGGTTGTTTGTTTGAAAGCCCCGCTCCCACCCACCTCTGCTGCTGACTGGTTGGCAGTGACAGGATCCCTAATACTGGCTGGAGTAGCAGCCAACAACAGTAAGGGGATCTCCAGCAACCAACCAGCTGAGGCAGTGGATGGGCAACTGCAATTAGATCCCTGGGGGCTCCTTTTGTCTCCCGGCGTGGGGTGGGGGGGGCTTTGGATCCTGTAGGACGCTTCTCACCTGTGCTAAGGCGGGGGTTTAGTCCTAGGAAATCGGTAGGAATTTAAGCTCCATTCCTGGGATCCCAGTTATTTTTGGCATCCCTGGGAGGTGACCAATGTCTTTCCAGCGCAGTCAGCCCCGGGGCTGATGAGATCCCTGTTTAGACACTGGAATATTGGCAAACAAAATGTCCCAGGCTCCGGCAGCCTCCCCCCTTCCCGAGTGGCTCTGACAGGCTCCCCAGCCCTCCTTTCCCGCGCCTCAGGCTGTGGGGTTTGGTGGGAGGAAGTGGCAGGAGAAGGGAGGAGTGTGGCAGGGGGAGAGTAGGGAGGAGGGACCGGCGAGCCAGCAGCCCTGGCAGCCAGGCAGGCAGGGGGCACTCGGGAAGAGCAGCAGCAGGAGAAGGATTAAAATGGCCACCAGCAGCAGCTGCGGGGAGCAGCCTGGACTCCTCCTCACTTCTGGGGATCGCCTCTTCGGCCAGGCCCGGCCTTGATGGGGAAGAAACGACACCGGAGCCTGGAAGCAGCAGGGAGCCGGAGAGGCGGCGGCGCTTGAGCCCCGGGGGGAGCCGCCCCTCCCGGCCGGGCCCTTCCCGGCAGGAGCGTCTCCTTCTCCTCCGCTCTTCTCTGGGGGGTTTGGTGATTAGTAACGTCGATTTAAAATCGGGCGGAGCCGGACCCGACGCCCCCCCCTCCCGGTGAGTGTGCCCCCCTCCCCCGTCTTCTCCCCGCTTGGGGCTGACCGAGGCGGCCGTTTTGTTCCCCTCTTCCCGGCTCGGCTGGTTTGTTTTCTCAGCGGGGCTGGCTTTCCCCCCGCGCCGGTGCACTCGGGGCCTCCTCTGGTCAGCCTGGCTCGCCCTCGGAGGGGAGGGGGCGGTGTTGCCTGGGCTCTGCCTGCTCCCTCCTAGGCCTCGTTGGCGACTCCGCTCTCTCCTCCGCCTGATTCCCAGGGATGCTGCACCGGGAGCCGTCTCCTGCCTCCCCCCCCCCTCGCTTCTCTTCCCCCGCCTCCCCTCTTGCTGTTGGGGTAGCTGCTCTGCTAGTTGCCCGGGGATGCGGGGTTAGGGGTCTTGAGGGTGTGTGTGTGTGTGTGTGTAGGGGGGGGGGTACGAGTATTTTGCGCACATAGGGGCGTGTAGATAACTGGTGCTTTCTTTTTTTGCTTAGGGGGGTGGGTTGGAGCCAGCTGGTATCTGGCCCCCTAAGATATAGCTCCGGGCTAATTCATGGGAATGTCTAAAATCAGGTTTTCTCGGACACAAAATATAGCAGGTAAAGTCCCCCCCTCCGGGCTGGCTGTTGGGGAGAGAGGGCTATGGAAACGCTGACAGCCGCGGCTCATCCTGTCCCTGCAGTGATTTCTTTAACCCTCTTGCTGCTGCTGCCTCCACTGCCTTTGTTGTTACGGAGGAGGATTGTTTTGTTCCATGGAGGGACTGGGAGATGGGTAAACTGCAGAGGGCAGCCTTTTATTTTATTTTTATATCCCATCCGCTCTAGGCAGCGTCCTGGTTGCAAAATAACTTTAAAATAAAAAGGCATCAAAGGCAACGTGAGGTTTAGGGTTTTTAAAAAGTGGTTGGTTTTGTTAGGGTAATCTGACAGCCATGTAGGGGATGGCGTTCAACCTGGGTTAAAGATTGGAAGACATCTTTTTAAATATGATTGCAGGGGTGGGAGAGGGTTGCCTCCTGGAGACAGGTGGCTTTCAAACTTTTTGAGATTTGGCTGAACTAAAACATCAGTCCAATAATGATTCTGAAGAAACTTAAGCATTGGGTTCAGTAGCCTGGTTAGTGCTGTTAGATCCAGTTACTTGTATGCTGTTGGTTTCCGTGACTCCTTGTCCAGGTTCTTGTGGATTCACTATGCAGGACTGAGGCCTTAGTTTGCAGTCATCGTGGTTATTGATGTTGGTATAGAGAATATCCTGTAACTGCAGAAATACAGCAGCACAAGAACCTGTAAGTTCATCTTGCTGTACGCATCGTTTAATACAGTTGAAATGTTTACTGTGTTGGCACGGCAGTAGTGAGATGAATGCAGAATATTTTTGCATGAAGATTCCAGCTTTGTAAGCAGTTCCATAATCTATGTGGTAGTACAAGATTTTGAGGGAATTTATATATCATGGGTTTGTCATATTAATAAGAAAAGCAAATCTACTTTTTAAAAAGGCATTAGTCTACACTATCCCAAAAGCATTTTAACTATCTTCCATGATAAGGGGGGAACCAAGATTGGGCATTATGTGTCAAGGAGAGGAAAGAAGTGCTGGTTCCTCCAAAAAAGATTCTCCTCTAATCTGAAAATTAGAAAATACTATGTAGGCTATGCAGATATTCAGAAAATTATCAAGTACGCATTCATAGGTTTTTTTTGTAGCATGGACCACAGAGGTCTAGTATAATCTCCCATGAAGAATTTATCCCAGTAGGTTTAAAGCAGGGGTGGGGAACCTCTTCCTGCCCAGGGACCACTTTGAAAATTAGTACAAGTTCTGAAGGCTGCATAAAGGTTTGAGGGGTGCTTAAGGGGTCATCTACCATCTGGGAGTTAATCCCAGAGTGGGACGCCGACCTCGCGTGTATTACAGAGACCTGGCTGGACAATGAATTGGACCCTATTCTGGCCGATCTTGTTTTGGCAGGGTTCTCTGTGTAACATCAGCTGCTCGGCTGGAAGGACGGTGGGGGGGGGTGTAGCTGTTGTTATCAAGGATGCACTGTCTTTTAGGAGATATCCGGTGCAGGCTCCACCAGGTGTTGAGTGCCTCCATCTTGTGTTGGATTTGGCCGGGGACAGATTAGGGGTGCTGCTGGTGTACCGTGCACCCAATTGCCCGGCGGCATCCCTACATGCTCTTGCTGATCTGGTGTCAGATGTGATCCTCCGGACC
>QEPC01013801.1:1187165-1224810 GCA_003113815.1 Sphenodon punctatus | reverse complement strand
GTTCATTCCTGGCTGGGAGAACTCACCGGGTGGTCTTGGGGGAGTGTACATCTTCCCCCCGGGACCTCACGTGTGGAGTCCCGCAGTGTGCCATTCTGTCCCCCCTCTTGTTTAGCATCTATATGCAGCCATTAGGGGAGATCGTGAGAGGGTTTCAGGGCATGCAGTGTCATCAGTATGCTGATGACACTCAGCTCTACCTCTCTTTTTCCATTGACCCAGACCATGCAGTCTCTTTATTTTCCCAGTGCGTGTCGGCTGTGGGGGCTTGGATGAGGTTGAGCCATCTGCAGCTGAATCCTGACAAGACGGAGGTGATGTTGGTGGGTAAGGGCCTGGGGGCCTGGGAGTGGTTGAATTTCCTCTTGTGGGTGGGGTTCACCCTACCATGGTCCTGCAGATATGGTGTCTGGGTGTGCTCCTCGATTCATGGCTCAGCTTGGAATCTCAGGTTGTGTCTGTGGTGGGGAGTGTGTTTTGGCAGTTGCATCTTGTCCGGCAGCTTCGGCCGTATCCCTCAGACTCTGACCTCGCCACTGTCATCCATGCCTTCATCACCTTGAGGCTGGATTACTGTAACGTGCTCTATGTGGGGCTGCCTGAGAAGCTGGTCTGGAGGCTGCGGGTCGCAGGGAGCACATGACACCTGTGCTCCGGGCTATGCGCTGGCTGCCTATAAAGCACCGGGCTAGGTTCAAGGTGCTGGTCAAAACCTTTAAAGCCCTTCACGGCCTGGGCCCTGCCTATCTGTGGGATCGCCTCACTCCCCATGTGCCTGTGCGACTCCTGAGATCGTCCATGGGGGCCTTTTTGGAGGTTCCCCAGGCAAGACGGGTGGCCACTGATGTGAGATCTTTTTCGGTGGCTGCCCCCGTGCTGTGGAATTCACTCCTGGAGGAGGCTCGGTTGGCCCCCACCCTCCTGTCGTTTTGACGTTTCTGTAAGACCTGGCTGTTCCGCAAGGGTTTGTGCGAGGGGGCGCGGTAGGGTGAGGGAGGTGAGGTTTGGGAGGGAGGGTGTGTTTTTATTACTTGTTTTAAAATTAGCAGATTAATTTAAAAATGTGTTGTTGTTGAATTTTTTTCGTGCATGTTGTTTGCCGCTCCAAGCTGCCTTTGGGCAGGAGGGGCGGGATATAAGTTTTGAATAAATAAAAAAATAAAATAAAATTCAGGGTGGAAAAAAGTAGGGCAGGGTCCAGATCATGGTGCACCTGTCCCCTATCCTTGTGTGTTTGCCTCAACTCTGCTCCGTTCCCCTGAATTCAGTCTTTCAGTACTTGGGGGAAGAACAGGGTTTACAGCCTAGATCCAGGAACTGGTCCAAATAAAAACTAGCTGTGGGATGCATTTAGCCCCCAGGCCTGAGGCTTTCTACCTCTGGAAAGCTTTCTAAATGACATACTTTAATCCAATTATAATTCAAGGACCCCAAGCATCAGTAAGTCCACCACCTCTTTTGGAAAGGAACTTCTGTTCCTTGGTCGGGAGGAGGTGGGGACTAATTACCATTACTGCTGTTTGGTTTCACTGGGCTTCTAGAGCTTGCTTCTCCTCAGTGAGGCCTGAGCATCATCCTGGGCAGTGTGAGGCTCCTGAGGCTTTGACCTTTGGGGAAGAAAAATTAAGTTGTAGCATCTCCCAAACAATATCCACTTCTGACACCAAAATGAGATGTTGCACTAAATGACACAGATCTGTGAACCTACATCTCTTTCTTACATGAGAGTTGAAATGGTTAACAATATTGACATCTCTGGTTTTTTTCAGACGTGATGATAGCACGCTTTGCTACACGTGGAAATCAGTGCTGCCGTCACGTCTGAAATGGCTGCCAGATATTTGTCCCGGCTGTAGCACGGGCTTTGACAGCGCTTAGCCTGGGCTGTTCTTTAGGACCATCCCCAAGGAACAGTCTGGGCTAAGTGCTGCCACTGCCTATGCCACGGCCCGTGCAGCGGATGCTGGACCAGTGTGAAGTGGGCTGTTCACATTTGATGGCCCGCTCACACCCCAGTCTGGGTCTGTAGCGTTTCTGGGCCGCCATGACGGCCTCATATGCAGATGGGCATCGCCCTGCTTTCTCTTCAACTGCCGTCGCGTTTGTTTGGTGTCTGGACCAAATCCTGCCCGGAGTGAGGCCGTGCTCAGTGCTCATCATGTGTGAAAACACTCTATGTGGTCAACCTTAGATTGAGACTCTTACCAGGATTATTGGTATTACTCAATGCTTTAATAGATCAAATGCTTTTATACTTTTTTCACTTGCACATGTGTTTACTGACACCTGTCTAGAACAATTACACAGTGGAGGGAATCGTAATATACTCTCCATTGACAAATTAACTGTGCTCCTGTATGTGGGGTACTATTTACGAGGTGAGCTGCTGAATGTACTTATCTTTCTTAGAAACTTGCTTGCCTATGTGCTGATTTTCATGTGGGATTCTATCCCACATGGAAATCAGCAATAACGTAAGATTCCTGCTGGGCTGCATGCCCATGTTATTTTCTTTTCTGTGTTTTTCCCTCGTGAAGTCAAGGATCCATGCACCCGTGATTTTCATGTAAAGTTACATTCATGTTTAATTCACCCCATGCACGCATTCCAATTTCCCGTATTACAGAGCATCCATGCACACATTCAAATCTCACGTAGTACAGAACTCATGAAAGTGTCAGAGCTGGATTTCCCTGCCCTGACATCTGTGCTGAAATGTATGTTGGTTTCCCTGCCAAATGAGTAAAGGTGCATGCACAAGTTATAAAATAACACATAAGTTACAAAGTAATGTGAAATTGTATAACATGGACAAGCAGCCTTCGTGTCTGCACACACAAAAACAAAGTAAACATTAACTATTCTTTGAAGTTAGAAAATAGAAGATGAGTTTAATATTAAGGGATATAATACTATGGCTTGGATTACATTCGCAGCTGGCATCACCATTATTAAAGTAAGGAGTATCTGTCCTAATTTTCACTTATGGAATAGAAAATGTAAATTTGTTAACAAATATTAGAACAGTTGAATTATAGTTGCAGAAAATCTGGAACATGCCATCTTGTCTTCTCATGGTCATTTGCCACCTGTTGCTCTACAAAGCATCTGTCTTTCTCTGCAGACCTAAAGAAATAAATGTATCGACTATCGCAAATGCATAGGTCAGTAAGTAAAAGTACACAATTAACCAAAATTCTTTAGAAGTAGTTTGGATTTAAACATTTCTGCAAAGATAGAATGGAGTTACAGTAACACGTAGCTTTCTATATATCCTGAATAACACTTAGCCAAAATAAGTAGAATATCTTGACTTTTTTCTCTCATTCCTAAAATCTAAATAATTTAGTCTTATAAACTCACAATGAGACCTTTTGACCTTCAACTTCATAAATAGTTATGTTCATTATTTGCCATCTGAAAATGATTGCTTGATTGTAATCTGATCTATTTAAAATGATGTTCTGTGGTAACAGTGTTCCAAGTTCAGGACCTTAATCACACCAGCATTTGTGGTATAAACTTTGATTCTCAAAGTGCCAAAAGTACATGCTCCTCTGACGTAATGGGGCTTGTGTGTGCTGGCAAAATGTTTTTAAGGCACGTCTGTTCTTGATACTTTATGAGAGCAGTATCATTGCAAAATTATTTTTTGTTTTAAATCACGATGCTTTAGAAATGTTGAAATGCTACTTTTAAGTCAAAACTACTTGTTTATATTGTACTTAATGATTTAGTTTTATATTGTACTTAATGATTTAGTTGGAATGGACTGATGTTTACTAGATCTAGAGATCCCTTAGGGTTCCTCCTATCTAATGTATCAAGATCAGTGAACAGATCATTAGCTGATCCATGCAGTTTTACAGTAAATAGCTATAGCACAAAGGTATTGATTTGTGCTTTATTTAAAACTTAAGTTTTGCTGGTGGATAATATGCTATAGTGCGTATATTGGAATGGTTGTGCACAAAGTAACCTTTAGCTGGGATTTCTCTGAAGTTTAGTTAGCTAGTTGTTTGTTAGACAGAAAATGTCACTTCATTTGGGTCAATACATGAGAGGAGATACCTAGCGGAGTGTAAATTTAAGTTCATAGAAAAGACTTATTTTGGGTTATACAGGAAGATCTTTTTAAAAATAGTCCCATATCTCAACATTTTAATCTAGTTTGCAGTGCTGTTTCTGAAATGCGTTGTGTGTAGCTTAAAACCGCATAGCGCCCCTCCCCCGCACTATAGCGTTGGGACAACCTCCGGATGAGAGCAGGGCTGCAGCAGCTGTCTGCCGAGCAGACAGATGTCAGACCCGCCTCTGGCCAGTGCCCCAGAGTTGGGCTGCCCGCTCTACTGGCGGTATTCCAGGATATTCCGGAGCACCACTGAAGGGCAGCCTGCCCCGTCTCTGCAGCGCCTGCACATCTGGTCGGCTGCCTTTAAACGGACAGCCTGCCCGGGGGTAAAGTGGGGCAGCTGTCTGTGTGAAGACCCCCATAGTGTGAATGCTACTTCATTGGTTTTAGAATTAGAACTAGAATATACAAATGAAAAATGTGTAGATACATTTGCGAAAGACCTATGGGGTAGAAATAGTCTCAGTGCAATTGCTGCTAACTCTTTCAGTTCAAGTCATATGGGGTGGAGCTTCCTCTCTTCAGAGGGGGTTTTGGCTTTTCTCAGACATGACTGTGTTTCAGACTTATTTGTGTAGCCACAGTATCCAGACACTCCAGTAAGGATGGCGGACCCTGTCTTGCAGGTGCGTCCTGTCCACCCTAAATTCAGTTAACCAACTTTCCGTCACTTGTATGCACAGACTTCTAGCTCCTGAAGAGAACACTCAGCACATTGTGCTATGTTTGGGATAGGACATCAGTATAAACTTCCAATTTCTATTAAAAATAAATTGCGTATAACAGGCTTTTAAATGTGTGTGTGAAAATGACATGGCTAATGTCTCACAACCAGCCCATTTAGAAACATTCTTTTTGGATGTGTGTACCTTTTTCGGAAGTATCGGATATTAGTAGTTTAGCAGATTCAATAGAACCTTTGTGTGTTCACTCTGGGAACACAATGATCAATGCCCTGGAACCCAAGTGAATGAATTTCCTTCTTGTTTCTTTCCTTTGTTAGGGTTAGGCTGTATGTGTGTGTTTTTTGTTTTTGTATTTTTTAGTTAAATGTTAGAAGTTTGTTGACCAGGACTAGTAGTTTGCCATGGGAGTGTCCTGCATTTTTGGGTTTGTAGCTGGCTTTTTGTCTTAAGGATAATCATGATGTTCACCTAGTTGGTCTGCAGAAGCCCAGGAAAGGTGCATTGAAAGAGAGTCAAGTAGCAGGTGTTTCTTTACTGAGAGTGAACTTTTTAACTGTGTGCGTGTTCTTATTGCACAGCTAAGGGGCATTTTGTTTGCAGTAATGCAGTTCAAGACTCTTCTCACAGTCTACCACAGGCATGTGACACTTGCTGCTTTTTCATGATGAGACAATAATTTTTTTTAAACAGAAATTTACTGTGACAAACCACATGTTTACCAAAGTGTTTTATTTCACAACGCTTGCCTTTCAGACATCTGTAGGAAAGTCTATTCTGGCAACCTCCTGTTTTGAAATTCCAGTTTCGAAATCTGTTAGATTTTACTTTTTAGGGGAGGGATTTGTGCAGTGCAAATTTAGATCAAACTCTGGGAGTAAAAAATAAATAAATCAGTCGCCAGACTTTATCTTGATATTAAACCATTCTTGCCCTACTACACTTCTGAACCAGCTGCCAGCCTCAGTTTTCTGGGTGCCAGTGTCTCCTGGGTGCCTGCAAATTTTGTGCCCTGGATTTGTGGGAAGAATTGCAGGGTGATTTGTGGGAAGAAACACACGGTGTTTTCAGACAAGCGTCTCCCCATCCATCATGTATGTTGCAGGGCTGCATACGGCGCGGATACAGCCCTGCAACATACATGATGGGTGGAGAGGCACTTGCCTAAAAACACCCATTGTCAGATCTTTGTTGTCATATATTTTCTCAAAATTGTGTTAAGTTTTGGCCACAGCGAAAGCTAGAGCCACAATCAACAAACAAGCATATATTTTCATTTTCTTTTAGACTGTTAGTTCTCATAATAGTTTGACAGGTTCAGAATATTATCTCTCTCAAAGAAATTTTGATTGAGTTTCTTTATATTCCATCATAATAAGAGTGAATAATTGTATTTAGCTGTTTCATTAATAATTGTCTGGAGTTTTGGAAATTTTAAACTTTTCTTTTTGTCCGACTTCTCCTCTAAATAGTGAGGGAAATACCATCTTGAGACCTTTTAATCTTATATTAAATAATCACCGCTTCTCTATGCTCAGTAATTTATTACCAAAATGCAAGGAATGTAATGAAAGCTGCATGACAAACACATGGTTGGTTTGGCATTAAGGGGTTTCTAGATTGAACAACTTCCTTGCCCCTCACTGCCTATTACAATGACAGTCCTTAGCAGTGATTACATTATACTAAGATGTTAAAGGAATGTTGTTGAGTCTTTTTAAAAAATTTTTAAAATAAATAATGTCATCCAAGACCAAACAAACCCTAATGTTTAGATCAAGGAAATGCCCAACAGCCATAACTTTGCCAGAACAAATATGTCCACCTATGAACATGCAGAGACTCTTTTATCCATTCATGCTTGCAGCTAATAGTATTATATGATTTTAACTTGTATTTTGTATCCAATTTATGTTTTAAATATTAAAAAAATACTGTAGATTGTAAGCTCTCGGGCAGGAACCGTGTCTATCTTATTTTTTGTAAAGCGCCAGGTACATCGCTGGCGCTATATAAATGCTTATAATAATAATAATATAATATGTTCTGTTTACCACATCTCACCAAACATTGGTTTTTATTTTTCCTCGCTCTCTTAATTTAAAGATCATTAAGTCTTCAGGACAAACTGTTTGGTGGGTTTGATGTCATAAAGCACTGAGTATGGAAAAAAGTACATGACTGACAAACACCTGTCAGTCTTGGTATTTGGAATGTTTTTTACTTTCAAGTGTTTGGCTTCAAACCTAATATGTTAATGTTAGCTACCTTGCTTGTTTATTAATCTCCTTCCTTGTTTATTAACAAGTACAAGGAAATGGAGGGGGGAAATGGGGTTAAACAGAATGTAATGAAAGTGTGTGTGCTGATAAATATTTAAATATGCCCCTTTTTAAAATGTTTAGTGAGGCTGACTTCGCTCCATTTTAATTTGTTTAAAAATGATTGAAAGAATTTGTTTTCAAACCAGTTTCATACACCTTCCCCTTCCCTCCCTTTTTCCTCCCTTTCCTAATTCTGCCCGTACAAAATGAATGAGCAGCTTACTGTACTTAGAACAAACCTCCTCAAAATCTGTTTCAGACTTCTGATACCTCTAATAAATTGTCAACTTTCTGTTAACTAAACCAGGATAGAGAAGGGGAAGAAGGAACGCTGCTGCAAGGCTGAAGGAAAATGGACTGGTGAGAAGCACTGAGTCCTTGGCAGCTCCAGTAGCTGAGACTTTCATCGGAGGCCTTTTTTTCCACCTGCTTACAGTGGAAATTAATATATTCCAGACCTGAGCACTGGGGAACCAGGCTCCCCAGCGCTCACGGCCAGTTCCTGTGACTTGTGAAGGCCGTGCCGCCCCCCCGCCAACAATGCCTATGAGTGGGGGACCTGTCTGCTGGCATGGGTAGCCGCCCCAGCTCATACAGGCAAGGGTTGTGTGGGTGCCTGTTGCCACACACTTTTTTGACTTGCCCTACATGGCACACTCTGGATTTCTTGGCAGTACACTGTGAGTGGCCAGGAGTGGCTCACGGGAGCATGCATCCCCCCCGTAACAGCTTCAGATGCGCGGATGGATGAGTGGCTCCTGGGTGGCCATGCGTGGTAGCATCTTGTTTAAAACCACCCCATGTGTAGCTGCGATTGCAAGCCATTTTGCAGCCTGAAGCTATGCCCGTTACAGCAATTGGCCTGACTGTTCAGAATGAAGCAAACACTGAGAATATCAATGAGCAGGAAAGGAAACATTGGCTAGTAAAAAGACGTTCCGTTTTTGCATCCACTAAAAAGAAGCTACTAAGGCTATGAGAGAGATGCATGTAACCATCAAAGCACAATAGAAATAGTCTAGGTCTTCACCTAGCAAATGCTTGCAAGCACACTGATGTTTTAAACAGTATATGTGCATGTAGTGTAAAAACAAAACTATTTGGGGGGACTGACTAACTTGTATAAGAGCCATCAACTCCTCTAAAGAAGCTTCTTTAATCATCTCTGCCTCCTCATTTCTCTCATTTGTTATGCATTTTTATTTGCACTTTCCCCCTTAAGGCTTATTAATTTTTTTTTTCATTAGGCGAGTGCTTAATTCGTATTTCTTTAACTGAAGCTAGATTTTTAAATGAGCAGAGAATGGGCCACTTGCTTTGTAGTTTGACTTGCTATCTACTGTGTTCACAGCAGCTTTATATCCTAATTTCCAGGATAGCAAAATGACGTTTTAGTAGTCCTTGATTAAACATATGGCAGGTCACTTCTTGAATGCTTCAGGCCATTAATTGCTAAAGTTCAAATGCACTTGGGTTATGTTCATACACTTCTGAAGCACTAATACAGTAACCTCAGTCTGTCTCTGACCCTTTTCACACGGGCACCCCCCCCCGCACACGTGTGCAGGTGGGGGGGAGGTGGCCCGTGCGAATGCCGTGGCAGGTGTGGGGGGGATGGGTGGGCGCCCATGGGAACACCCCAGGTGGTGGTTGGAGGTGCGTGCATGCTCCCGCACTCTACCCACCTCCACCCATCACCCATGCAGAGAGCAACGGGCGCCAATGCCCGATGCTCTGTGCATGGAGGTGGGTGGGGGTCACCGTGGCTCGTGTGAAAAGGGCCTTAAATTCCTGTATTTGTAGCTTCATCCCAATGGAGATGGAGTGAATGAATGGAAACGAAGGCAGTTCACACTTTCAGACCAAAACCTATGAGGTTAAAGAACAGAGGTGTACAGCAGAATTTGAGACCCTTTGTGGGTGGTTGCCTGCCGTGGTGTCCAGATTGTCGAGATGGAGATTGAGGAGTTCAGATGGTATGTTTTGTTGCTCTAATTTCTGTTGGTGAGAGTAGGGACGCTTCTGGGCCACACAGGGTGCTTCCTTAGGAAGTAAAATGTCAGAATTGTGCTTGAGGAAAGGTCCTGTGTGGTCAAAAAGCTTGTATACTCTCAACGCAGGTTGGTCCAACAACACATAACTCTGGAGCAATAAAACACTATTTTGTTTCCATCTCTTATATTTGGAACCAACACTCTGTCCCCTCTCTTCTAGACTACAGACGGTCATGGGCATTCTGTACATGTTATACGATGTATAGAGACTTAGGCTAATGCCCGATGCTCCATGCACAGAGGTGTGTGGGGGTCCGTGGGAACGCACCCCATATACTGCCCACCCATCCCCCCACCCACTGCAGCCCATGTGAAAAGGGCCCTAGTGTGGGTTCATAGAATCTGCTTCTGCATGTTTCATCATTTCACCTTTCCTTCCTACCCGAGATGCATGTTTTTTTCAGGGGTTGGGTGGCTTTTCCACTGTGGGTGTTTTCAGACGTGAGACCGATTGTCACGCTTTAATGCATCCACCAGATTTTAGTGTGGGATGTTACTCAGTTGTTGTTGGTGGTAGCCCAGTCAGGACCATCCCCAAGTCCAGAGCCCAGGCTAAATGTCACCACCAGTCGGATGATGGCCTGCTATAATTATCCCGGTTCTGAGTGGTGGTACTTCAGGGCAACCATTGCACCTGTCATAGGCCACCATGACTGTCAGTTGCGGGGAGGGGAGGCGGACTGCTCCATGTAGCATGGGGGTGGGGACATTCCCCCCTCTCCCCCCCTTAACGTTTGTTCGGCAGCCAGGTCAAGTCTCGGCCAGAGTAACAGCTCCTGCCACCACCTGGAGCAGCCTGTGGTGGTGGCAGGAGCTGTCATATCAGAAAGTACCCACTATCCTGCTTTAGCATCAATACACGTATGTCTTATAATATTCAGCTATGACTAGCAGATGGTGTTTGCACTGAACAATGCTAAATTGCATTTATTTAAACTAATCTTTGGTAATATGTTTCCCTTTGATTTACATTGAGCAAGATGATAATTAATGCTAGCTGCTTTCTTCAGACAGCAGAGTAGATTTTTAGAAGCAAAGTAACCTCTAAAATGCCTCAAGAATCTAGTTTCAACAAATGGGGAAAGATTAAAAACAAAAGGTTTAAACTTTATTTTTTAAATATAATTTTTAAATATAATATGGGTTATCCCCAGCATCTTGGTACTAGGAAGATGTTAAGATACTGGAAATGGGGTCTTATATATAAACAGACTGTAATAGCCACATGATCTGGGAGTTGGGGAGTGGAATGGAAAATGTGAAAACTGTAGGACTGCAACCACAGATCAATTAATGGAACCAATTAATCTGTCTAAAACAGATTAAAATTTGTTGTCCAATTAATCGGTTAGCTACCAGGACCTTCTTACAGTCCATAGTTCTGAGTCTGTAGCTCAACGGGACGCGTTCCAGTGGAAGGCAAGTTCACCCAACGCATGCAAATTAGGGGACTCTACGCAAATCTAGGAATATTTATGCAAACATATGTACATTTATATACATTTATATCAAATGATTGATTAATGGACAAAAAGGCTTAATCGATTAATCAACTAAAATTTCTAATCAGGTTCCAGCCCTAGAAAACATTATATAATAGTCTTGCAAAGTTTTGTTTGCTAACCAGAAGTAGCTTTTTGGATCTGGGGTGGAGGAGAATACAGGTTTCCATCTTGGTTTCCATCTTTTTTTAGTAAACCAATAAAGTTTTCCATCTTGATTTAGTAACGGGTGGATGGAAAAATATTTTGTCTGGATGGAAAAATATTTTGTCTGGATGGATAGACTTTTTTAAGGTAGGTAGGTCAAAAGGATAAGTAGGTTAATGGGATGATGTTGAAGCAAAACTTTGAACGCTGCAGGTATTATCATAATTGAGGTCTGTTAAATTGTGAACTAGATTCCTAGTAGCTTGAGTTGGGTAGACCACACCACACAGGAAAAAGATTGTGAGGCAGTACTCTGAAGAAAACGCTTAGGGCACATTCACAGGAGTCAGTTCTCCTGTGTTTTGAATTTCCTGTGGGTAATAACTAGTATATGCTGTTGCCATTTCCACGCTTCATCCAATAGGTTCAATTCTGCTGCATCTATGCTAGTAGGAAAATTTTTGTTTCATTACTGTTCTAAAAAAATCCATAGACATTAGCAGTTTAGATCTTTAAGAATTTGGGTCATATTGGGAGAGCAGCATTTTGTGCATTGTCTCTTGGAAATTGATAAGATTTGACATCCCTTGCTGCTGGGCAGACTGAAAGGGGAACATTATGAGAAACAAATGAAAATGAAAAAGCCAAAACACTTGTGGGTTATATGTTAACGTAAATTCCTTCAGCATCATTTATTTACACACTAAGGAAGAGAAAGGAGGGGGAGGGAGACAGGAAACTGCTGGTTTTCCCCTCTTCCCCCCATTTCAATTAAATGGTTCACGGTCTGCTCCCATCTCTGAGTTATCTGAATAACAGAAGCAACTGAATCTTATGAAAAAAGCTATCAAAGAGGCTTGATCTTGGAACAAAATATTTTTGTATTAAATATTATCAACATATTGAATGAGTCCTTTTAAAAACCATGAAGATCATCCTTATCTTGAACGTGTGTTTCCCTGCTGGATATGAGAATAGGAATTGTTTCAGTGGCCACTTAGGCCAGTTTAAAGCAGACTGCCCCCCCAGCGTTGATCCGTGGTCACGCCACTGCAGGAGTGGGGTGTGTGTGTGTGGGGGGGGGGGGGGAGATGCAGATGGACTCACACCCATCCCTACCCATGCCCCTGCATGGAGCAACTGGCGTTTTCGCTGATTGCTCCATGCGGGGGCAGTGGGTGGGGGTGCGTGTTTCGTGGAGCGTGCTTGCATACCCACCTACCCACCCGCCGCTTTCAAACAAGACTCACCCACCCATGTCCACTGCATGGGTATGAGTGGGTGCGTCTCGTGTAAAAAAGACCTTAGTCTGCCTTTCTTGTTTTAAAGGAAATGTTCTAACAGTAGGTGTCTTTAAAGAGGAAATAGAATTTCTGCAACCTTCTTTTTACTGGTCCAGATTCTTTTGCAACCCCCTTGAGCAGTGGCTACAAAGAGATAAACCAAACTTTTGATCTAAGCACCGTAGTCATTCCCGTCTTTCTTTTAATTACAAATCTGCCAGTGTGGTGTAATGGATAAGGTGCCGGTCTTGTACCTGGGAAACCAGGGTTCGAATCCTGCCCTTTCCATGAACTCCCTGGGTGGCCTTGGGCAAGTCACAACTTCCCTGTCTAGAGAGCCAGGGTGGTGTACTAGATAAGGTGCTAGTCTTGGACCTGGGAAGCCAGGGTTTGAATCCTGCCTTCGCCCTGAACTCACTGGGTGGCCTTGGGCAAGTCACAACCTCTCAGCCTCAGCTCCGCATCTGTAGTGTGTGTGTGTGTGTGTGTGTCTGTCTGTCCGTCTGTCCCTGTGTTTCCCTCACCCATGTCCATCTTAGATTGTAAACCCACTGGGCAGGGACCTGTCTTTGAAAATTTGTGACTGTAAAAGTGCTGTGTATGCCAAGTAGCTCTATAGAAATGATAAGTAGTAGTAGGCTTTTAGAATCTGACTCTGATCTATTTACCATAAACCTCAGTCTTGCACTAGAATCCACTGTTGTTCTTTACATTCCTTACATTTTCTTGCAAGTATTTCCAAGAGAAAAGTAGACTGTTTCTTTGTGAACAATGCATTCACTTTTAGTCATGTGGTATTGCATCACCAGTATTTTTGGTATTGCATCACAAGAAGAAGTGGTGTTGCTGATCAGCACTATTCCACCAGTAAAAGCCTGCAGAGAGAGACTGGATTAGAGTTAAGAGGATGTGAACATGTATGTTGTGAAAGTTTCTGCTTTCTTTTACAAATTTGCATGTTAAACAGGAATTTTTAATTTGAGCTACTCAAGAAATGGCAAAGGATTTCTTTTCAAGCTTTATATTTTATAGCATTTGGTGAAGGGATGATATTAAAATATTTTAATTTCTACTCCTTTGGCAACAACATTTTTTGCAAACTGCTTTAGCTTCAAAATTAACTTGTATTTTTCTAGTGTTACATTTAAATAAAGGCTGTTTCTGTATAGAAGTAGTGATAGTGGCATGAATTTTCATAGTCTAGGGAATCTGGACATATTAACAAGTTGATCAGCAAACTGATTAGCCATTGCGCTTGTTAAGCTGGCCCTCTTGGTTAGTGTAAGCAGACCCACTGATGCCACCTGAGTATCTGGCCTATTGTTTTTTTTTCCATAAAGACCCATAAGTAGAATTTCTTTAATGCCACATGGTGGTATATAGATTTCTGTTAGCAAGAAGAGACATGGAAGAAATGCACACAGATGCAATTACACCAATATTCACTATCTTGGAATTCTTAAGCAGTTTAAAAACTTGAAAAGTTTGTCATTCAGCTGTTTTTAGAAGGTGGGTCCATGTTTGGGTTCTGTTAGATTTGTATCTTCCTTTTTAGAGAGCATTATTTAATATGTGAAACACCTACAGGAAGTTGTGATTTATTTATTTTATACTTAGTTATCAGAAATCATGTATGATTATGTAAAGAGCAACGCACATGTTCATGTATTCTTGTGAAACACAGGGTGTAATGGTAAAAGAATATTACAAATCAGGTTTATGAATATAACTTAGTCACCGAAGCAATTCTGAAGCCAGGCAGAAGTAATTGAAGCAATTCACTAATCAGGGACTTCTAACCTAGTAACAATAGATATGTCGTACAAAAAGTCTCCATGGGGAAGGCATGCCAAAACTGGGAGAAGTAAATGAAGAAAAACTCTTATCCGTTGGAAGGGAGATTTTAGGCGAACTAATAACAAATTGGATTAATAGTGGCATGGATCAAAATACTGTTTGGCATTTATAAGCCCAGAGTGGGAGGAACCTTTTTTTCCCCCATGACCCACTTTGCACAAGGTCTGAGGGCCGCATAGAGGTTGGGAACGGGAGTGCTTAAGGGGTGCACTCAGGAAGAGGAGGGTCCAGACCGTGAATATCCGCCATGGATATGTTGCACGTCCTTCTGTACATGCCCTCATCCAGGAAATGAAAAGGGGCCAAATAAAAACTAGACACAGGGTGAAAACAAATGAGACGCTGGCCCGTTGTGGCTCAGGATTTATTGGCACGTGTGGTCCCGCGCTGCCAAACGTGGGCCCTCTACTGCCCTGGGGTGGGTCGGTGGCCGGCCCAGGATGTGTCCTCAGGAAAATCTCCGAGGTGCCGCCTGGGTCAAGGCTGTGTGGGCCAGCAGGTTTGTTCAGCCCCGCCATGGAGCGGGGGCCACCATGGCAGGGCACTGGGAGCAGGGCAAGTGTGGGGCTGCCCGCCCATACGTATGTTGTGGTACTTCTCCCCCCCCCCCCCCCCCCCCCCCCCCGTCATACAGGTGATGGGATGCTTCTTCCGATGGTAGAAAATAACTCTCTTTTATGTAAAAGCTGGTGTGTGGCTTTTTAACTGGGTACAGATTTCTGAAGTTGTCTCTCTGTTTTAGTTTGAGCCTGCCCAAATACTTTTCGGTGACCTGGGAACACCCTGAATTAAAGATGTACTTATTAATTGAATTAAATTTAGATTTCTGAATCGGGCTTGGTGTGTTTTGGCTCAACACAGTCTCATGCAAGTGTGGATGGAAATAGCAGTAGGCTGTGAAGATTCTGAGTGGGGAAACAACAGTCACTGTTATGTTTGGTGGAATGGGGCTTCACTTAAAATAGCCCCAAGTTCTGGTCACAGTATCAAAAACAAGGGTGGGTGTCCGTCTTCTGATTAGCAGAATAATTTACAATGTAGTGATCCTAATTTTTCCTTTATTGCTCACTAAACGAGAAGTCCTATTTTAAGGCATTTATCATGTTTTAATTAATAATGCCCTTTCCTTGTTCACAAGATTTAATTAGGAATACACCCATGAGGAACCACCACCATCTCCTTCTGCCTTTTCACATTATTGTGTGTGTGTGTGTGTGTGTGTGTGTGAGAGAGAACTAAAGCAGAGTTAAGGAGTGATTTGCTTCAGAGTAATTGGGTGTTTTTAGACAAGCGCCTCCCCATCCATCATGCATGCTGTAGGGCTGCATAGGGTGGCAGTGCAGCCCTGCAACATGCATGATGGTTGGGTAGTGGGTGAGAAGGCACCTGTCTAAAACCACCCATTGTTCCCGTGAACATGCTCTGTCCTTATGTTTATAAGTTCCCCAAATGGGTGTGTCGACTATAGCAGGAATAGGGAACATTGGCCCTGGGGGCCAAATGCAGCCAGTATCTAGTTTTAATTCAGCCCTTGGTCAAGCACCGAGAGACTGAGCTCAGGGAAAAGGAGGAGAGATGAGGGCATGTGCACAAGTATACGGGACAGATCCATGTTATGGACCCTCCTTTTCCTGAGCTTACCCCTTTGATTTCCCCCATTGCTTCTATGAGGCCCTCAAATCTTGTACAAATTTTCAATGTGGTCTGTGCGAGGGAAGTCCCACTTCTGGACTAAAGTAAGGGTACATAACTAGTTCTGCCTTTTGTGTTTAGGAAACTCCTGTTTCAACTTGGTTGTGTCTGGATAGGGTGCTTCAATTCGTCTTTGCTGATTAAGGATTTTTGTGTTTTTTTTTCTTTGATGGGGTGAAATGAAGCTGTACTTGAAGTTTCCAGTGATATTAGTCATGTATGTGGTTTATCATATGTTGTTCGTTAGTCTGAGAAATACAGAGTAAAATTTTACTCTTTAAAATAGAGACTGAGCAAATTTAGTAGTGGCACATCCAAAGGAACTAAAATATAAAATTCTGATGTCTGTCGGTTGGTTGGTCCCATGGTTCGGCCCATAGGCAAAGCAAAGGGAACAGCAGTTTCCGCTGTCGCAGCTGCTGTACAGCTGTTGCTGATGTCACAGTAGGCTGTTCTGACCACAGCCAAGTTGGAGGAGTTAGTGGTAGGGTTGGCACAGTAGGGATCAATCAGAGGGCGTAGGTGTAGTTGCAAGTTTTAAAGGAACACCTCTACCCTTAGTAGAATAAAATTACTTGTTAATTATTGTGGTTTAACAGCTAGTATATAAATAAAATAAATTTTCTGGTATTGCTGACTTTGCAGCCAACAGGTTCTTCTCCGAGTTCTTAACAGTAAGAGAAATGCCCAGAAGATTCAGAAGCTCTGTTCTCATCTACTTTTTGTTCTCCTTCCTCCTTCTTTACCCCAGAGCCCTTCCCCCTCATCTATCCTTGAAGTTAACAGGGGAGAATTTGCATCAAAACCCACCAACTCAGCTTTCTTTGGATGTTCTCAACTACTTGATAAGTAGCTTCATTGGTAATTTTTGAGTGCTAGCAGCAGCAAAATGACTAGTTTGCATAATTAAAAAATAGAACATTACTAGCTGCTTCTAATGATTGGTTCCACCCTCCCTTTTGTTCTTATGTGTATGTATGTATGTATTTTATAAAGAGACATGACAAATTTCTACTATTGTCTGTTTTGCAGAAGGATAAATCTTGCTTCTAGGCTATTTTTCTTTAAATGACCCGGGGCTTATAAATGCTTCTGAGAGCACTATTCAATGGGTAATCTACAGGACTCTTTGTTATGAGAGATTAGTTCTAGTCCTGGCTCTGTTGTGGTTTGGCTGCAAGACGTTGGGCCAACCATTATAAAGAAAAATCCTCAACTCAAAGATGTTTGTCAATACCTTTCAGTGTTGTACCTATTTCTGAATCCCTTGCCAAAGGTTTATTTTTTACAATTGTGCCTTCTTATTTCAAAAGTTGTTTTTCTCTGTTGGGTGCAAACGCCAGAATATTGCACTGTCAGTAAAGGTTTATGCTAACAGACTTAGGACTGACTTTGATTACTTTGGGAGGAAAAAAATTAAACCTGGCTGTGCACAAAATAATCGATTACTAACACAAAAATATTTTCCTCCATCTTTTTCGTGATAAACTTAATGTTAGTAAAAAGGTGGATGTGTCTTTTTTTTTTTAAATTGAATGTAACTGAATTAAAGGGTGCCTCTTAACCAAGATGCTACCATGCATGGCCACCCAGGGGTCACTCATCGCCGCCTGCCTGAAGCCCCCCCCAAGCCTTGCTCATTTAAGAACATCCACTGTGTACGTCTAAAAACTGTTTTCTCTTTAGGGCATGGGCCCATCCTTTCCATTGTTCTGGAAATATGTCATGGCTCCATAATCAAGGTTGTATTGTGTGTCTTTTGGGCTTGTACTAGGGATTCAAATACTATTGTGTCCTCAAAATTACAGTCTATGCCCAGAATGAATTTTTTGAAAGAACTCAAACTACTTTAAGATTAAATAATTGTTTAAGTATTTTAACACCTCATGTCTAATCTTTCTTTTTGGACCAGATTTATTTTAGATTATTTTAATTATTTAATAATGCAGCTTCAGACTTTGCAAATTAAAATTCCTGGAGATATCTTATGCTAGATGCAGATGAAGGTTTTATTTTTTTAATTTTACTGGGTTTCACTATTATACTTTTAGTCCAAAGCTGCTTAAGTATGGGCTGAACATTGTGTTTTTTTTTCCACAACAAATTGTTTAAAGTATTTGCTGCTTCCAAAATAGCACCCATCTTTTAGGGTTGGAGTTGCAGGTGCTGTCTTTAAGATAGCCACTGCTTCTCATTATTAAAACTATGTATGAAAATATTTGATTTGTATTACATATTTATTGCAAATTCAAAATGTGCCTACCATTTAAAATATTTGCACTTGTGGATTTGTTAAATTGGCAAAAATTATATAAATTCAGCTGTTTAATGAAGTAAATGTGTTCTTTGACTTGGTTTAAAATCTGAATTCATTGAAATAAAGTTGGTGTGAACACTTGAATATTTGGTAATTGAAACAAATCTTCAGATTTGATTTGCAGATTGGATAGCAGCTTTAATACAAGTAAAGTTCCTTTAGAAGATGACCAGCCCTCTAGAATGTTGAAAACAACCAACCTTAATGATGCTATGAAATAACTTATGCAGTTACAAGTTTGTACGTTTTTGTAGTTCATTGTTAAATAAATTAATTTTTAAAGACCCGTTAGATATTCCCCCATGGTGTCACTAACTGGTGGAGTTAAGGTTGGTTGGTAGCCTACCTATAGATTTCCATATCCCAGCACCATTCTTATAGTTTTTAAAGATGAATTTTCAGTGTTAATTTATGCACCCAATGGATATTTTTATTCGTTTGTGTAATAATGAGATTATAGCAGGAAACTCCTGTCTTGTTTTACAGCTTTGGTTTTAGATTTTGGACTGCTGCTTTAACTTCTAATGAGGTTGTCATGTTCTGAAGAAGTAGCATGCATTATTTATGGAAGGGGAGGAGGCTTAATTAATTTGTCATTTGCTAGCAAAGTCTATTGGTATGATCTTCAAGATTATTTTTGTTTTTTTGTGGCAGAATGATTCATTACGTAGGCCCCCGGGGTCATGAAGATGACTAAACAGTGGCTTAGGTTTTCAGTTTGCTGGGTGAAAGCATCTCTTCTTTTGATGAGAGAGCAGAAAACTTTTACAAATCAAGTATGAATGGTGTAGCCCCCCTTTTCACTTTCAACACACATTCACCAGCTTGCATGGAAGTTTGATGGGGAAATTTAGAAATTAATTTCATATCTTGCATGGCTGTTTTGAAATCTAGTGCCAGCTGTGGGAAAAAATGGTGACTGAAATATAAAACCAATAAAATACTTGACTTTCTTTGAGGGAATAAGTACAGAAGTACTTTTCCAGAGGGTAAGAACGGGACTCTTACAGTCTCAAGGAAAAGATGTGAAGTTGGATTGGGGAGGAGGAAGATCAATAGAGTTCCTCTGTTCCCAAACATGCTGCTTTTCACCACCTGTTGATGTTGACCCTGTTCACACAAACACTCAACCAGGAATAATACTCCCTACTTTTCTGTAATCCGCTGAAGTTCAAACAAATTCTGTGCTTAAAGCAAAGTAAGGGGCACATACTCCAGTTAAAAGTGGAATATGTACTGGTGTAATCATGTGAATTGGGGTAGGGTGTCAGTTAAAACCTTAAAGCACCAACCTGTTACACAAATGGTTTATATATTTATTTTTATATTGGGCAGGGCTTGATTGGGGGAGGGCAGGGCTTGGTTGGGGGTACTGCTGCAGAGGGGCTGCCTGGACCCTTGAGTGACAGCCCTGTGTTTGTGTTTCCCCTTCCCCCTCCAGGTGATCACTATTAGAGCGAGGTGCTGCCCAGTGAGCGGCACCAAAGGGCACACAGCTGTTGGTGGGCAGTTTGTGGATGTGGTGGAGGCGGCGGCCAGCAAAGATTCCGGCTTGAGACTATTATTGTAATTTACTTTTTATTGATAGAGGCTGATAGTTTCTGTTTCTGTGGATTTACTGTCCTGAGATCAATGCTGACCAATTCCGGAGTTATTAAATTTTATTTGCTATTTTCATCTAGGGGGCTGTTTTGGACTTGAAGTTCCTGGGACATTCTGATTTTTCAAGGGTTTAAGGTTTATGTATGCTATTTAAATGGCAGTTACTGCTTCTCCCAGACAGCTTTTTGCTGCCTGTTCTCATAAAACCCAATTGAAAATTACAAATTTTGTGGTTAGGAAGACCAATGCATTTCGAGCCACTATCTACTCAAATATGTCTGAGTCTTCCTCTAACTCCTTGGGTACTTGTACCTCCAATATTGCGATGATGGGTGATGGTGGATTTTTTGACTGTCCAAATGGTGGTGTTTCTTCACCTAGGATTGATTTGGAGCCTGATTCTCAAGAGCTTTCTGTAACTTTGAAATCCAACCTAGGTGATAGTTTTTGAGCCTTTCTCAGCCAATTTCCTACTTTTTCCTCCCACTCTGGATCTTGTAAAGGTAATAACATACCTGGACTATTTCCCACAGATTCTACCCCTGATCCTCCCCCACACCCTTCTATTGCAGGCTGCTCCTGCCCTTTGTTTTATTCTTTTTCTTTAGAATTGTTAGCAGATCTGAAGGAATTTTAAGGTGCTGTATTAAAGGAACTTACAGCAATTAGACCTCTGTGAAAATGTGGCAACTCGGTTGTCCCCAGCACCCAAGTATGATAGTGTCATTAATGTCCCTGGGGAATCACGGTTGGAGAGTACTCAATTAAATTCTCCTTTTCCTTCAGATGTGTTAGTTATTGACAGCTATCAGGCTAGCATATGACCATTGTCTATTAGGGATAGGGAGCAGCGTCGGAGGGAACAAAATGTTATGGTTTTTTATCTTAAACCTAGGAATAATGACTCAAGATCTTCTTTGAAGTGTCTGCAGATATCTTGCAAGGAAACTAATAATCCCTATTAGACAACTGCATAGACAAGACACTTATGGGGTTCTTTTAATTTCTCCCTGGTTAGAGTGGGATTTCAGGATTTATTTTTGCGATTCAAAATTTTAGAACAGGCTGAATCCTCCTTGCTGGGCCTTGAAATTGGTGAAGATACTTTCCCTATAAATGTGTTTTCTAGTAAAAGTCCAATACTGGATAGAGATCTGCAGACAGAAAACACTCAAGCTGCTATCTATAGGGGTGGGGAGGGTGCTAAGACAAGGCGTTTGTTTTGATATCCCTCACACCAATTTGGTCAAGTTGTGGCCCAGAGATGGATTCTGATAGATGGAAAGCAGGACCTTGACTAAATGACTCTGCCAGACCATTTTCACCGCTTAAGGATGAATTGGTCTTTCTATAATGGAGTATTGCAGGGCTGAAGAATAAACTCACTGACTCAGATTGGAAATCTTGTGAAAAGCTGCAGTGATTTCTTTTCAAGAAACCTGGTCTGATGAGGAATGGGTGCTTAATGGCGTTAGGACCCTCACAAAGAAGACTTGGAGGGAAAATGCCAGAGGCAGATTGAAGGGTAGTCTTACTACCCTTATTTCATCCAGTCTCCTCTGTGACCCTATTGAATTAGAGGTTAAGTCCAGGGGATATTCTGGGAGTTTTACTTCGGTTCTACCATAGGTCTCCAATCCTTTTAGTAAATGTTTATTTCCCCCCGAAGAAAAAGTCTTGGCAGGTATTATGGGTTGCTCCCTTGGCAGATCTGGTTGATCAATCTTGTGTTAGTATTCCTAATGCTGAAATTATTATCATGGGTGATTTCAATGTTAGGATAGGTAATCTACATGAGTAGCTTCTGACCGAGGATATTGAATTAAGTAATATTCCCTTACCCAGTGTGTTGGATCTGGTGGTCAACCAAGGTGGGGGTGAGTCATTAAAATTTATGTAGAGCAAGGATTTTAGGATGCTGAATGGTAGGATAACCTCAGACTTCCCAGGAGCATTTACTTTTGTTTCTGTAAATGGATCCAGTACGGTAGATTTCTTTTTAGTGGAGAATTGTTGACCACACTTCAAGTATTTCAGGGTAGTACTTGAAGAGTACTACACTCACCCTGAGAGTGACTATCTGCCTCTTTCGGCAACCAGCTGGATACCCCTGGGTCAATCCTGGACCTGCTGTTTCTTTCATCTCATTCATTTCATTTATTAGATTTCTATACCGCCCCATCCTGCACAGCAGCTCGGGGCGGTTAACAACAATAAAAAAACATTTAAAAACATTTAAAATACAATCATAAAACATATCAATAAAGCTGGTGGTATAAAAATAAATATACAGGTGGGGGATTAAAAATCACCCCCCCCTCCCTCCCAAAGGCCTGGGCAAATGGCCCAGGCCTTTGGGAGGGAGGGGGGTGGGGTGTCCAGCTGGTTCTGTGCAGCCCATTGCCTGGTCTGATAAGATCAAATTTCAGTTAGACCACTGTTTGAATAAAATTCCTCTCTACGGCCATGGCCTTCTCTCATTCTCCCTCACGTATATTAGAATCTTACCATAAGCTCCTTTTGGAGCTACAGGTTATTTTGACCAGGCATAAAGTGCTTTCCACCTCTTTTCATCAGACTTGGTTTGATGATGAATGCATCAGAGCTAAGAGAAATCTTATGATACAATTACGTGAGCATAGAGCTAACAATACCGAGGAAAATTTGGCTCAAATGTACTTATTCAAAAGGAATTATAAAAAGACCTTACTTAGGAAAAGGAAAGAATATCAAGAGAGAAGCTGGGAAAATTTGATTTCTTTTTCAAAAGAACGGAATGGCAGAAAGTTGTGGAAATTAGTAGCTGGCACATCAAAAGGTAGAAATATTTCTCCTGATGCATTTATAGACCCTGTTGTGTGGGTCCGTTTCTTTTCCTCTAAATTTGCTAGTAATGAACAATGGTTGTGAAGACGAGTCTCAGGATAGCGGATCTTCAAGTTGACTCTGAAGCAAGGAGGAAATACCAGATAAACGAGGAACAGCTTGAAAATGACATATGTTCTTTTGAAGTCTGAGAAAGCACCAGGGTCCGATTTATTACCTTTTTGAGCTTTTTAAAACCAATTTGGATTTTTGGCTCCCAGTTACGAAGGTAATTATTAACATTGCAGTTAGCTGGAACCTTCATCTGATAGCTTGGGAACAATGGCTGTTTGTTTCCATTTACAAGAAAGGGGAAAGAGGATGCCCTGAGAATTACAGGCCGATAAGTCTGATCAGTATCTTTGCCAAGCTTTGCAGGCATCACTTGCTGGAACGTGTGAGGACCTGGGTGATGAATAATAACATCTTAGGGGTGGAACTGGCTGATTTTAGGGCTGAGTTCTCCTGTATTGACCAGTGTTTTGTTCTCAATTATATTGTTTCAAAACACTTAGGCAAGAAAACGCTAGTTTTTGCTGCATTTAAGGAGTGCCTTCGACTTAGTGGACAGAAACGTTCTATGGGTGTTTTCAGACGTTATGGGGCCTGTTGGTCCCGTACCGAAAACACCCAATCCATTCCCCGCCGGGATGACCCCGTCACGCCGTATCAGACATGCCGGGGGGATCCCGGTGGGGAATCTGGGAGGGGGCGGGGCCGCGTGGCGCAATGTGCGGCTGCACGGCCCCGCCCCCTCCACGCACCCCGCCGCCCGCCCTCTGGGGAGACGGGCGGGCGGCGGGGCCAATGAGGCCGCCGCGTCGCGCCGGATTCGCCACGGCCCAGGATCCTGCCAGTGATCCCGGGCCGTGGCGCCCGACCAGACGAGATGCTGGGGTTCACCCTGGCGTGGAATTGCATTCACCACGCGACGGCCTCCGGCCCCGCCGCTTTGGCCGCTCGCGTGATGAATGTAATTCCACGCCACGGTAACATCTGGGGGGAAACATCCGTTTCCCCCAACAGACGTTACGAGATCACAGCCACCAGGCGGAATTGAGTGTGGTTGACTGTGATCTCGTAACGTCTGAAATCACCCAAAGTTCGAAACTTGGACATACGGGGATGGACCTTGTCTTATTACAACTTATCTAGGAATATCACCGGGATACCTGTGCTAGGTATCAAATTTGGGGTCTCTGGTGAGGTTTCAAACTATTTCCTTATGTCCAAAGGGGTCCGTCAAGGGTGCGTGCTAGCCCTGATGTTGTTTAGTCACTTTCTCAATGATTTCCTCTTTTCCTTCGCTACGTTTTTGACAAAAGACCACTGCCATTCCCCGAAGATCCTGGCGGAAGAGTTTCCGCTGCTTTTATATGCAGACGATGCAGTTCTTTTATCTTTCTCTAAGGTTGGCCTTCAGCGGCTTATTGGTTTGTTCAAAATGTATTGCTCCATAAATAATCTCAAAATTAATGCTGGTAAATGTAAGGTTATGCTATTTGGTACCAGGAAGAAATATAAATGGTTCTTCAGTAAGACACCTTTAGAAACTGTAAATAAATTTTGTTATTTAGGGGTCACATTTACTAACTCCCTGCGTTTGGAAGCGAATGCCCAGAAGGCTACCCAAGTAACGTCTGCTATTGGCATTTTTATAACCGATTTGGTCAGAAGGCTCTGTCAGAGGCTTTGAAGGCAGGGAAAGTGAAGCTGAAGGCTGCCCCTCTGTACGGAGCAGAACTTTGGGGGTTAGATGCCAAAGCTTTGGCAATGACTGAGAAAGCACAAAGCTCCTTTTTAAAGAGGTTGCTTAATGTGCAGTGATGCATGCCTGCCTATTTGATGAAAACCGAGGCAGGTTTTACCAATGTTGCCATCTTGGCTATAATAAGAGTTATTGATTAAATACTGGTTCAAAATTAGGATGTATCCCCCCTCCAGACTTCCAAAGATGGTATTACTTGATGCTGAATTATGTCCCATCTCCTCCTTTCTTTGGCTAAATAATATCCGGGGGAAATTATTTACTATCGGTTTTGGGGAAAATTGGACATCTCAGGACTGACTTCCTCTCTCCCACCCTCCCCCACCATATGCCTGATGGAAGAGCCAGGTCTTACAGCTTCATCGGAAGGCAAGGAGATCTGGGCTGAGGTAAACCTCCGCTGGGAGGGAATTCCAAAGCGATGGCGCGGTTGTCGAGAACGCCCTCTGGTCCATTTGCATCCGCCAATAGCGCAGGATCTCCAGGAGCGTGGTCCCGGAGAGGTGGGCACAGGAAGGGAGATCGCTAGTGCCACTGTTGGAAGCTGCCGCAAGCACATGAAATATGGGTAGGGGACTGTCTGTTTATTAGGGCTCCGTGGATGCACTAAACGTGATTGGGGCTGCATGGACTGAACACCAACTCTGTAGCAGGCTGTTGTCTCATTTGATTCCACCTATAGATAACTGATGTGAAATAGACACAGGTGAGTTCACTTTTTTCTATTATGGCGGTGGTGAGTTGAAAGGAAAAGGAGACAGCAGAAAGCATCCCCTTGTGTAACCTAGTTTTGCTAGCACCTAAGTGTCTGAATGGGATACCAAAATATCTAGCACAATGCCATGGTATCGAATATCATGCATTCTAATGTTGGTATCATTTACGTTTGGGTTAACACCATTTCCTCATCTATGTACATATTCAAATCTATTAGAGGATTCCTTCTTAGCAGTGCAGTGAGCAATGGAAAGGCACAGAATAGAGTGATACCAAGGAGTAACTTTATTTACTGACAGGTAAATGCAGCTATAATAAAGGCAGTAATTAATTTGATGGTGACTCACTTGGAGCAAATAATATAAGCTGAGGCAAGCCTTGGTACTATTGATAAGGTGTGTGGGCAACCTTTGTGCTTTTACTGGGCCAGTTTTTAATGAAGGTTCAAGTTAGTCTCCATTTACTTGTGCAGAGAGATTGTGTGGTTGCCAACACGGTGCCAAGTGACAGACATGGAGACAAGGTGGTTTGATATAATAAAAGATAAAATAAAAATAAATGATATCATTCAAACCACCTTTACTTGTACAAACAGACTTGTGGGTGTAACAAATCTGTTGGTTTGAGCACTTATTAACTGCCCAAGCTGTTTACTATGACTTCATCCAAGCAGGAGTTCAGGTTGCCTTGTTTGGTCAAGAAATGGATTAACGTGCGCTAGTATTTTACCTGTGTTAAAATTCAATTATTTTTGCTTCTGATCGTGTCACTTATTGTACCTTCTTGAACTACAACGCCCAGGCTAGTATTTCCCTCTGTTTTTCTTGAAAAGCGACAATTTCAGGTCAGTTCTTACGTACTTTGATAAAGCTCAATATGACACTTCTCTGAGTTAGATCCAAACAGATGTCCTTAGTCCTTCTTCACTTTTCATAGAAATTGTGTTTAGTCGTCTTATTATTTATGAAACAAGCCAAGAGATCAAAATCAAGTAAAGATTAGTGCTACATTTCATAACTTGTATTGAAAAAAAATGGAAGTGGATATGGATTTTTTCTTTTTCTACTATGAGAAACACATCTTAATTTTAATCCAGATTGACACACCACCTGTAATTTACAAAAGGGGGTGGGCCAGATGTTCTCAACCTTTAAAGTGAAAAATATACATTTCCTTTCCTAAAAGAACTGACTAGATCCAAACCTAAATTGACTAGATTTTGGTTTTATATATTCCTGTTCTGAATGTTCCACAGTAGCCTGTAAACAGTGAACAGTAAACAGTGAATTCGCTCCTGGCTTTGTACTGACAGTATGCACTAACACAACACTATTACTAAATATTGATCCTCCATCATTTAAAGTCAATGAGGAAAGGTTTCTAAACCCTCGAAATATTTTCTAGAAGTTTTCATGTTTGAGGAGTATTGCAGAATAGCTATAATTCCATCTCTAAAGCTCCTTATTGTGTGTATGCTACAAAAGAATGCAGTTTATCCCTTAATTTCCCAATTCTGAATAAAATAAACCACTTATCTTTCCTAATACTCAGAGCAATTTTGGATTGTCATCCTCCTTTACATTAACTATACCCTGCTCAAAACTTCACAATCTACATGTACTCTTTCTTGATCCCCAGTATTACAATCCCTTCCCGGTGAATGAAATTCACACTCTACTACAGCTACTATCTTTGCACAAAAAATACCAAGGAGCATCCAAGGATCTGTGCATACAAGACGACAACCATTTCATTTGTTACCATGGGGTACTTATCTTGAAAGTAACCACCACACTTAAGTTGTTACATGAACACAGAGTACTTGCCTGCCCTCCAACAGTTAACTAGTTGTGGGGGGGGAGCAGTGATATGGGGAAGAAAGTTGTCCCCATTACTGGAGGTATTCCTTCTCCTTTGGTACGATCTGTGTGGAGCCGTGCTCCTGGATTCGCAGCTATGCCTGAATTCCCAGGTGTTGACTGTGGCCAGGGGCGCCTTTTGCCAATTACATCTGGTAAAGAGGCTCCACCTATGTGTGTCCGACTCTGACCTCACCACGATCATTCATGCATTTGTCACCTCGAGACTAGACTACTGCAATGTGCTCTACATGCAGCTGCCCATGGTGACAGTTCGGAAGCTGCAGCTAGTGCAGAATGTGGTGGCCCGTCAGCTTACAGTGATGGGCCACAGGGAGCACATTCATCCAGTGCTCCAAGCACTGTACTGGCTGCCTATTGTATTTCGGGCCACTTCAAGGTGCTGGTTTTAACCTTTAAAGCCCTTTAAAGGGTTTAGAAATGCTATTGTCTTTTCTTGGTATGTCTTGTATGTTGTGGTTGGGTATTGCTAAAACTGTAAATGGTCCAAAAAGGGTCAAGTTTGTGTTTGTTTGAGACGCTGGTCAATGTTATAAGCTGGAATCAAACGGGACACGTTAGCCTTTGTGACGAAATGCAGTATGGGGCGCTATACAGCGAAGCCACCTGCCTTACTGGGTTACGTCTAAGATCGCTGCCACCACCGGGAACTAGGAAACTAGAGGGATTCACAGCTTCCTGGATATGTGAATCCCCAACACAACTCTGGCTCTTCGCCCACAGCTCCCCCGGCATCCCTCTTGTCGCCCTAGAGTCACTCTCCGTAGGCAGAGCTGCAGAAAACGATGTGTCTTGCAAGGACTCCCCTTCGTGGGTACAAATCCTTCTAACCTTTAAAGGTACCAGAGACTTTTTCTTTCCAGCCTCTGGTCTTTTTACTCAGGCACAGATAAGCCCGTTTTACAAAACAAAAGAGATACTTTATTGGCCAAAAGTAGAGAAACCGGTTTGGCAACAAGACTAAGGGAAAAGGTTTAGGATAAAGATAGAAGCAAACTTAAAATAGAGTCTCAGATCTGGGGATTCTGATGTCCCCTAGTTTGCATAATCGCCTCCTAGGACTGAAGGTAGAAAGGCAGTTACCGGTACTTACAGGCTCCTTCTCATCACCAGTGCAGGTAGCAACCAGTGAGGCACATGTCTTAGCTGGCTCCCTGCGAGCAGCGTGTTGCAGTTTTCCCAAAGAGAAAATCAGAGAGAGAGGAAGGGGTGCGTCCTGGCTTTTTAAGCTCGACCCGTCCTCCACTTTGGGAATTGCCCCCAGGTAGGGGTTTCTCCAATCCAGGTGAACTACCAGAGTCCTCTGACCTCTGATCTCACCTAGGTGAGACATCATGGCATTCACCTTGAGATACTGGTCCCTGTCTTTGGCTTCAGAAGACTCGTCCTGTGACCTTGCGTTTATCCAGGCCCTGGAGGGGGGGTTGATAGGGTGTAACAGAGTGTTTGTCTAGGGGACTCTGGTATGGAAACAGGGACATTTTGCCACAGCCTTCACCAGGCACGTTCCCACGTGCCCGTCTGTTAGGTGTCTGCCATGTGGTCACCATGGAGTCGCCACTCACAGCGGACATCGCGGACCCACCATATGGGCCATTCGGGACGAATGGGTGCCCTCATGTCCCCGTCTCATCAATTAGGTTTGCCCTCAACCTTGCCAGCATCGGGTCCACCAGCACATAGTCCTGCCTAGCGCACCCAGCCAGCTGACAGGCAGGAGCGGTAGCAATCTTCCCTCCCCCGTGGATGCCTCAGCTGACCATGTGCCCCCCTGCCAGATGGTACTCAGAGCGGTTTACAACGTAAATACATAATAAACATAAAATGAATTTAAAACGTAAATCAACTTAAAAGGGGTAGGTAAACGGGAAGAAAAAATGCATCAAGTGGAACCAGCAGTGGATCCTAAAAGCACCTGGCGAATAAATAAGTCTTCAAGTGTTTTTTAAAGGTGAGGTGGGAGGAACATCTGGAGGGAGCGAGCTCCATAAACAGCTGATCCTCTGTCTGAATTTTGATTTTGTCAGACATGCTGCTTCTCAGCAGGGGTGTAGTTATAATAAATGAAACACGCTCTGCACACAGTTGGCGCAGTGCCTCTGCTGCTGTGCCTCCCTCCTCTTCAAAGTGCCCAGAGTTTGTGTGTGGCCTTCGTTAGGGCTGAAACTCAGGTCTTGGATTTACTCTGATTTTACAGAGTATCAGGGCATGTGGCCTTGCTTTACCGAATCCCAAATGGCTGAGGAGTTGACCCACCACTCGGGACTTGGCAAAATCCTTTTTTAAAACTATTTGGTACACCCCTAGCCTACATGAGTGGGGAATGGAGCACACTGGGATACTAGGGGGCAGCCTTGGTAGCCCAAAGGAGTGCTGAGTGAGTTGTTGACTCACCCTCAGCTCTGCAGAGCACTCGGGTGAATCTGCCTGGCCCTGCTTCTAATCCCTAGCAGGCTCTGCTGTCCAGCTCTGGTAAGTCTTTGCCTGGTGCCCTCTCTCCCCTTCCTCTCCAGTGACCTCCACTGTGCTTCCCCTGTTCAAGCTTCTGCACCAGGGCCCATTCCAGACTAGCTACACCCCTGCACCTCAGCCATCTGTCAAAGCGTAAACGTTTCCATCTTGTTCTCCCTGATTGCTTTTCTGTGATTAGGTTACCCTCCAATCTGTTCAGTTTCCTACATATTGAAGGAGGTTAGGTGTTAATACTAGGACTGTTCCAAGTATGGTTGTTTTATTTTTTTTAATTGATTTCAAACGGTCCAAGGACCAGTCCTGAGTGTTTGGACTGGTCCTTGAACTCTCTGAGAATACTTGGAATTCAGGGGGTGGGAATGGAAGATGCCAGAGGGGACCTGGGTGGAGGGAATAGGCCAGTGAAGAGAGGGTGGGAGATTAGCAGGGTGTGGTCAGGAGTAGTGTACTTACCTTCTGGAGAGGGTCCTGCGCCGCATGGCTTCTTCCCAAGCTGGTAAGTTTTTAAAAGAAAAAGAAGAAACAAAAACTGGGCATGCTCAGAAGGGCCTGAATGGCCCCTGCTGAACATGCTCAGACTTTTCCTAGATGATGATGGCAGTGTTGGCATGCTGCAGGCACCATTTTGGATTTGGCCAGCCAGTTCCTGGGGCATGCTCAGAAGAACGGCTGGCCACATCCAAGATGGTGCCTGCAGTATGCTGACACTGCCAGCGCCATCTTGGAAAGATCTGAGCATCTTCAGAAGGGGCCATTTGGGCCTGTCTGAGCATGCCCGGTTTGTTTGTTTTTTCTTCTAACTTACCAGCCTGGGATGAAGCCACGTGTCGCAGGACCCCCTCTGGAGGGCAAATACACTACCCCTGGCCCTCCTAAAGTGCCCCCACACCCTCCCTAGGCCCACTCTCGCCTATTCCCTCCCTTCCCTGGCCCCCACTACACTATTCCTTTCACCCTCTGCGCCCCCCCCCCCTTCCTGCACTCAACCAAGATTTGGCTGAGTACCGAATTTTGGAGGAAAGTCCTTGATACTTGGCAACCAAAGGCAAATAGCCCGGTCCTCGGTAAATTCTGAGGAAAACCAAGGACCTAGTTAGTACTGTCCTCTGTGTAAACTGAGAGCTGCATTCTCCTTAGGCAGGCTGTATTGCTTTTTAGAGAAGTTAATGACAGCTGTTCCTGTTGCCAACAAGGATGTTTAGAGTGGGATCAGCTTCCTGCAGTTCATCTGTTGGGCAAAAACCCTGCATGCCTACATAATACATATGGCAATTTTATTTCTATTTTTAAAAAAAATACCCTTGATGTAGTGGCATACATCTTCTTATATCAAGGACATCAAGATAAAGAGTCCGATGGCATCTAGATCTTCTGTCTGCTGAAACAACGATAAATGTGTTAAACTGAACGTCCTGTGACGTTTCAGTTGAGTTCAGTTAACTCAGTTGTGGAGACAAAGGGGGAAACTTTAAAGGATGACGATTCTGTTGCTGCAGCACTTGTTATGCTGCACTGGAGAATCATCGCTGAACTGAGGTGTTCTGATCCAGAGGTGAAGGTAGCGAATTGAACTGTGCTCGGCAGACAAGAAAGGGAGATGAATGAGGCCAATTGAGCGAGTTGGATGTTTTTGTGTCAATAGTTGCAGCTCTCCCTTTAATCTGCCTTCTGATATAAGCCGGACTGTTGGAATTTCTTTTGAGCATACTAATTAAGCCAGAATTAGGTTTATTGACTCAACACTTGCACAACAGAAGTGTGCTGCTCTTGCAATATTGTATATGTGGTTTATTCATGATTTTTCAAACTTGCCTCAAACCACATTTGCCCCTTTACCTATTACCACTTTGTGCTGTCTGGATTAAATAATTCATTTTCTGTTTGTAAAATAGAGGTTGTTTTGAGAAATCTTATTACCAGAATAGTGCATGTGGTGTGGTGGGGAGGGGGTCCGTTTTGCTGCTCCTGTTCTTTGTAGCATAGGTTTTAGTTCTTTACGGCTGTTTTTCTAGTTATTCTCTAAATATCTTGAAAATATCAGGTCAACTATAAATGCTCACTTTTAGATTTTTGAAAGCTTGAAGATTCCCAGTTGGAGGTGGGTGGAGATGGGTGTGTGCCAGGAGTGTGCACACACCTCCACCCATCACCTGTGATGTTTGCATGGACAGACACCTGTCGGACACCCATCCCCCCCCGCCGTGCCATTTCCACGGACACGCCCACTCACCTAACACCCTCCTGCACACCTAGCGGGGCGTGTCTGTGTTAAAACGGCATAAAGTTTAGACACTTATTTTGTTTCTGATAAACTATTACATTTGAAGAAATGGTTTCTTGTTTTCTTTACTTTTTAAAAAAATGTTCAAAACTTCAGTTTGAATTGAATTTTTGTTGACATTACCACCTGCTGCTGTAAACCCATGTTCCTTTCTCCCGATCTTGAGACTGGTCACTTTCCTTTTGGCTGGTGTCTGGCCAGCTTTAGAATTTTGGCTCCTGAATAATTCTGAGCCCTTTTCAGTATGAAGTTGATACTTGGGCATAGGCAGGGCAGTGAAGTAGCTGCTACATTGCCTCCTTTATCGCTGGGTGGAGACACTGGGTATCTTTGGAGCAACCCACAGAAGGAACATGGATTTGTGCGAGAGATTTGTTTCCCAGAACAGATCGGGGGAACTCCTAAGCACACCTACAGAACAGCTGAAAACATCCACCTCTGTTCACTAGATATGTCCTTTTCAGCAGTAAGACTGCATGCTTATCATTTTCACTTATGCAGATTTTTGCCCTTTGTTGCCTGGTTGATTTCACCAGTGGAGCATTTTGCTTTGCAGGGACCAGCTCCACCTGGTCAGTTTCACCAGCTGGTAGCTTTGTTAGGCAGCAGGGAGATTTGACCAATCTGTTTCACCAGCAGGAGCTTTGCCTTGCAGCAGGGGAAGCTTTGCCTTGACAGTTTCAGCAGTGGGGACTTTTGGGCTTCACCAATTTATGCTGCCACCCGATGTGCTCCCCTGTTGGTCTGAGACCATAGGGTGGCAGCATAAACATGGAACAGCATGAACCCCTACCACGGGTTGACACTGCAGTGAGTAACGACATGGGGATGATTTTGTCCTTCGTTAACTCTAACGTATAGAATCTCCCAGTGTGGGGTGTGAGTGGGTAGGTGGTGTGACTTTGTAAGCAGCAGTGATCATGTAATTGGCTTTTGTCTCTTTGGGTACAGTTTTGGCCATCTATTAAAGTCAATGGGGATGGAGTCGCTGACTTCAATGAGGATAAATTTACACCCTGCAGCAGTAAAATCCTCTCCAGTCCAGAGCACTAGCTGCATATATTCCATCTTTGTTTTTGTGTTTGAACTAAATGTCTGTTCCCTATTTTGCTGCCTTCCCTTTGCCCACTCTCCAAATCCAGTGCTTTGTTTCTGCTGTGCTATATTCCATTCTGTTGTTCTGTTCCGAGTTGCAAAGGGAAACACTGTACATTTGGTAAGGTAAAGCTTGTTTCACCTGGCAAAACACAATCCTTTTCTACAGGCCAGCCAGAATCTTGATACATAAGCAATCCAAGATGTAAATATGACACTTTTGGGGAGCATAGCAATATAAAGTCAGCAGACAGGACAAAATTGGTAGAAAAAAATAATCTTTATTTTCCAAGAGAAGACTTTCCAGGAGTATAAGATGGTGGGGTACTTGTGCTGATGAGTTCATAGTTTAAAAGAAAACCTATTTCGATATAGACCCCTTCCACGGGTCCCTTCAGTCCTATATTTAGTAGAGTTCTCATATGGATCTGACCATCACAATTAGAGACAAGCCCAAGTTAGTCAGATTTTTATAATTATTTAAAATGAGTTTTTATTTTTTTTAAAGTTAACCCTTTCCCCTAGCTGTTCTAAATTTTGAAGTTGGAATACCTTTTGACTTTTCATTCTCATTATGTCCTGGAGTATTCTTGAATGAAAGCAACTATCACTGGTAAAAAGCTGAATGAAAGTACAGCACACTTTTTAAATGTAAGACTCTGCGGGTGTAAATCTAAGGCCCTCATATCTTAACGATCATGTGCACGCTACGTTTTATGGTAATGTTAGGCAAGATATTGTAACGACTACTGTTAATTTAATCCTAGGCACTTTCTATTTTTCAATTTCCTGTCCTATCTCATGCTGTCCTTATCAGTTCACGTCACACGTTTTCCAATGAATTTTAAAGCCAGTAGAGGCAGATTCTTTTGATATTGCATCGGCCTCTGTTACTAGAGGAATAAATGAGAAGAAGCAGCCCATGTTAAGACTGCAGGGGAACTATTCAAATAGCATGTATATGTTCTATCTGTATTGTACTCCTCATGTGGAGATGCATGATGTCATGCAATATGCTAAATTATCTTTCTTTCTTTTTTTTTTTAAACCTTTAGATTTTTCTGTGTCATTCTCAAGTTCAGGCGGTTAATATTAATTTGGTTAAGAGCTGTAAATGGGCTCCAATTGCTTGAAGAGTGGTCCACTTCTAGAAATTAAGTGGACAGGTGTTCTTGGCCCCCAAGAGTTACTGCCTAAAATAATGCTTTTTTTATTGCCTCTTCCTTCATCTTTCTGGAGAATGAGGGAGGAGATTTTCACAAATTGAATGGGAAATGAGTACATCATTCACATTAACAGAACAATAGGACTTTAACTTATACCTGTAAGACTTATTGTAAGGGGAAACTATAAAAATGCCCTCTATTCGTGGTTACTTGAATTTATTGTAGGCAGCTACAAGAAAAAAGCAAATTGTGTGTGTTGGAAGGTTTCTATGCCTGTTTCTTTAGAACAGGGATAGCATTCAAGTCGTGCTTTTGTAGGTTCCTGTAATTAAGGTCTGTAGGAGTCACGTGGAGCTTGGTGTAAGTGTTCATATAGATACCACCAATAAACTGTGAGTTGGATGTGTGTGTGTTAAGTAAGGTGGCTTGTTCAGTAGCAAAAATGTGCTATTTTTCTCTACGTAGGGCTACTTGTGTGCCCTTTTTGGTCTGGTTACTGCTTGCTAGTGTAAGAGTGACGTGTGTGCCTTCGCTCTTATATAGGTGTTTAATTGATGCGCTGTAATGAACATCAAATTATATGATCCCTGTGTTGAATTTAATTGATTCTTAACTATTTTGATGCTTATAGCATAGCTTGCAAGGGTTTCTGGAGGCAATATATTGAAGAATCTTCTCTTACTGAAGTAAGTCATACTTCGCTTTCCAATTCCTGAGGTTTAAAATGTTTAACAGTTATGCTGTAAATTTCGGTAAGTGAGCAGTTCAGAAAAAAAGACCATCCTTTTTGGAATGCAGTTCATTTCCCCTGAAGTGTTGTATTCTTTCCTTTCTATTGTGTCCATTCCACACAAACTAAGAGTTTTCATGCAAAAAGATCTGTAGCTTTCATCTGCAGTTCCAACTCCTGACCTGCCTGACAATGGATCGGTGAGGTCCAAAAGCTTGCACACTTCCACCAACTTGAGTTGGTTGAATAAAAGATATCTTCACGCTATTTTGTCTCTACTTTGATATAATGACAGTGTTCTATTGAGTTTTTTCTTTTTTTCTTTAACAAAGGCAAAATTAGAAATGTTAGTCGGTCTTACGAAAATATGCAGGTTATACAAAAGCAACCTTATGAAAAGGTAGTAAGAAAGGTTACACTCTGCAAAGAGGATTGTAACAATACTGCTAGTCATTGTTGGCATCCTGAAATATTGTGTACTGTTGCTATTTTATAGCCAGCCAAATGCAAACTAGCTACTGGGATCCACTACACACGATCCATAGTTCAGCTATGACGCATTGGCTGTGTCTCTATTGTGATTACCTACATGGCTATCTGACTTCATAATAATTTTTTTCATTAATGTATTTGAAAACTTTACTCTCTTCTTTTAATGCCACTTAACAGAGAACTTGCAGTAGTTCATCTTAGTATGATTGTTCTTCTCACAGAGGAGCCAGAGCTAAGTCATTAACTCGGGTGTAGCTAGGTTGAATTACTGAATTCACTCAGGGTGTTGAATTACTGAATTCACTCACGGGTGTAGCTAGAAAGAATTACTTTTTGGGATGTTGGGAGATGCACCTTGTGTCCTGCTCACCTTCTGTCTTGGGATAGTTGGGGGTTGAGACCAGTGGGGCCCCTGATCTAAAGCTGATGCTGCAGCATCTGTGCCAGAAGATGAAATGTGTCCCTCTCCCTACTGCTGGGGAAGGGGATTGAGGCAGGGATTGCTAGGTGGAGAGCAGGGCAGCTGTGGCGCAGAGGGGAGGGGGATGAGTTGCTGGGGAATGGACAGGAAAAGAAGAGAGGGTCACGAGGTGTGTGGAGAAAGTCTTGCCTGAACAGGGTGGCATGGCATTCTGGGGGGGCAGGCTCTGGCAATTGGGGCTGGGGCAGGGCTGGCCTGGCCTGTGGCGGGCTACCAGGCCGTCCTCTTACTCCCTGTTATGCTTTCTGAAGGCAGCAGGGGGCAGCAGCAGGCAATGCAGGTGGCTCACAGGTCCTGGTGCAGTTGCACCACCTGTCCCTATTACAGTTGACCTCTTCATTCACTGTATGCTGACACTCCTAATTTTCAATAGTAGCCAACACCTCAGGAGAGGCATAAAAGGACTATCTGACCACACACAGCAGCCATAAATGTTCTTTTTACCAGCAGAAAGTGAACTTGAGTCATTGAAGCGTTTTCATAATTGTTTGCAACTCCTTAATGGAGTAGAGGCATTTCTGTTGCATATTCTTTTTTTCAGCTGTATGCCACATATCTTCCCCCTCCAGGCTCCTGGAATTGGAGCTTGCATTAGTGGAAATCAGAGGGTTGTTTCCCACTAGTTCATTCGGAATTATCACTTTTTTGTTTTCACATTCAAAGTCTTGCATTTGTCTTTGACTGCAATGTTGATTTAAGGCGATCATCAGGGAGTGCATATAAATGAAGCAGAATAGACCATCCCCTAGAGGCTGAGAGCTTAAAAAGAAGCTGAAACTTGAAAATTACATTTCCATTTGAAAGTGTGGCATGCTAAATTTACTAAAGCTAAAATAGTTGCAGGGGAGGAAAAACATTGTTTTTTATGTAGACTTTGTGCATTTGGCAGCACTCTCTATAGGCATCTTTCCTGTTGTGCTGATAGCGCTGCTGTCACTCCAAATGTTTACAGATCATGAAAGGACAGACTGAGAAACATTTTCTGCGCCAGTGTCCTAAACACAAAGAAGTGTGAGAGAATTACTTCCTCAAACTATCAATGTTTTGTGCAAGACTTCACATAAAAAAATGAGGAGAAAATGTGACCCTGGCTGAAAAGACATACAAAATGGGAGATGGAAACATGCCACCAGATGAGGAATAGGCTGTGATGAGCAAAACCCGAGGCACAAACCCCAGGTTTTAGAGTCCTGTTTAAGCCAGAAGTGTGGGTTTGAGCCCATCTGAATCCAGCTTTGTTGGACCAGAGCTGTCCTGGGTCCAATGCACCTGGGCTCTTCTGATGTGATCTGCCTGAGTGGTTATGCCCTCCTTCTGCCCATGGAGCACTGTGATGTCATGGCAGTCTGTGGGACGGCATGGCCATAATGGAAAGGGGCTGGGAAAATTCCCTAACCCTGGCCCTTTTTAGATGTTGCCCTGTCTTCTGCAGAGCACCATGCGCCCCACAAGGAGCAGGGTTACAGGGTTCCTCTCCAACACCCCTACAGAATGCTTTGGTCTTACGTGCTCTATGGGGGCACTTGGGGTGGCCAGTGGTCCTGTCGGGTAGGATTCAGGTTGCAGGCCTCTATTTGGCTCCATTGTGGCACCCAACCTTGACGAGTAACTGAGGGCTTTTGTCCTTTGTTAGCCAATTTATTGGCCAACAACAGTTGTATATCTCCATCACCCCAGCTAGCATTTAAATATTTCTTTTCATTTATCATTTTGATACACTTGCACCACCTTTTTTACATCATTGCATTTCCTCTGCATTTAAGTGGCAGAACTGGCACCCTTAACAGTGGACTGGTATGTTGCTAGGCAAGGAACTGGCAATAGCTAAAAATAGAACTTTTAAAAAGGGCATTCTCCACACTTTACAGATTTTTTGTAGACACAGGCATTGAAAGGGGAGCCCTAGATGGGAAGGTGAGATGGAAAAAGAGAATAAGGGTCCTGGAGCCTGGTAAGGCAGATAATTCGTGGAGGAGGTAGAGAGTGGGGCAGCCATTGGACATCTGGGGGTGTGTTGGGCATGGGGCTGTGTGGTGTCTGGGGGGGGGGGGGGGGGGGGGGGGACTCTTTGGAGGAGGTAGAGAGTGGGACAGGTTTCGAACCAA
>QEPC01013801.1:1174177-1187130 GCA_003113815.1 Sphenodon punctatus | reverse complement strand
GGGGGGGGGGGGAGGGGCAGAAAAAATACTATCCGGGACATTGGGAGAGGCATCTTGTGTCTCTTCCCATGTCCCGCTCACCTCCCGTCTTGGAAAATTTGGGGGTTGAGGCCAGCGGGGACCCTGATCTACAGCTGATGCTGCTTAATGTAAGGTCAGTGACAAATAAAATATCGACCGTCTTTGATCTTATTCTGGATGAGGCCACTGACCTCATATGCATTACAGAGGCATGGCTGAATGGGGCATCTGGGCCTATATTGTCCCAGCTGGCACCATCTGGTACTTGGTGCAGCATTAGCCTAGGATTAGGAGCCTATGGGGGTGGTGTATCGGTGATCTGTAAAGAAATATGAGTATTTCAAAGGGATCCAGTGCCCAACTCTCCCAATAAAGAGTGTGTCCACCTTGTGCTGGAATTAGCCGGGGATAGATTGGGAATTCTGGTGGTGCACTGACCACCCTGCTGCACAGCAAACTTCTTGACTGAATTGGCTGAGTTGGTCTTGAAGGTGGTCTTGAAGTAGCCCACACTTATAGTCTTGGGTGACTTCAACATACAAGCTGGGACCAACCTTTTGGGGCCAGAATGGAACTTCATGGCATCCATGACAACCATGGGTCTATCACAGATAATATCTGGCCTGACGCATGTGGGACTCACGTTGGATGTGATGTTTTGCACCGACCTGGAAAGGGTGTTATAACTCCCTTCCCCCGGCGGTCTGCTCGAGCGTAGTCTGGAGACTGTGCAAAACTTTCTTTTTTGGCCAAGCATTTGACATGCAGGGATAAAGGTTTGTGGGGTGAGGGGTATTTTCAAGCAATTTTATTTTATTGTATTTTTTTATCATTCCTCCCCCCCCCCCCCACCCTTTTTTGTTTCTATAAGCTGCCCTGAGCCTTCGGGGAAGGGCAGGGTATAACTTTCAAGAAATAAATAAATGTGTGTTGCAGCTCTGTGAGCTGTCCTCGAGCAAGGAGGGGTGCATAGCTGAGTGAGAGGGTATGAGCCCCGACAGCTTGGTTTCGGATCGGGGCATTATTGGTGTGGTTATGGACAGGACAATGTTTCTAATTCTTCAAAACTGAAAAGTCCTGTTAATGTGCCAAACTCTCTCCCCTTCTTACATGACAACCGATTTGATGTCCACTGAGGATGCAGAAGTAAACAAACTTTACTTCCTGAGGTTGCTTTCCTGCATTGCCGTTCCAGCTGTGGCTTCGCATAGCTTGTCTTCCTAAGGGTGTTGGTTGTGGGGGCAGAGCTCATTATTATTATTATTTATTATTAGCATTAATATAGCGCCAGTGATGTACCTGGCGCTTTACAAAACACAAGATAGACACGGTCCCTTCCCAAGAGCTTACAATCTAAAGACGGGGAGGGGAGACAGGGAAGGGGGAACAGAGGGATAAACAAGGGATGTGACATTCATGAGGATGCGCGAACTCAGGTACACGTTCTTGGCTTGGTTACAGTAAATTGGGAGTTTACAGGTAACAGGTGGAGGATAATCCTGGGTGGGGATGACTAGCAGGAGTTAGGAAGGGTGGAGTGGAGGAGGTGGGTTTTGAGGAGGAACTTTGAGGTGTGGAGGGTGGGGGCCAGGCGAACGAGGGCAGGGAGGGAGTTCCAGGCATGCGGGACAGCAAGGGAGAAGGGATGAAGGCGGTTGGGGGAGCAGGGGAGGCGTGGGAGAATGAGGGAGGGGATAGAAAAGGAGCGGAGTGCTTGAACGGGTTCTGAGGGAGATCAGGGCAGAGAGGTAGGGGGGAGCGAGGTTGTGAAGGGCTTTGTAGAAGAGGACAAGGAGCTTGTACAGAATACGCTCAGGGAGAGGGAACCAGTGGAGAGAGGAGAGGCTGGCAACTGGTTATGGGGTGTGGTGGGGCAAGAACTATTGAAACCAGGGAACCACCTAGTTATCTATGGGAGAACTATCAGGACTATAAAGAGAGAAGAACTCCAAATTTATAAAGTAAGATTTTCCTATCTGGTGTGCGACGTGCACTAGATTCTGCTCTGTGGACAGGATAGTGGCAGCTGTGGTTGATGCATTATTCTTGTATGTGGGTCATAGCTGGATCCTGTCTCCAGCTGTGGTCAGCCACATGGGTGTAATCTGCTTTTAGGAATTGAAGTAGGGAGTTAGGGCACTCTGTCTTAACGGAGCTCTCTGATTAGGGTTGATGATTGCCTGAGATGAAGAATCACTGTCTGCTCCTCTTGGCTCGGGTAGCTTCTCTGTCCCCTTCAAGCAATTCTGCGGTCTGCTACCTTTTTGCTTGATAGTTTTGAAATCGCTAACTTGTCCAGACCTCTGTAATAGGGCATGGCCTGATGACTCCAACCAGAGTATTTGTCTTCCTAAAGCCCCGGCAGAGGCCTCTTGGTGACTGGTGGCATTACTCTATATAGAGGGAGAAACAATGCTCTTTCTTTACAAGAGAAATCCTCTGTATTAGATTGTAAGCTCTTGGGCAGGTACTGTGTCTACCTTATTCTCTGTAAAGTGCCCGGTACATCGCTGGTGCTAGATAAAAGCTTATAATAATAATAATAATAATTAATAACATTAGTCCAACACATTCCTGTAGTTCTTTGCCAAAGTTTCTTTTACTTTCTTGTTCCTCCCATAACTGGGTGATATGCCTTGACAGGGCGTGAATTTCAGATTGAACTCCGGGAGCCAACCCCCACCCAAAACATTCAGTCTCTAGACTTTATCTTGATATGAAACCATTCTTGCCCCACTACAGCCCATAACCAGTTGCCAGCCTCAGTTTTCCGGGCACCAATGGCTCCCAGGCTCCTGCAAATGTTGTGCCCTGTGCAAAATTTCTCTGTTATGACCCAGAAAGCATCTTGCTGGAGGTCCTGGCCAATGACTTTCTAGGGCCAAGCAAAAAGATGCATTAAAAAGCTTGGTGTGGCCTGCCTCCTTTTTAAATGCAGGATAAACTTTTAGAAGGCACTATAGAAGGTCCCTGCTGGAGCCCTTTCCTCACCATGGTTTTCACTATGCATGGCTGGCCATGTGATGGACTAGAATGCCACGATTAGTAGCAAATCGCAAAATCAGCTGCCCATAATCAGGCGCTGATGGATAATGTTTGTGTGTATTCAAGCCTATGTAGGGGTTTTAAATGTCGGGAAAGTGGTTTGGGCCAATATCTACCTGAAAAAATGTAATGTGTACAAGGGCCCTAAGCTCCTTTGTTGAAAAGTGACACCACTGGATGACCGTCAGGATGTTCAGAAGTAAAACTAGCAGTTGAAGTCTCCATTTAAAAAAAATAAATGGTACCTGTTGTTATTTAAACACTTGGTGAATTATATGATGAGGGCCAGATTGTAGGGTTACACTGATCTTTATGCTGGCAGATACTGAAATCTTGTCCAAATGAGCTTCCTCTTCACGCAGCTAAGAATCTTGGTCAAAAAATATGCTGCAGTGCTAGCAATATCAGGGTAAATCTATTACCCACATTCCTCAGAGTCTTATCTGACTCTGATGCAAGTTGAGGATACCCAAGCTAGCACCCATAGCAAGGAGGACAAAGGAGGCTGAACCTTGTCAGAACTGTAAGCCTTAATTAGAAAACCAGTGAGGCAGAGGGAGTATATATTACACTGACTACACCATATGTGTTCGGTGGACAAGCCTTGAAACTGTACAGATGTAAAGACAAGTATTTGATTAGCAGTGGAATATGCCTTGTTTCTTGTCCATCCACTCTCTATTCCGGCTGAAGTATATAGGTGCGTGAGAATTGCTCCTCTTCCGACTTGAAAAGGCCCACCTGTGGCATTCTTTTGAAAGAGAGGAGTGGAGCTGTCCAATCCCAACTACCAAGATTTTGGTTGAGATTTTTTGTCCTCATTTTCCTTTATGTATAGGGGGAGGCATGGGATGTGTATGATGCAGTGGCAATCACATTCCCTGTCAGAGGCAAACGTAAGAGAGCAAGTAGAATTCCCCACTTCTAAAAGAACAATCTTTCACTGGCCCCTGGCATCTCAAAATAGGTCAACTTTTAGTCAACTATGCTTGAGGAAACTGAAGCATAGTTTTTATTTAAGTTATAAACTTGGTGTTACTGGAATTTATCTAGCATGCATAGTAAATAATATGGATTTGTTATGTCATTATGATTATGTAATATATGAAAAAATGTAGTTCTTAGCAAAGTATTTATTGGAAAAACCATTATGTCAACTTGTCTGACCTCTAGTTAAGTGAGCTTTGTCAGTCAGGATACAGACAACAAGATTGACCTATATGGGGTCTTGTTGTTTGTATTGGCATCCAAAGTTTCTTTACAGTGCTGGTTCCCTCATCAGCGGCTCCCCCCCCCCCCCCCATTTGACTGTTTTTCACATGTTCAGAGAAAGTACTCTTTTGTGGCAGGGAAGGTCATTTTATTCTGCTATTGTGTGATACTCATAGAAGCGGGGGCGGGGGGGGGACTTTTGGGGGGGATGGGAATTAACACTTATGTTTTTTTAGAAAAATCATACAGGCTTAAGATGTAATCCAGCTTCCATTGAAGTCAATGACTAAACTCTCATTGACTTCCATAAGAGCTGTATTGTACTCTTAATTATTGTGAACTCAATTCTTGAATCTCAGTCTCCTAACTTTACATCAAAACCCAATGGTCAGTTGCCTAAAATTAACCTGAATACCTAAATAGTTGATTTTCATGGCCGGACTTAGAATTTTAGCACCCCTAGGTAGCTCCGGCTGCTGCCCCCCTCCCCTCCCCTGAGCTCTGGTGTGCATGTAGACTGCTGTCTGAGGCAGGGAGGGATACAATGGTGGCACTCAGCACAGAGTAAGAGTCTCTTCCTCCGCACTCAGCACCATCTCAGTGCATGCTTGCAGGAGGCTTGGGGGCTTCTCAAGATGGGGATGGACAGCCCCCCGCCCTTCCAGGCTGCAGGAGGCATGGGTGAGGCAGTGTGGTGGTTGTGGTAGCAACGTGGGGAGGGGTGTGTGTGCCGTGACTGGGTAGGCATGAGCTGAGAACAGAATCCAACCCCAAAAAATCTGTCCCCCCTCTCCCCCCCAAAAAAAATCTTAAAGCACTTTGCTGTTTCAAGCCCCACAGTGAAGAGTTTGCAGTGGTGCGATGTTTGAAAGTCAGTAGCTTAGTTCTTGGCTAAATATGCAGATTACATTTGTGATGTAACTAGTGAATAGGGAAGCACTGGTTTATTTATTTAGATTCTGTTGGTCATTCTCAGTTTTATTCTTAGCCTAAGTTTATCACAGAAACTGCAATAGTCCTATTATTGCCCCAACCTTCTGCTTTGGGGGTGGGGAGCAAGATAAACCAAGGTGTTGCAATTGGCTTAGCTCAGGGACGGAAGCAGTTGCTGCTTATATGCCATTATAACTTACTTATTTTAATTACATTTTTATTCCGCCCTATCCTGCTGATAGCAGCTCGGGGTGGCTTACATAATAATAAAAAACAATATAAAATACAATAAATTTTTTAAAAACAATAATATAAAACACACAATGAGGCACCACAAAATAAAACAAAAAGAACAACCCTCACCCCACCCCACCCTACCCATCTCCCTTGCTGAAAGCCTGGCGGAACAGCCAGGTCTTACATAAACGTCGAAAGGAGGAGAGGTCCGGGACCACACAGGCCTTCGCCAGAAGGGAGTTCCACAAGCCTGGTGCGGCCACTGAGAACACCCTCTCAATAGTTGTCCCCTGCAACACCTGGGAAACTTTTTGAGAAAGGTGTCCCCGGCAGACTGCAAGGGCTGATCCAGATTCTGGGGAGTGAGGAGGTCCCACAAATAGGTAAGGCCCAAACCGTGTAGGGCTTTATAGGTAAGTACCAACACCTTGAATTGGGCTTGGAAGACTACAGGCAGCCAGCACAGAGAGCAGAGCACAGTTGTAATGTGCTCACGGCGACCTGTCCCTGTAAGGAGGCAGGCCTCCGCATTCTGCACCAACAGCAGCCTCCGGACTTATTTATTTTTTTATTTTGTCACCATGGGTAACCCATTAACAATAGAGCGCGTTAACAATAGTCCAGTCTTGAGGTGATGAAAGCCTGGATGATGGTGGCTGGGTCAAAGTCTGAGATATATGGCGGAAGCCACCGTATCAGGCGTTCTCACAACCTCGCCCAACAGCTGCATATCCACGTTGAACAGGAGAGGGGACAGAATAGAACCCTATGGGACTCCACGCGAGGGGTCATGGAGGGGATGAAAAACAATCCCCCAGAACCACCTGCTGAGTTCTTCCAGCCAGGAAAGAACAGAACCATTCAAGAACAGTCCCGCCTACCCTGGCTCGGTTCCACAGGCGTGTCACCAACATCCCATGTTCAACGGTATCAAACACAGCCAACAGAGCTAATAAAATCAACAGGGTCAATCGACCTTGATCCATTTCACGGCAGAGGTTGTCGACCAGGGCCACAAGCGCAGTCTCGTTGCCATAACCCGGGCAAACGTTGGACTGTGAAGGATCTAGAAAACTGATGTGGTCCATATGCTCCTGCAGCTGCTGAGCTACTACCCACTCTAACCTTAAAAAGGAAATGTTAGAAACTGACCGGTAACTGGTGAATGAGTCAATGTCAAGTGATAGTTTCTTGAACAGAGGCTGCACCACCGTCTCTTTGAGGCAGCTTGGCACTCTGCCCTCCCAAAGGGAGACATTGACCACCCCTGCCAGCAGAGGATTGGCATGGGTCTAGTTAACAAAAGATTACTCTGACAGTCCCAAGAACATCCCCCTACATCAGCGGGCAATACTCACTGAAACTGAACCCATAAAACAGGACAAGGCGAGGCTTCCATAACCTCTGGTTCTCCTATTGTATTAATGACAATGTTGAAGTTGTGCTGAGTCCGGGCAATTTTATCTGCAACGTAATCAACAAACATGTCATAGCGGGCACTGGAGGATTCCAGTTCCAGGCAGAGGGAGGCCGGACCAACCAACCCCCTCACCACCCGGAAAAGCTCCGCTGGACAAGACTTCACAGATGCTATGAGGGGAGTAAAGAACTGTTTCTTGCTGCTCGCAGAGCTATAACATAGGCTTTTAAACTAGCTTTATGCAGCAATCTGTTGCCTTCAGCACATGAATGGTGCCACTGTTGCTCCAACCACCGCCCTTCCTGCTTCAGCTGCTGCAGATCCTTGGTAAATCAAGGAGACCTGTGGTGCCGATGCCAAAGGAATGAAAGCCTGGGAGCCGTTTGATCAATGGCCTCTGTTAGCAAGGTGTTCAAAAACGCCACAAGGCAATCGCTCAAACGGTCGTCAAGATCAGAGGGTGCCTCCCCAAGAGCATTCCAGAATCTCTCTAGTTCCATTAGTCTCCGGGGGCGAACTAACCGAACTGATTCCACACCTCTCCAGGGACAGACGAGAGACTGGTCTGTAGGAGGTAACGATCCGTCCATGACAAGGGCACTGCTGATGCACACACCCTCTCCCCCCCACTAATGGATCCCCCTCCTGAAGGCCAGTGCAGAAAATTAGATCCAGGGTATGCCTCCCCATGTGTCGGGCTGATGACCTTTTTGAGACGGGCCCATGGTGGCCATGAACTCATACTCCGCCCTCCCCCCGCCCCCAAGACTGGCGTCGGCATGAATATTGAAGTCCCTCAGGACTAATGTCTTTGGGGACCACAGTACCACCTTTGACACCAGCTCTGCCAGAGCATGCAGGAATCTGTCCTCTGCCAAATCGATCACGAGATGGAGACCCTCCATACCCGACACAGACTGCAATGGATACCTCCTAACAGACCAAGAATCCCTGAAAACAATGACTATACCACCACCCTGTCCCTCTGACTGTGGTTGATAGGCACGGGAAAACCGGTAAATCCGGAATCCGATAATGCCGGTACTGGGCGTACCGGTATTATCAGATTCGACCCGGTAAATCCGGTCCGGTTACCGGATTCCGGGTACCGGATTTTTTTACATTGCAGCCATTTAAAAATGGCTGCAATGTAAAAAAAAGCCCCACCAAAAAAGTAAAAAAAAACCAACCCTCCCCGAGTCCAGGCTGCGCGGGTGGAAGGGGGGACACCCCCCACCCACCCTGCCCAGCCTGGATTTTTGTTTAAAAAAAGACTCAGAGGCGAGCCCACCCCCCAGCACCAGCGGCCGCGGCGTCCCCGCAGCCGCCGGTAAGTATGACCCGATCCCTGGGGGGGGTGTTTAACACCCCCCCAACCCCCCAGGGATCACCCCTACTAAAGTTCAGTGCTTGCCTTGCTTACCTTGCGGAGCTCCTGCGGCGGCGGCGGGCGGTCCGGCGGCCTCAGCGCCGGCTGTGGCTGCCGGCGTCAGAGACGCTCTAGGCCTTCCGGGGAACTTCCGGGTTTCCCCGGAAGGCCTAGAGCGTCTCTGACGCCGGCAGCCACAGCCGGCGCTGAGGCCGCCGGACCGCCGGCCGCCGCCGCCGGAGCTCCGCAAGGTAAGCAAGCACTGAACTTTAGTAGGGGTGATCCCTGGGGGGTTGGGGGGGTGTTAAACACCCCCCCCAGGGATCGGGCCATACTTACCGGCGGCTGCGGGGATGCCGCGGCCGCTGGTGGGGGGGGGTGGGCTCTTTTTTTAAACAAAAATGCAGGGTGGGTGGGGGGTGTCTCCCCTTGCAGCCTGGGAGGGGGAGGGGGGAGGAATTAAATTATTTCATTGATTTCAATGGGGACACAGTGCCCCATTGAAATCAATGAAATAAATCCGGTACCGGTATACCGGATTTAATCCGGGAATCCGGTTTTTTTAGAACCGGTAAATCCGGTAGCCGGTAATGGGCCCGGGGTCTCACCTCTAGTGGTTGATGCTGCACGGAGTACCCAGCTGGAACAAGATCAGCCAAAATAGGCCCCGATTTAGTGTCCAGCCAGGTCTCCGTAATACGCACGAGGTTGACTGTTTGGTCTAGGATTAATTCCTGGACAGCTGTTGCTTTTATTTACTACTGACCTCGCATTCAACAGTATGAGCTTCAGGCCAGGGGCCCTCTGATCCCAAACCACCTCACCTCGAACCTTGGTGCCTGTTCCCCTTGCTTCCCCCAAGTACATGTCCCATCTTGGAGATTGAACATGCCTCCCCAAGGAACCATAAGTCTCCTGCCCCATCATGACCCCAGTGGCCGCAGCCCTCCCTCCAGCCGGCCTGTACCACGGGCCCACCTGCATGGCTGCCCTGCCTGGACGGTGAGGGAGATCGCCTCCCCACCTCAACCCCTGCCCTCTATTTAACTAATTCAATCCCACTATTACCCCAATCCCAACCCCTTCATTCCCCCTCCCCTCACTGAGGGATGATCGCCTTCCCTTATATCCCATGAGACCTTCCAGCCACTCTCACTGGCCAGTGAGGCCTTAGTCCTATTCCCCCATCTCCTGCTCACACCAGGAGAGGAGAACAACCCACCCCCCCTTATACCTAAAAAAATAACCAAACATCCCACATTTAACAAACACCAGTTCATAACCCCACAATCAATGTCCAATTACAATACAACACAAAGCCCCCCCAAATAATTATCCCACAATATAAACAGCCCAGAAAACTGGCATAACTTCCCCCGGACCAACTGAACCCCACCAAGGGCCCTTTGGCGCGACTCTTAGGTGCACGGCCCAGGACATGTGTTTGCAGTGCTGCCGGCAGGCACACCGCCTCTCAAATGTTTCCCTCGCCGGAAGCCCAGTGAGGGATTCCTGACCCCGCCCCCTTTCCCTCTGCTACTTGGAGGGGGAGATAGAAAATCAAAACAGAGGCCCAGGGAATCCCCTTCCCCGGCACAAGTCCTTGCCTGGCAATAGAGTCCTTGGGGCGTGCAGCAGGTGAGAAGCCCAGCGTGGGAGGGGTCATGCAGCAGGTGGTAATCAGTTTAGCAAGTAAGTATCCTCTATTACTATATTTATAGTAACATATTTGTAATCTGGAAGAAAGACCTCTCTTTAAAGCTTTCTTTTTTGGGATGTCTCTCCTTCCCATTGCGCCTTCTCACTTCTCCATGGTTAAGCAGAGACAAATTTTGCGAGCTTGAATCGCACATCTCAGTTCTTTGCGTGGGGGGGTGGTTGGTGGGGGTAACTATTCTAGTTCTTGGTTAGTGCCTTTTGCTTAGCATTTCCCAATTTCTTCAGAAATAAACGTGCAACTGGGAAGCATATGCACCTTAAAAAAAGTTGTTTATTCATGGAAGGGAATGCTGGATCATACAGACTACTTGATTTAAGTCTATCCTGAAATGAACATCTCTTCTGAAATTTTAAACGTTTCCTTCATATTTACACTACGGTTGATATTAGTTGTTTAATTTATGCTTTATTTTCTATTGGTGGAAAAGACTACTTTTGGGAAACTTTATATAACTGCATAAAAATGTATAAATGGAATGAGCAAAGAAATGCTGTAGATTTATGCTCTTTTACTGAAGAAACAAGTGCATGTTGAAACCGCAGTTTTAACAGATACCTTAGAAACTGTCAGCCTGGCATTATGCTTTGAAAAGATAAGGATAAAATAATTACTTTATTCCTTTCTGCACAAGATACTGTAACAGCCGTTTACAAAAGAGAAGAATCTTAGTTTTATGAGTAAGCTATATATTTTACTGGCTAGAGATTGGACAGCTGGTTCTCTAATGCAAAAATGTATGTGACATTTTAAAAGTAGCAGTTTTATGGCTAACAAACCGAGATGGAAAACCAAAATAGATAGTATTCTAAAAATGTATGAGCACAGTGGCATGTGTAGTATGAATATCTTTTGTGAACAAAAGGATTACTATGGGGATTGTCCCTATCTTATATAGGTAGTGTAACAGCAATGAGCAGGATGAAGTTCTGAGATGGAAATCTTTTTACAGGATATATAGTATATATATGTATAATATATCTTTTTGTGAAAACAAAATTGCAGTAAAGGTTTTGTATTTGTCATAGCTACTTTGTATGAAATACCACTGATACGTGTTTTCAAAGGAGCATAGAGAGAAGACTAGTCTACAGGGAGAGAGAGTTAAAAGGCTGATCAAATGACAGGTGACTAGTACTGGAAATTGCAGAGCAGGTGAAGGGGAAGCATCAGGAAATCCATTTCAGAATTAATAACTATTCTGAGTCGGAGCACAGCGTATAAATGCAAACTGGATTGCACTGTAGAGGTGTTTGATAAGGCAGAGGTGCTGACGAAAACTATTCTTGCAGGTGACTGAACAGATGCAAGAGCTGAAATATCTGTAGTAAAATGTGCAGTGTGCATCTTCCCATATAGCTGAAACAAACACATGATCCTGCGTGTATGAGGATGAGAGATCTTGTCACCGTATTTAGTCAGTCCTTCGGAAAATATTATATGAGAGAGCTTTCAAGGAACTTTTGAAAGTAGGAGGGTTGTGCGACTAAGTCAACGAAAAAGAATAAGAGTGAAAATTAAATTGAAGTTAAAGATCGAAGGCAGACGATCTCCCAAAATAAGAGTTGCTTACGGTTGGTGGCTACGAGTGTGAATGAATTTGGTTACTTGTGTTGCATTGGCAATGACGGATGTGCTGATGCAATAGAAATTAGGAGACTTGGGATGGCTAGGAGTGAAGTGACAGCCTCTAAAAACTAGACGGGGCATTAAGTCTATATAGAAAAAGCAAAAAATTGAAATTGTTGAGAATTTTTGTGTTCCTATTTTTTGTTAACCTTTTCTAAAATTAAATTTAAAAGAAACCTACAAGTCCTAATAATTTAGGGTGAAAACAGACATGACGCTAACCACCCTTTAACCACCCTTGGTGGTCATTTATGCATGTTTCAGGGTGGCATAGGGAACCTATACAGCCCTGCAACATGTATAAATAACCACCAAGGGTGGGTAAAGGGTGGTTAGCGTCATGTCTGTTTTCACCCTTAGTTTTATGTAGATTTTATTGACATTAAGTGGCTTCATTAGGAGTATCTAGGCTATAATTCCCCTTCTCATTAGCCCAGAGCATAGAGAGAGGATGGGATATAACTTTAAATAAATAAACTTGGAACCCTTGCTCAAAACTTCATTATGAGATTTCTGTAGTGGTGTATGTTTAAGTTTGCATTGAGACCAACCGTTAAAATAAGACAGAAATCTTTTTCACACTTCTGTTCTTGATTTTTAGTCTTCAAGTTTGGCAAAATAGTTCATGACAACTGAATTTTCTATAACTTTACGGTAAAATGTTTTACTTATTTAAGCAAATCTCTAGCTGAACGATAACTTTTTGTGCATAAAAATTCTGATCACATCTCTGCTGCAGGAAGCCACACTCCGCTTTCCCCTCAAATCTCTACATAGGCCATTTTTGAAATTTTAAAAAACAAAGTTTTTTGCTTTTTAAAATTTCTCCCCTCCAGTCTAGCTCACTTAATTGAGTTTCACCAAGAGTAGCCAGTAAAACTATTAAAATGCAATACAGTACCTAATAGAACATGCCTCTCTACTTTCCCGATTCTATAACATGACTGTACAGAAACCATAGGACTCATTGGGCTTCCGCGGCTCTGTCCTTGACTGGTTCTCCTTCTGCCTCTCTGACCGCTCCTTTAATGTCTCCCTCCCTGAGTCGACCTCCCCCTCCCTTCCCCTTTCGGTGGGGGTCCCCCAAGGTTCTGTCCTTGGCCCTCTCCTCTTCTCTATCTACACCCTGTCCCTTGGCAAAATTATTGCCGCCCACGGATTCCAATACCATCTCTACGCTGACGACACCCAACTCTATCTCTCTACCCCCTCTCTCTCCTCGTCTGTCCGCTCACGCCTCGTCGACTGCCTCTCTGATACCTCTGTCTGGATGTCCCGACGTCAACTCAAGCTAAACATGGTCAAGACTGAACTCCTCATTTTTCCTCCCTCCCCTTTCTCTCCCTCTAACCTGACCATCTGCATCGATG
>QEPC01013801.1:1147952-1173226 GCA_003113815.1 Sphenodon punctatus | reverse complement strand
TATCGTGGCGATTAGGCATTAGTAAGGTTGGGCATGTCTCCTTAAGGCACAGTTCTGCTGGGAAACTGGGATGAGTGTGAGTCCAGTACGTATCTGTGCTGATGTATTGGTACTTGAGAGGCTCTACTGCTTCAGCTTCCTCATCTCAGTGCTTGGGGGAGACGGGAGTCTTTTAGTATTGATACTTTGGATCAAAAGCAATAGATGCTCTTTATACAGTCCTGGTCCTTAATTAAAATGGTGTGTTCTCTCCCGTGTGTGTCAGGATCCAGGTCTTCATCCCATACCCCCAGGGATCCTAGAGCAGTGTTGGTATGTCATTGCTTTGCCTTGTTTTTAGCTCAACCTATAGCAGCAGATTAGAGGATCCTTTGTGTTAGCCAGGCCACACCCCTCCTGCTATCTGTATCTTGCTCCTTGCCACACCTCCTATTTTCCTATTTGGCTGCCAGCCAGAATACAAGGCTTTCTAGTAGCATTAGGAAGTTGGATGAAACTGCAACCCACTTCCATTTCCTGCCTTGCTCCTGTCTCTTGTTCCTATTCTCCCAGCCTTGTCTTGTCCCTGGTCCTGCCTTTTCTAGCTCCCAGCCTTGAGTTGGTTCTGCTCTCACCCCAACCTGATCTGGCTCCCAACCTTGTCCTTGCTTTACACTGACCCCAGCCTGAACTGTTCAGTTCCTTGCGTGATCCTGATTTCCCAGCCTGACCCAGAGCCTACACCTACTTCTTGGCCCTGATCCTGACCCCACACTCCAACCATCCTCCTATGGCCTGGATGCCCCATGCTTCCTTGACCCTACAATATCTTCCTTTGCATGTCTGCTTACCTTCACTTGTCTCCAGTGCATCATGGGGAGGAGTGGAAGCATAGAACAGGGGAGAGTGAGTAGGTATATCGGGAACCTAGGTGGAGAGTGAAATTGGAGAAATGTAACAAAGCTGATGCTTGTTCTGCTAAATCTTAATTGCTGTGGTGGTTCATCTAAATGTAAATCCGGTTTGGCAAATGGTATGGACTGGAGACATGTGGTGTAGGTGAAGGATGTGGGTGAGGTGATGAGGGCAAGGTGGGTTCTAAATGCTGGATTCTAAATTAGAAGTTTCTACTCAGAAAAAAGATCTTGGAGTCATTGTGGACAATAAATTGAAATCCTCAGCTCAATGTGTGGTGGCAATCATAAAAGCAAACAGAATGTTAGGAATTATTCGTAAAAGGATAGAGAATAAAATGGAAAATATCCTAATGCCACTATATAAATCTATGGTGCAACCACACCTTGGATATTGCGTGTTCTGGTCACCCCATTTCAAAAAAGATAAAGTGGAAATAGAAAAGGTACAGAGGAGGCGAACAAAAATGATAAGGGATATGGAACGGCTCCCCTATGAAGGGATAGCAAAGAATTTTTTTGTCATGTAGGATTAACTTGGGGACAGGATGAGTGTATTCAGTGACTAATGGTTCAGAGACTGCAGCTAGTGCAGAATGCAGGGACGTGTTGCCGCGAGCACGTAACACAGGTGCTCTGTTTGCTGCACTGGCTTCCAATAGTCTTCCAAGCCCAATTCAAGGTGCTGATGATTAAAGCCCTAAATGACCTAGGCCCCATCTATCTGAGGGATCGCCTGGCTCCTCGTGTCCTGTCACGGTCTCTGCAACCGGCTGGGGGTGCCTTCGTGGAGACTCCATTTTTTTTTTGCCGGATCTCGACTATGAGGACGGTGTTCTCAACCATCGCACCTTTGCTATGGAACTCCCTCCCACAGGAGGTTTGCCTGTGTTCAAGCCTGGTGGCCTTCTGGAGGCGATGTAAGGCCATTTTGTTCCGTCGGGCTTTTGGCAGCAGGGACTGAATGGGGGGGGGGCATGTTTTTGATCTAAGGGGGAAGATGGGTGGGGGATAGGGATTAGGTTGAAGGGTGGGAGTGGGTTAGGGTTGCCATACCTCCCCTTTAATCCAGGATGCTTATGAAATATACATGGTGCAGGGCTGCATTGGAAGCAATGCAGTCCTGCACCATGTATTTTTATAAGTGTCTTGGGTTAAAGGGGCGGTGTGCCAATCCTAGAGTGGGTTGGGTGTTGGAGGTGGGGGGAATTGTATTTAAATGTGTTTATATTTAATAATTTTTTGTAAGCCGCCCTGAGCCTTTGGGGAAAGGCGGGATATAAATATGAATAAATAAATAATACTGAAAACCAGAGAAGTGGGTCTCAGTTTTTCAGCTAGAGTGCTTTACAAATGCTAGGTTTTACAATGTCCTTATAAGTTAGGTAACACTTTAACCCCCATGATCTTAATGTTTTGTTTCACTGCATTCTGTCCCTCTATGTCCTTGATTATTTTGCTGTTGATTTACTGCACAGTCCAAAGCTTTACATCATTCAGTGGAATTTTTTGTATTTTTAAATGTTTTCCTAATGTCTTATTTTTGGGTGCCCATGTTGACTTTCTGCCATCTGTCTAGGTGCTATGAAACACAATAAGTGGAGTGACTTCATTGTCACAATGACCTGGTGGTTCTGTTCCAAACTTCACTTGTTCTCTGATTTGTATTCCCTTGCTTTAAACACTGGAGCCCACTTACTTCTAATGAGGTGCATTCTTACTGGTTGTAGGTCACTGCTGCATTGAAATTTAAAGCAAGTGTTTTGGCTTCTCAAGGAAAGCAACTCTCTGTAGCTGCTTAGGTGTTCTTGTATTTTTTAAAAATTTATTTGCTTAGTGAGGTTTTGTTGCTCGTTAAACAAAGAACTTTTCTAGACTGACATAAAATTGTGATATTGGAGCGTGTTAAAAGTCTTGCGTGGATGGGGAAAACTGCCTTTAATCCATGCCTAGGTGTCGTGGATTAAAGTTCTAATATAGACATGACTCAAGTCAGATGTATGTAACCCTTGCTTACAAGCCAAACTATCAAATGTGGCACAGTTGAAACTGAGCCACCTTGGACACCCAATGAAAGTGCTGAACATGATTCCATCTCGCCCATGCACGCTTTCCACCTGGGCTTGGTCCTTCCCCTTGTCAGTAGCTGTTGTCCATGGCTACTGCCACCTAGCAACTGGAGCAGTAGCAGCCCTGCCAGTAAGTGATGGGGAAGGTGTCCCTACCTTCCACACAGGTGGGGGAGTGGGAATACACACAGTCCAGAGATGTCCATAGACAGCTGTCGGTACATGGTGTGCTATATACCAGCAGTGGGCAAAGTTCCCTACTCCTGAGAGTCGCATCCACTTACCATAATGGCTGTTCTGTCAGGCTTTTGGCAAGGGTGAGGGATAGGGAGGGAGGATTTTTGGTCTTGTTTTTGTTTCTTCCCCTTGTAAGAGTTTTTATATTTGTATTTTAATATGTCTTTTAGATTGTAAGCCACCTTGACCTGCTGTGCAGGAGGAGCGGGGTATAAAGTTTTTAAAAATAAAGGGGCCAAAGAGCCACAATTTCCCCTTTTCTGTCATATACTCTCATTTCTTATAAGATAATTATTTATTCTTATCTCTTATATTCTCTTTATCTCATTTCTAAACGGCATTTCTAAGATCAAAGTTTGGTCATCTGTGCTCTAATGTCCAAATATCTGATTAACATACTCTAACGCTTCACAGGAAAGCTCTTGTGTTCTTATGAAATCATGCACATAGCTTTATGGAGGAAAAGCATTATGTGGACAGGAAAGGACACATTTCCTCTGTCCACACTAGACGTCTCAGTTATACTGCAGTATTTATATATTGGGTAACATGGTCTATCCTTAGAACTTTTATCCTAGTGTGACCAAGGACTTTAAGTATTATAAATGCATTGCTCAGATCAATTCCTCACCTGGAATCTAACAGAGGGAGACATGGATTTTTAAGTACAGTGATTAGTAGATGGTGGCTCCAAAACATTTTGTTTTCATGATCCCATTTTAAGACTTAAACATTTTCCTGCAGCCCAGACAGCAACAAGGGCCCTTTTAAAATGGGCCACGGCAGAGGGGATGGTCCATGGGCACACTGCTGTGTGTGTGTGTGTGTGTGTGTGTGTGCGTGCACACATCCTCATACATGAAACAACCTGCGTTGACATCAGCTGTGTCGTGTTGGTGGTGGGTGGGAATGCATGGGTCACAGGAGCACACACCCCCACGTTTACACAGGCTGCTCCCCCGCGTGGACGATGAGTGTCTATGATGGGGAGCGTCTCCTGTAAAAAGGGCAAAAGACATGAAAAGTATATTGAATATTAGTATCTTAACCCTACTTGAGCTCCTGAGTCACAGTTGGGGAACTTGTGAACTAAGCAGACCTAGGAGTCTCTTCCTTTGCGGATATCTGATTCTGAATGATGAGACGCTGTGGTAGTATAATTTTGTTAGTAATTAATCTTTTCCCTTTTTCTTTTTGCATTAACTAGCTCGAGCACAGCTATTGTCCTGAAGAAAATCCTGGAAGGGGAATGGGCCCTGTTCTTGTGGCATTGATACCTTTGATTCAAGGAATGATATATAGGTCAGTGATTTGAATGAGAGAGTGAAACTGTTTTTAAGAAGTTTGCTGAAATTGCTTTTGTTTCCTAGGTCTTCACGCCTTTTCGCATTGCTTCTGAGTACAGCAGACTTATTTTTAAACTGCTTTAAGGAAGTGACCTTCTGCATGTGTAGGACTTGTTCTCCTTTTCATCCACAACACTGCTTGTTTTACCAGTCTAGGTACTGTGGCTGGCATATACATCCGTTGAGAGCAGTCTTCTGAGGCCAGTCCAAGTCATCTTTATGTGTTAACTGTGGCTTTTAAACCAGTTTAAGAAGATTTAGGTGGGATCAGAGATACAATGTGAACATGGGGTAAGTTTTGGATCAAATACAGACTGTTCCCTGTGCAGAATTTGGAACTATTACTTTCAGCAGCTGTTTTGTTCAATAAACACTAAAATTTTCAGCTTGTCACCTATGCAGTATGTATAATAACTGTCAGGTAGTGGAAGTTCTAAGTATATTTTAAATGAATAATGTAGAAATTCAGTGAAACTTTCTGGGGCCTTGATATTCCATTGCTTGGAAAAAACGCTTTAGTGTATTTAACAGCTAAAGGTGCGCTGTAGAAATTTCTGCCATCTTTTTGGATGGGGCAGAATTAAACCATTACAGGATACTGCTTAATTTAGTACAAAATACAAGAATGAAAACAATTTAAGAATATGACAGATTTAAATTTATGTGAATGCACTGGTGCAATCACTGTTCTTATTTTTAAATTAATCTTTGCTTATTAGTAAACTGTTGCATATGTGGCAAGATGAACATTTTTTAAAAAAGCTGTCAGACCATGAATGGTAAAACTTATATTCGTGGCTTCCAAGTTTTTACGCGTGAGACCGCCTTTGAAACTTTAAATTTAATTCTGTGACTTCAGAGAACACCAAAGACATGCAAAGCATATGAAACATCAATCAGGATGGTGACCCATCTCCAGATGAGATTATGCTGCTTTGGGACTCACAACATACAGTGTGGAAACCACCGTTTTAGATCTCTTGCATTCAGATTCTGTTATGATGATGATGATGATATAATCAGGGCTGTAAAAATCCACTTGCCTCTGGCAAGTAGACTTTTTGAATGGTGGCTGGATTTTTATAGCCCTGGGTTCCTGCCCTATTGCAGTTCCCAGCTTGGTGAGCAGTCTTCTATGCCTAGTTAGCATATTTTTTATATGTTCGCTCACTGCTGCTGCTACTTATAATTTCTATAGCGCTACTAGGCGTACAGAGCGCTTTACAGTCACAGTTTTTCAGAGACAGGTCCCTGCCCCGTGGACTTACAATCTAAGGTAGACACAGGCAAGGGGAACACAGGGAAAGACAGACACACATTCCTATCTTTACAGATGGGGAACTGAGACTAAGAGGTTGTGACTTGCCCAAGGCCACTCAGTGAGTTCATGGCTAGGGCAGGATTTGAACCCTGGTTTCCCAGGTCCAGGATTTTTCAGCCCTGTTTATAATGAAGATTGGGAAGCAGTTAAAATTATTCTCCTTCTTCTCTACTTTCTGGTCTCCTTTGTGTAATGCCTTGGATAGTACACAATGCTTACCTCATTGTCGGCCTCCCTATACAAACTAAGAGAAGGTCCGGGTTTTAGTTTACTACCAAACTAACTGAAAACTAGACAGATGCAAAGATGCCAAATACTGCAAAGATAACAGAGCAAAATATTCACATTCTCTCACCTTTGTGTGTGTCTGGTTACTATAATTCAGAGGTGGGCAAATGGTGGCCTGGGAGCCACATGCCATTTGCACCTGCACACATGCCTCTTGGACCACCTGTACTGTGGTTCTTGCTAGAGGTGGCCACCCAAGGGTGTGTCCATACAGCTCTCTCAAGTGCAAGAGAAGCTTAGCCACCATTTCTGCTGCCAGCGCCTTCTGGGGGGCAAGTGTGCCCTGTGCTGCTGTTGCTGCTGCCTGAACCGACCAGACCATTTGGGAGCCAGAGCTTTGATGGGAGAGAGGGTGAGTTGGGGGAAACCATGCAGCCCCGTCCCTAGAATCAGAGGAAACTGAGATTGATGCAAGATGTCTTGTGGCTCTCGGGCTTGGAAATGTTTCCCACCCCTACTATAATTCCTTCTTCACTGATAACCATTTGTCTTCTCTCCATTCATACACCCCAAACAAAAAAGGCCATTTCACTGCTGATTCTCCCCATATTGGCAAGCCATCTACAGTCTTCAGTCCTCCCACCCTTACCCTTATTTCCCACCTCTTGGGAGAGACTGAGTGGCAGTCCCATTACTCACTCTTCAGGCCCATAGATAAAGGTAGGTTGTGGGGAGTGGGTCTCAGCCCATCTAACAAAATTCCATTCCTCTTTCCTCATTGACTTCTGGCAAGAAGCTATTCGTAAGTTGTCTAAGATAGTGGGGTTTAACACAAGTAGCGCAATCCAGCTTCATACAAGTCAATGGGAGTTTAGCCATTGACTTCAATGGTAGCTGGATTGCGCTCAAGGAGTCTACAGACATGTGAACAAGGCTGCCTCAACCTGCACAGGATGTGCTTTACCTCTTAATTCCAGTATTTGTTGAATATGTTAATGATTTAGTGAATACACAATACTGTCCTCCCACCCCCTCAGGACATGTTGGTCCCCTGGTTACAAGCATGACTCTCTCAAAGCCTACATCTATTCTGCAAGTGGAGTTTGTTTGTTTGTTTATTTATTTAATTAATTAATTAATTAATTAATTACATTTATACCCCGCCCCTCCTGAAACAGCTTGGTTTGAGTTACAGAGTTTGTTGCTTGACTTCACTACACAGCCATAGGTAAACTGTCTTAACTCAAGCTTAGTTGATGTTCAAGGCTGAACGTGCCTCTTCCCCCCCCCCCCCAGCATATGCTCAAATAAACTTGAGATCATTCTGTAGCACAGACATGGCTAAAGAGTAATTCATTCAATTGGAAGGGTTAGATGGTGTGAGAACATGTGGAAGAGGTTAGGTCTTGCCGTGAGCATATATAGATATTTATTTTATTTCTTTAATGTAAAATTTATATCCTGACCCTCCTGGCCACAGGGCAGCCTGAGGTGGCAAACAACAATAATCAATAAAACAATAAATTTTTTAAAAAACAATTTAAAAATACAATATGTGGGGGAACACCCCCCCACCCCACCCCTCGCCAAAAGCCTGACGGAACAGCCAGGTCTAGCATACACGCCGAAATAGCAGGAGAGTGGGAACCAACCGAGCCTCCTTAGGGAGCGAATTCCACAGCACAGGGGCGGCCACCGAAAAACATCTAACGTTGGTGGCTACCCACCTTGCCCAGGGAACCTCCAAAAAGGCTCCCACGGACGATCTCAAGGGTCGTACGGGCACATGGGGAGTGAGGCAGTCCAGCAGATAAGCAGAGCCCAGGCCGTGAAGGGCTTTAAGAGTTAAAACTAGTACCTTGAACCTGGCCTGGTGCTTTATAGGCAGCCAGTGCAGAGCCTGGAGCACTGGTGTCATGTGCTCCCTGCGACCTGCCCCCATAAGAAGACGGCTGCACCAGCTTCAGCCTCTGGACCAGCTTCTCAGGCAGCCCCAAGTAGAGCGCATTGCAGTAATCCAGCCTCGAGGTGATGAAGGCATGGATGACAGTGGTGAGGTCAGAGTCTGAGAGATACAGCTGAAGCTGCCAGACAAGATGTAACTGCCGAAACGCACTCCCCGCCACAGCCGCAACCTGAGATTCCAGGCTGAGCCGCAAATCGAGGAGCACACCCAGACTCCTCACTTGAGAGACTATTGGAGGGCGAACCCACCCAACAAGAGGAGATTCAGCCACCCCCAGGTGTCCCAAGCCCTCGCCCACCAACATCACCTCCATCTTGTCAGGATTCAGTTGCAGATGACTCGACCTCATCCAAGCCCCCACAGCTGACAGGCACTGGGGAAAAAAGGAGACTGCATGGCCTGGGTCGATGGAAAAGGATAGGTAGAGCTGAGTGTCATCAGCATACTGATGACGCTGCATGTCCTGAAACCCCCTCATATGGTATTGAGGGCAACAGGCTATTGTAACAGAGGTTTGTAGAATGTAGGAAGCAGAGGCTTGCATAAATACGATGAAGTTACTGCTAAGCAATCATGCCATTATTACATGAATTTTTGCACTCTGGATAGTAGTGACATTTAGCCAACGTGCAGGAATTTGTGTGGTTTTATTGACCTGTACAAGCATAATACAAACCTGACCTCTGTAGCCTGAGTTCAGGGAATTTCATAATTCATAGCTGTACGGTTGTGGATGGCTAACAGTACAGCATTGCTGAACTCTGTGGCAGTTCCATTTCAGTACAGATAGCATGATGATTTAATCTCCAACCCCAATATTTCCTTATTAAATATAAACTTCCATATAGCTACAGAGCCAAGGACTCTCCCTCCGGTGGCAATATGTATTAGTGCTTATAGGATGGAATTGATGACCTGCCATATGGCAGAAGTAACAACTTTTTATTATCCTACCCTATGTCAAGTTACCAAGGGCAGGAGATAAAAACACTTATCCGCACTCTTACGCCATATCTTTACTGCATGACTGACTTCTAAAATTGTATTACTTTAATTGAAATGCAAATAACTTTAATTTTAATACTTTTCTCAGTAGTACAGTCCTGGACAGTTGTCATCTTGACATCCGAAAGCTGTGTCGGGGAATAATTTGAACCCTATAGATTAACTCAATTTTGAATAGCTACATTGCCTTGGCCAGAGTAGAAAGCCACTTTGACATGGCTTACAGAGATGTATGCTGGGTAAAATCATACCAGACCTCTGTTCCAGAGACAGAAATGCTATCTGCTTGCTTTAGTTCTCTCTCTCATAATAAAGTTGTCCTTAGAATATAGGCCCTGAGGCATTAGGAAGCCTTTCCTCCTTCTCTCACATAGATAACACGGTTATGGCCTTGTAGTGATAAAGCAGGTGCAGCCTTCTAGTTAGAACAGGATGAATAGTTCTCAGACACTCTTAAATGTAAACATGGTTGACTCATGTTTGGTTGTATTGTTTTGGGAACGTGTACTCAAGTATGTAAACATCTTGCTAACTCTTGAGTTTTCTGTAATTTTCCATTGTTGTACCATGTCACTTGAGTGACACCTTTGTTTATATCAGAACCCTATAACCATCTTGGTGTAATGGGAGGGGTTAGAGAACTCCCTGCTGAACCCTGCGTGGTGATGCGTGGTTCTCTCCCTCTCAGCTGAAAGGTAACAATAAAGAACCTCTATCAAATTTCAACCATTGGTGCGAGTATGGATTTTTCCACGACAGTTGTAATATAAATTGGTTTGTAGTTGCAGCAAACTACAAACCAATGTCAAACCAAGATTTCAGCATTTTGATATTTCAGCATGTCAAACCAATATAAATTGGTTTGTAGTTGCAGCACTTGTTCCTGCATCAAAGTTCATTCTTAGCGATAAATTTTAGATGGGTATCTGAGAAATAATTTTGTCTAAAAGACGCTACAGACAGCTTTGTTTTGCTTCTAGTCCATTTTATTTATGTTGGAATGGGCCAATGAGTTCATTTCCAGATGAATTTCTGCTAAGTTCAGGCTTCTGTTTGTCAGTAAGCCGAGTTTCCGGTTTCCGATACATAGGGAAGAATACGTTGGAATGACGTTCAGCGTCCATCTTACCTAGGTCATGCCGTTTCCACACAAGCTTACTGTTTGTCACTGTCTCTTTTAGAAAAAATACCTGCATATAGTTTCTCATTTTGCTAGAGTACCCTCTGTATAGGTGAATGCAAAGCCACATCTTACTAGGTCATGGCAAAGGAGTGGTGGTCTCAAATTCAGAAATCAGCTTCTTGAAGATGAACTCCAGCAGAAATACAATTTCCTTATTGTATGTCTGATCTAAATTAGAGCTAACAAAGTCTGACAACACCATGAAATACTTGTTGATACAAATACTGTTGACTTAACACTAGGATGTATTGGGATCTCAGTTGAAGCAACACACAGAGAAACCAACAGTGTGACCTTGAACTGTTTTCTCTCTGGACAATAACTACAGCCTTCTGTTTGTGTGGCTTATAGGAAGCTTTGTAGATGATAATCTTTGAAGATCTCTTTTAGTTTCCTTTAAGACTATTCATGAAAGCTTAGCCATCGTTGGTGTCCATCTCAATCCTATGTCAACTCACTGAAAACGTTAGTTTGTGTCTTTTTTAAAAAAATTATTTCTGTGAAACTGTCCTCTTAAATACTGTCTGTCAGCAATAACTCTCCAAGCCAGTTTGTCATGTTTTGTGATGGGAGAAGCTACCTGCAAAGGAGATCATCTAATCTCTAGGAGAGTGATGCAGCTCCTTGAATCAAAGCTATTATGCAGACAAGTTGATTATCAATGTGTTTCAGCGGGTTTGCCTGCAGTAGTGATCATTGCTTGTCCGTTCATCACAAAGCATGCCAAACTGTCTTAGGCTATGCTTGACAAATAATGCTTGCAGTCAGCATGTCTTGTTAAGTGCCTGACCAAGTAGGTAGTTCTTTCTTTGCTCTCAGCAGATGCTTGGGCTCTGGTGAATCCCCAGGGGAAGGGATTTTTAGAGTTGTGAGACAGCTGCTGAGAATGCCTCTCTTTGTGTCCTTGATGTATAGATGTGATGCAATGATGGAACTTAAGGCTGATCTTAAAAGTCATTAGAGGACATAGGGGAGGAGGTGATCCTTTTGATACGTTTACAGAAGCATTGGGTAGTTATCCTAAAGTTAAGGGAAATGTCATGCTTACCAAGCTTTCACTACACTTGCCAATTCTATTTAAAGGCTACATTCCTTAAACAAGATAAGTTGAAGTGTAAATCCATATCCGTGAGTGGTTTCAGATATCAAAGTTCTATTATAAGCAGGGAAGAAAAATTATTTTCCATATTCTGAAACACCTTGGGTGTAGCCACAGGAGATGCTACTCTGATTTGGGCAACGTTACTCTACGTCGGGCAGCTTTACCATGCAATGCGGTGCATGATTGTATGCCTGGCGGCCACCAGGTATCCACCAGGTCAGCAGCTGGTTGCTACACCCTGCATCCTTAGAAAAAAGCCAAGGATGCATGGCATAGTAGCCTTATCCAAAGTGGTGTAAAGCTGCCCAATGTACGGTAGCGCACTGCTGCTTGTGGGCCCGGTCCCCATTGCCCACCCCGCAGCAAGGTCCGCTGTGGGACTTTAAGTGGCAGGTGGTGGCACTGTTCCCAGAAGGTTATGGCCAGAATAGTGGGCGGTGGGTGGGTGGGGCAGGGCTGGGTTGTTGAAGGGCTTGGCATGGTGGTGGGATGGCTGACAGCAACCCGCCTGTTTTCCCTGGGAGGGTGGGGGGGCAACTGTCTACCTTGCTCAAAATGCCTGACCTGGGTCTCACAGGGATTGGTCCCAGCCGAACTCATTGGGCTGCAACTCTTGATGTTTTCAACATACTTTTCCAGTGATTATATATGTGCAGTTCATTTTAAAAGGCTAATAATTAACCTGTCATGTTGGTACAATTAACTCTGCTTTAGTAGTGAATAGCCTGCATCCTGCACAACTTATGTGTGCACAACTTTCTCCCATGTAAAAAAAAAAAAATATCTGGGAAATACAAGTCAGTGTAAAAACATTTCAAAAGAGAACCTGGCCTCCCCTGTATATAAAAAACAGATTTTTAGCTTTCATCTTAAGGTAAGCTTTTTAAGAAAGCATGGATCCCAACAACTGTCATCTTATTGCACATCTGTTTTAAATAATATGTCTAGAAATTCTTTTTCAATTTAATTTTAACTGAAACTGGTACCTAGCACTCAGATCTAAAAACAACAACAGAGTCTCCCTTTTGTGTTCTTACAAGGCTAGGGAAGTAAAATTGTATATGAATTTCTGTACTAGCTTGCCTGGAAACCTGGAAAAGCAATATTTAAAGCCTCTTGAATCTGTTTTCAAATAGGATTTTCCCCACTGAAGCATGTAATAGAAAACCTAGGACAATCCTTCTTGTGAACCGTCTCTGCTGATATTCACTGTCTCTCTGCATGTGCTCAGAGCACCTGTTCAGGTCCAAAGAAGTGGTGATCTTAAGGGTAATGTGAACACTCTTTTTGGTAAACAAAAAGCTTAGGCTCAGGTCTGTAAAGGGGATCTCTGCTCTAGTTGATGTTGAAGGGCTGGAAAGAAAATTACTAATTCCAGCAAGAGAAAGGGGTTGGAGGGACGTGGTGCAAATATGTTGTTCTTCAGTTACTGGCAAATAAACTTCATGGGGGGACTTTCTCAAATACATCTGTATGGAGATGCTATCTGGCTGTTCTGCATCTGTAATGACTGCATGTTGTAACTGTAATTACCTGTCTGAATATTTCAGTAGTAAAGTCTGTAACTGCATCAAAAGAGCTTGCATATTAATTTGGAAAACAGTTCTGAGGTGACTTTTGTACCTTGCGGAATAAATTTCCTTTCAAAAACATCTTACCCTGAGTTCCTTTCATGGAGTTGTAGGAAGGAAAGCAAGGAGTGGGTGTTTTTCCGATTCCTATGCTGCTAGACTGCGCTGTGTTAATTTCAGCAGAAAACAGTTATCAAACAATTGCATTGTTACGCTATGTGTATCTGCTCAGCTTTTTTCCTCCCTCTCTTCGTTTTATTTCTTCTTCAAAGGCTACACTAAATTAGTATGGGTTGGATGCTATGAACAGGAAAACGCCCCTTGCCTTGCAGCATAGTTGGTTGATTCCTTCTTTCTAGTCATGTGGCTAACAAATCCTGCACTAGTGATGGATAGATCAGCTGTGCTTCTTTAATCAAACCAGCCTGCGAACTGGTACAGCAGGCTCCTGGGGATCACAGTGCAAAGCTCTGAATTTCGCCTGACTTGCCAGAAGGCTGTTTACTTAATGATGGGCTCACTGTGGCTTGCAGGCAGAGCAGATCTCTGTAGTGCTTTTGCAGAGGAAATAAGTCTGTTGTTGTTGTTTTCCTACAAAGAGAGGATTTGAAATCTAAGATGCTTGCAGAGAATTTGAAAAATACTAGGTAGGATAATATATACACAAGTGCAGATTATTGTATTTCTCCTTTCAGAGCACTTTATCTGGAACATGACATTTTTACTATTTAACGTACAAATAGTTTTCATAAACATATTTCCAGAGTAGGATTTCTGAATCTTTGGTTAGCTACATATTTGAGAGCTGCCTTTGCTTTTATACAGCAAAACAATAAGAAACAGAACATCATTATCAAACTGGAATAAAAGTACAATATAGCATTTTTTACAGATAGACAGCATACAAGGAAAAGTTATCAGTAACTTGCATTTTTGCACTGCTACCTTGGATTCAAAGAGAATTTATAAAATGTTCTTAGATTCTCATGACAACTTGCTCTAAAGTACAGTAAGGACAATTACATTTACGTACTTTTAATCTGTTATCAAACTGTTGGTTAATGTCTAGCAGCCTGTGGAGTACTTTGAGGACCGGAGTGTAATACTGAATTTTAGACATATTTGTAAAGAGGGGGATTATAGACTGGCACAAACTTTAGAACGGAGAACATTTATGTAAAGATAAATATACTTGTGTAACTTTTTGATGCTGCTGTGTTTGATACCTCCCTGAGTATGTTCTCCAGTGGAATACTGTGCACTTGGGTATTTAGTATGCATGAGTACCATTGGTGTGAATGGGATTTTTGCACTCCTTGTATTGAGGATTATACCAATATAGATATATATTGTTCCTTCTGTTTGATTCTTCAGTGGGCACTAGTAATCTTTTCGGACATTACTATCCTTTGCTATGGATTATAATTTTCTTCACTCCATTATTACAGGAAAAAATGGATGTTGAGGAAGCAAATGCCTGTTTTAAAGTAGGAGCTATGGTAAATCGCACAAGGATAATTTAAATGTCCGTAGAGAATATTGGAAGACTACTACAGGACTATCTACTTCTATAAATGATGGAATGGCAAATTGCTCTTATGACTATTGTACATTGGATTAAGTAATTATTTCAGGTGATCGAGAAGGCTGTCAGCTTTAAGATCAACTTTTTGGGAATAAATGCTGTTATTTATTTGTAATTTTTCCCATTGAGAGTGACTTTTGTAGGGTTTGGGGAATTGTGTATTAGGAGATTTTACTCATTTTTTACTTGGCTTTATTTGTGTATTTTTAATATATTCTGGTTTAGGAAATTTTACTTGGTTTTATTCTTTGCATGTTTGTGTGTTGTAACTCACCCTGAGTCTCAAAGGGAAGGGTAGGATAACGTTTGTGAAAAAATAAATTCCTGGGGACAGAAATGTCAGAGTTCAGGCTGAAGTTTTTGGTTTGGAAGACATGCTTTCTATTCTTCTTGACTTTTGTGTGTCTTCTCTTACTGAGCACAGTTAATGTGCTCTCATTGTACATCACTTTACTCATTCAAAATAAGTTTCCATCTCCCTGAGTATGAAGAAGTTAAATTTATTATCTGCAGAATACTTTGTGTAACTGCTGCCATTGTTGTTACCAGAAAATGAATAGAAGTGCTACGGAATTGTCCACATTTGCATAGCATTGTATTTAAACATGAATTCAGTTTCCCTTCTTGTTCCCACCTTACAGTCTCATGCTGCTGGCATATACAATTTTTGTGATGTGGACACTTACCTGTTGGGAACAGAACTGAAAACATTGGCTCATTCACTAGGCCACCGGACAGTGTGACGACTGTGCACCCGTGACCAGGGAGTTGACCCCAAGTGGGGCTACGCTATCTCTGGAATCAATGCTTTTATCTATAATCTCTTTTTTGGAGAGACTTCATTTATGTGTAAAAACACATGTGATGGTGGTGCAGTGGTGGCCTGACCCAGCCCGGGAAGTAAAACCTTGGCAGACATGGGCTGGGCCAGGCCACGCCACTGAACAATTGTGACACTGGCTGCAGCATCAGGTAGGGTAGGGTGAGGAGAAGCATGATCATGTAGCTGGCCACTCCGCCCCCTTGTACCGCTCCACTCCCCACCATGACAGACAGCCAGTGATGGCCAGCCATGGTGGCCCTGACCCGATTTAGGCTGGTGGTCTGGGAACAAACATGATAGCCCACTGTGACCTTGTTGCGTTGACCTTAGTTTGGACTGTGACCTCTGTAGGTTTTCTGAGCTCACAGCCTGGGCTAGCCGCCGACATGGCCCGGGGCAATCCCGGGCCAACATCTGGCAGTGCCTACACAGATGTGCAGGTGAGGTCTGGTCCAAAGCAGGACACAACGGGCCTCTGTCACCCTATATGTAAGGATTTATCCTTTATGGGTTCCCCCAGTATAGGTTCCATGGGGCACTTAGTGTACTGAGAGAAGTATGCCAGTTTTTTGATTTGCATATACAAGTCCCTTGTATTTTTTTATGTATTCCCTGAGGGGTGATGCTGATGGTCTGTGATAGAGGTGTGCTGGACCTGCTGCTTAGGCAGGGTCTTTTTCTGTTTGGGAGGTTGTTTGAAGACCAGAAGGAAGGGGTTTGTTAAAGATTTCGGTGTGTCTGGTCCTATAGAGCATGGGTTGTAGTTGTTTGTCATGTATAGTTTCCAGTGTGGGATGGTAGGCGCTTATGAGTAGCGGACCGGTCTGCTGGCATGGCTGGGTGCCGCCAATCATATGGGCAGGGGATGCGTGGCCGCTTATTGCCATGCACCTTTCTGGCGTGCCCCACACAGAGTACTTCATGAGTGGCCACGAGTGAGTGCCTTGTGGCTCACAGGAGCCCGTATTCCCCCGCACCACATTCAGATGAGTGGTCGGATGAGTGGCTCCTGTGTGGTCATGTGGTATCTCGTTTAAAAACACTGGGGCCTACTGGATCTGTAGAGGTAGGCATGGTGGTTTTGTAGTTTTCTTGTTCGTTGCAGTTTATGCTGATTTGTGGAATCAAAAATTTCAAATATCAATTTCCTGGACACCACAGTCAAACAATGGAACCCTACAAACAGCTTTTCCTTAGTATGTTTTTTCTGTGAAGTCTTGTATAAGCCACGAAAACCCGGGGAAGTACCTTTCTCTAGACATTTGGGACCCTGAAAGTGTTTATCCATTCTCTCTGGGTTTGGACTGTGAAGATAGACATAGGGAGGCACAAATCAATTTGTGATCATTGACTCTGCACTTGAGAATCTGTCTTTTGTACATTTGCTAGGGCGGGGGCAACCATATGAAAGTATTGGCAGTAGTTCTTGTGCAGAGACTTGTAGCATTGGTTAGTTTTAGTTTGTTCTTCCCAGTGATTTATATATTACTATTATTTTTGCAATCAAGTGGATTTGAGCATTTTTTTGTTTTGATTTTTGGTCTCTGAGGGGTTGCCTTACCTATTGCTGGTGGTATCCGCTTGCAGGATCACATCTGCTTTGGAGAAAACCTACTTTCCTTCCCTGGGTCAGTGAATGTCAGTTGTTTAAAAAGCTAGTTGTGTACTACTGCAGCAAGGTATTGGGCTGGCTGGGAAAGTTGAGGGTCCCACCCCACCCATTCTTTAAGCTTGACCTGCTGTGCAGGAATGGCTTCACTAAAAGGCATCAACCCTATCTAGCTCGTGTATACTTTGAAGTTCGATCAATGGCAGGAGAAATTTGAAACAAGAACATGCATTTTTTGACAAGAAAAATTTGTTTGGGCTTCTTTCATGGTTTGGAATTAAAGCATGGGAGCCAGAGTATTTGTAGAAGATGCAAACGTGGAGTTTCTTTGAACTGAGCTCCAACTTAAAGAGCTGGTTGCTACTTTAGTGTACACTCCTCAGAAACTTGCATTATTATGTGTGTTCGATATTCTGAACATGCTGCTTACATATTTTTTCATCCAGTTCTTTGCTTTCATATTCTACAGCATTCTTTTCAGTAGTATCTTGTTGTTTGTTCTAGCAGAATAACTTTCTGTTAAGGCTTGTTCGTATTCCTCAGTTTACTGCTGATACATGAATTTTCTGTGGAGATTTATTTTCTACTGCTTTGTCATTGTTGGTGTACTAACCGCACACACATTTATCCCCTTTGGTCTTGGTGTGTTTCCTTTGCTAGTTTGACTTTCCAATCTAAAGTATCTTTGGGGGATTCTTAACATCCCTGGGGGCAATCCAATGGCCCGCATACACTGACCCCCACGCATGGCACACGGCCAGAACATGCACGCATGTGCATGTTCTGCCCAGTGCACTTGTCTCACTGTAAGTTGGCAGAATATAATGTAACATTGCTCTTTACAAGATAGGCAACAGCTAGTGACTGGTATGTAATAGTAATGCATATTGACAGTTGCATGCCTTTTAAAATAAACACACGTCTGAAGATGCAAATTGTATTTCAGCAATGAGAATGTTTAGATCTATTTTTAATTAAAGCCTGCTTTCTGTGTATAGTGGGAATGTAAATTGCCCAGTTTTTATGGAGTTAGAATCAATTAAATTTAGCCTAGTTTTTTGTAATTTATACAAGCTTCCAGTCATGGGATACTAAGCATTTTACAAGGTGAAGTTGTGTAACATGAATCCTTAATAAGATCTCTTCCCACCCACCCCCAACTTCAAACCGCAAAGTATATGCAACATTATCGCACATGACCTATTCATTATAAGAAATGTCCAAAAACTAAACATAGTGTTTGCATAGTTTTATTTTAAATTGAGATTTCTTGGCCATGGAAAAAATTAAATGAACTGTCCTATTTTAGTCTTCGCTAACCTTGTAACCTAAGCATTAAATTGTCACCACCTTTCCTGAGAAGAAAACTGGATGATGTCGTAAAGGTACATGCTTACGTAAATTTATGCACATTTAAAACTGACTGACACTGCGCTAATTTAAAAAAAGAAAATGAAAAAAGGAGGAGTTGGGGCATTGGCTGTTGCAGGAGCATGGGAATGTAGATGGGGAATAGGCTGGGTGTGGAGTGAATGGAGCAGAACCTGGATTCTGAAGCATGGGGTGTAGGGTAGGAAAAGGCTGGCTGGAGTGCAGGGTGGATGGGGCAGAGGCATGGGACGGGGACACAGCACATGGCGTAGGATAGGGGAGGGCAGGTTGGGGTCTAGGGTAGGGATTGTGTGCAGAGGCAATGGGGTCCCAAGTGTCTTGGTGACTTGCATTTTGGGGTGAACCTGGTCACAGAGCTCTAGGTCTTGCAGACTGTGGGCACCCAGCCACCCTGTCCTCCTATATTTTAAGTTCATCCCTGACTTAAGGGAATGCCCTTTATTCCAGAACATGGGAGTTCCCTACGATATAATAGAGGTCTCTTATTTTAGAACATGTCCTCTCAACACCAGGTGCTTTGCTTGTCCATATAGTTAATACTGTAGCTCCATAATGTCCTTTGTTCTTGAAATTTTGATCTGAAAAGCCTATATGTAAAGGAAGAAGACATTTGCTGCTGTTCCTTCAGTATTGTGACTTTTGGGGTGGAGGAGGAGCAGGAAGCACAGCTTAAAGTAGCAACCTATTGCAGCACCTCAGAAACCATCCTTGCCTGCTCCTGCCTCTTATGAATAGGGGTAGTCATACATTTTCTTATTCCACTGATTTCTTTCTGATCTGAAAGAGACCTGTAGAGCACTTTACAGGCATCGGTATCTCTTTGAATCAGTGTCCAAGGTTATGAGTCTTTCACCTTTCTGGAGAAGCTTTAATCTCCTATTTATCTCTCTCCACTATCATTGTAACCTTCACCTTCTCCCTTTTATCTTGCCCATCTAATTCTTACATACTTAAAAGTCCTGCACCAACACAGTGCTATCTTCCCCGCTCCCTCTTCAGGGTCTGAGCAAAGCAGGAAAGTGTCTCGGTAGTTTGCCAACCCAAGCAAAAGGAGAACAACTAAATTGGAAAGGGGCCCAATTCCCGGACATGACAGGTGTCCACTCAGACTCCAGACACACACACCCAGTTCCCAGCCTGGCCAGATCAAAACTGGGCAGGTGGCAACCCTATTTGATTGTATGAGGTGACTTGGTTTATGTTCTGTTTACAGCTCCAAACTGGCTTCCTATGTGCCAGTCCTCTTTGTCACCCTTCCTTTGTCCATTCGCAGGGCAAGGGCCTGTCTCTTACCACAACTGTTCACACCTGGCATGCTCTACATAAAAATAGAATGGTATTTAATTATTCTGTTTGCATATCCCCACCAAATGTAGTTGGTTCAATAAAAGATATTGACATACTACCTTGTATCTGCAGGGGTTCTTTGGCAGAGTCAAGTCCATTGAGTAACACGAGGTCTGCTTTTTGGAGGGGTGAGGGAGTGGGAAAGAACTGCTGTAGTGCAGGAGGATTTCTGACTGGATTGTCTATTTTCTGGCAGTACTGCAATGAATCCAACTCTGAACTGAACATGGCAAGAACAATACTGTGTATATATATATTTAAAAAGAACCCTAATGGAGACGGTTGGTTCTTAGGTTAAGTCATTATGGGGAAAAAAAATTAATTTGAAATTGCTAATATTGGGGCTATAGAATTCAGGCTATAGAATATAGAAAACATGAAATCAGAACACTTTCCCTTCATCACACACGAGTTGTGTTCTTCCATCTGCATGCATTCAACTGTATTCTAGGCAACTTTTTCCAGATGACAATATTTGTATATTCAGAATAGAAAAATGGCTCAGGAGCCCTCATGTGTGCAAATGCAAAAATAGACCAAATAGCAAGGGAAGAGGGTGTCAAACATTTAGTGGGGTATTAGAAATAACAAAATAAGAAAAGAAACAAACCCTTGTCTCTCCCTCTGATCCCCCTTCCCTGTTTCCCCTCCCCCTGTCTTTAGATTGTACGCTCTCGGGCAGGGACAGTGTCTGTCTTATTCTCTGTAAAGCACCAGGTACATCGCTGGCGCGATATAAATGCTTATAATAATAATAGTAGTAATAAAAACTGCACAGTGAGTTGGCACCTCAGTATTCTGATATTTAATATACTTTTCATGCCTTTGTTGCTGTCCGTGGTCACAGGATTATATTTCAGTCGTAAAACTGGGTTACACAGGCAAAATATTTGGGAGTCACTACTTTGCAGTATACCGTAATTATAAATCATGGTCTTTCTTTAGGAAGTGTTTTTAATATAAACTTTTACAGTGGATATTCATAAAAGAAGTCAAGATAAACCTTTTTTCCTGCATTTTTTCTTTTTAGTATTAGTAATGGGATTTCGTTTTCCTTAATTTTTAATGTTTGACCTTCTATTCTTTCTTTCATGAAAGTTCTGTGGACCTGAAGAGAAATTTTTGATAATCTGGCATGGAGGGACACATTTTTTTCCAACCAATACATTCAAGGGCAGGCTGCCAAAATAACTCTGCTCTAACCTAAGCCCCAAGCTAAGTATTTGGATTTCCTAAAGAGCTCAGCCTGTTGGATGCTGAATTCTTTCGGTGATGTGGCTCCTGTGCGAATGTGTGGGAGTCCCATGGTATGCATGCCAAAGCACATCTGATTTTTAACCAAGTCTGAATTGGAACTAGAGTTTGTATAGGCTGGTCGTTGCTTTGGGATTTTCATTGGTGTTCTATTGCCCTTTCCCCCCCCCAGCTCATGACAGGTTTTGATCATTTCATAGCAAAAAGAAGAAGAACCCTATATCAGCTTAGTGTTTGGTTATTTTCACATGTGATGGCGCCAGAGCGCCGCTACAGATGTACCTGGTCAAGGGTCAGGCTGCTATTGTGGTGGGAGTCGGCAAACTGACGTGACGGAGGCCTGGACGCAGTGTAGGTGTGGGGCTTGGCGGATGTGCGTCCTCCTGGCCATGCCCCATGCTGCGTGCAGCAGTACATCCTCCTCCCTGTTGGGCAGCCATGGTGACCAATGATGGCTGCCATGGCGCCCGCCCCCACCATCATCACTTCAGGCTGCAGTGAGTAAAGCAAACTTTCAAATGTGAAAGCCTGTTTTACTCTGGGTCCAGTGGCCGGACCCTTGTGGCAGCTAGCCTGGGCTGTGACTTGGGGATTTTCCACAAGTCGCAGCCTGAGTTAACTCTCACCATGGTTGGGATAGAGCTCAGGGAAACATTTGGCGGGTGTATTTCAGTGTGATGTTGGCTTACAAGCTTGGAAGGTAGTACAGCAGAAAGCCACGGTTGAAAGGTTTTGCTTTTGTAGCCACTACTTATTTTGGAATGTCAGTTCAGGCTACAATTAATATATCTATGATTTGCCTGTTTGTAAACAAATTTATGTTGAAGAGCAGGATGGAACAAAATAGGAAGTGGAGCACGGTGACTGACCCAACAGTAGGGTGGCCGGATATGCAAATTTTAGAGGACACTTATGAGAAATACAAGTTGCAGGACTTTATTTGCTCCATTGCCAATAAAGCAAGGGGACAAAGCAAGGAAACAAATAGCTCTCCAGTCAGAAGCTGTGTTGAGCTGTTAGAAATTGTTTCCTCTTTTGTATTCTTCAATTATGGCAAGTGTGATTAAAAATGAGGCGCGCAGACACTGCCTAACTATAACACCACTGTTAAATTATCCTTTTAAAAATTAAAGTGTGACCTGTGTCTTTCCAGTTGTAATGAAACTTAAGGTTTTGTGGAATTGCCAGTTATGAGCAAATGGCAAAATGTGTCTTGACTTTAGTGTTGGAGAATTGTCCTCTTAGTTTGACTTAAGTGAACTGGAGGCTTGTTCATTCAAGATGCTCAGCGTTCTAGCCTGATTCAGGAAGGTGTATTGAAATCAGGGCATCTACTCACATTCTGAAGTGCTTTTCTTCACCTGTTAAGAGTCCTAAGTACCTTTTGTAGTACTGAATAGAGCTGCAATCGAGTACCTGGCACGTTGGGCACCCCATCAAATTGGGGTTGCCTGATTCGCTTTGGCCGTGTTCAGGCACCCGAAGGGCTCCCTGATGCCCCAAGCTGACTCGTCTCACCACTGGGCTGCTGCTTCTCCGAGTTTTGGTTGCTGCTGCCTGCTACCCAATGCAGCTCTAGTATTAAATGGTCAGAAATGCTAGCAGCAGCCAGCGTTGTGGCTTCTGTTGAGTGCGTGCTGGGTTACAAATAAAGCCATCCCCAAAGAAATGGGGGGATGCATGGGAGTGTGTGGGCATTAAATCAAGGATTGCGTGCTTGTGATGGGATGCTGCTGGCTGGAATGGAGCCAGTAAAACCACAGAACAGCCGAGGGGCCCTAATTAGCAGTCAGCTGAAACTGTACTTCAGGCAAGCACAGATAAAAGGGGCTGAGACAGCTCAGCGGTGAGAAGTTAGGAAGAGAGAGAGAACAATTGGCCAAGTAGGATGGGCTGGGGGCCACGTAAAGGCTGAGAAGATGGTTCTGGAAATCCCAGAGAAGAGAAATTTCTGATTAAAAGCAGGTTCTGGAAATGTGGCCAAGTAAAGATCCCAGAAAGGGGAGGTTTCCTACCATAAGGCTCAAGGACAGGCAGAAGCCAAGACAAAGGGTGCTTTTAGACAGAGAGCAGTCCCACCTCTGCTCTACAGCACCCTTGGGTGGCCTCTCCATTTAAAGGCAGACTGCTAAATAGGCAGATGGAGCAGGATATGCCTACCTGTGGACAGCCCTGCCGCCGGCATCCTGGAAAATCCTGGCATGCTGCCATCACAGCGGGATGGCCAAACCCGGTGCACCAGCCGGAGACAAAATTGCTGTCTGTCTGCTCAGCAGACGACTGCTGCAGCTCCGCTCTTGGCGGGGGTTACCCTGGGCAACACCAAAGAGTTGCGGGCAGCAGCCTAGAGCGTCGGGCGATCTGCCTGCAACTCTATGGTGTGGGAGAGGGAGTGCTGCGCGGGCCGACCATGGGTTGAAGCAACTGCCAGGTCTGTTTTTAAGCCTGACTCGTGGGGTTGCAAGCAGGCAGGCGCAGAGCGTGCGCCCCTGGGGTAGATGCAAGGGTGGCCAGCCCTGTGACTGTCTGAAAACGCCCAACAGTCAGCAGGAGAAGGCAATACTTGAGATGCAAAGAGAGGGGGCCTGATACAGAGGGTGAAGGGAGGAGGAGAGCAAAGCCTGGGAGGGAGTCTGGTGGATGAGTACAAGAGAACAGTAAACAAAGTGAACCCACAACGTGAAATTATCACCCTTTGGGTGTGTGTTTGTGATCAGCTCCTTCAGATTAAGAATCCTTTAACATGCTTTCACTCACCAATGTTCTCATGATTAGAGTGGCTGAATCGGGGCTTGTACTACTCACTGGAACTGCAGTTCAAGCATATTATTTCAAAATAGCGCTGATCGGTGAAGCTTGTGAGAACACACCCAGAGTGTGCAGTGCTGTCACTCCTACATGCTGTGCCCCTAGCTGTGTAGAAATGGTATTGGTGGGCTACAGGAGGGGTAGGGCAACTTCAAGCCCAGGGACCAAATGTGACCCAGGGCTTGTTTATTTGGCCCTTTTCTAGCTCCTGATTCTGGCCCCTGGATCCAGTTCCTATCCCTAAGCACTGAAAGACTGAGCTCAGGGTGGAGATGAGGGATATACGCGTGCATAGGGGACAGACCTATGGAACAGAGCCATGATCTAGACATCCATCATCTTAAGGGCACCCCTGCCCCAACTTCTATGCAACCCCTGGAACTTGTACTAATTTTCAAAGTAGGTCCTGAGAGGGAAAAGGTTTCCCCCACCCTTGGTTTACAACTGTGAGGGGTTGGGATGGGGTTAAGGTCTCTAACTGTGGTGGGGTTGGGAAAGAGCTTCCCATTTGTCACATTATAGGGTGGGTTTTATAACCAGCTTAATATAAAATAATATGCCTTAACTCCAGAGTCCTGTTGAGCTAGAGATTTTTCTTGTTTACTGGAAGCATAATATGCTATTTGGCAGTTAAAAAATGGAGTCCTGTCAGGATAGGAGAGGGAAAAAAATGCCTTTTCTTGAGGAAAGAAAAGCGGCATTGTGATTTTTTTATAGTCATTGTTTGACAACATCTTGATTTAATGTCTCGGCTATCTTAGAAAAGATCTAGGAAGTAAACTGTAATCTTATCAGTACACACTTGGAAAACTAACCCAAACATTGGGGAAACAGTGCTGTTGCTTTTTAGTAGGGGTGGGACTCTGGGCAAAATTTTGGTTCCAGTTAATTTCAGTTTTGGTTCTCATGTATTTCAGTTCTCGTTTTATTATCGGTTATATTGGATCTTTTGTATTGATTTTTGTATCGGATTTTTAACATTGCAGTTTCCCCATTGAAGTCAATGGGGACAAACTGCAGTGTTAAAAATCCAATACAAAAATCAATGCAAAAGATCCAATATAACCGATAATAAAACGAGAACTGAAATTTCGGATTAATCCAAAATGACCATTATCAGGTACTTACAGTTCTTTCCAAAACTGCGCGGGCTTCAACCCATGGTCGGCCCGTGCAGCACTCCCTCTCTCACACCATAGAGTTGCAGGCAGATCGCCCGACGCTCTAGGCTGCTGCCCGCAACTCTTTGGTGTTGCCCAGGGTAACCCCCGCCAAGAGCGGAGCTGCAGCAGCTGTCTGCTGAGCAGACAGACAGCAACTTTGCCTCAGGCTGGTGCACCGGGTTTGGCCATCCTGCTGTGACGGCAGCACTCCAGGATTTTCCAGGATGCCGGCAGCAGGGCTGTCCATGTATAGGGATAGCTTGCTCCATCCCTACTTTTTAGAAAAACAGGACAATATTCTGTTTTGAAATCTAAATGCAATAACCTAATTTTAAATCTGAGAGGCTTGATTTGGTGCCTGTGCACAATACA
>QEPC01013801.1:1076740-1124988 GCA_003113815.1 Sphenodon punctatus | reverse complement strand
AGAGGTAAGGGGGAGCTTGGTCGTGGAGCGATTTGAACGTGAAAACCAGGAGTTTAAACAGGATACGTTCAGGAAGGGGGAGCCAGTGAAGGGAGAGGAGGAGAGGCTGCACATGGTCGAAGCGACGGGCAGAGTGAATGACCTTGGCAGCGGAGTTTTGGATTGCGATAAGGGGGGGACAGGTGAGAGCGAGGGAGGCCAGCAAGGAGGAGGTTGCAGTAGTCGAGGCGAGAGATAACCATGGCATGAACAAGGGTTTTGGCCGAGGAGATAGAGAGAAAGAGGCGGATGCGGGCAGTGTTGTGGAGAGCGAATCGGCATGATTTGGCCACAGAATCAATGTAAGGTTTAAAAGAGAGGTGCGTGTCGAAGATGAAGCCCAGGCTGTGGGCTTGGAGAACAGGATGGATGGTGACCCCATCGATGGAGATGGTCAGGTTAGAGGGAGAGGAAGGGGAGGGAGAAAAAATGAGGAGTTCGGTCTTGGCCATGTTTACCTTGAGTTGACGTTGGGACATCCAGACAGAGATATCAGAGAGGCAGTCTGAAGGTGTTTTATAGGCCAAGATATCAAAGAGGCCGTCTAAAGGTGTTTTATAGGCCAAGGTGTAACAAAGGAAATCACATGGTATGCTTTATTGTGCATTGACCTAGGTGTCCTAAAAGAAAAATCACCACTGATGGTTCATAGTCCATTAAATCAGACCATGTTCTGTTGTGGTCCCTGCAGTCGGCCGGTGCCGCCGTCCTGTGGGTTCCTCCTTTTACTCTTGTTTGTTCAATGGAGGCATGCAGGAGGGCGTTCTCAGTTGCTGTCCCAATGTTGTGGAGCTCCCTCCCCTGGATGTCTGTTTGAGTCTGGGCTTGAGCATCTTTTGGAGGCAGTGTCAAACTTTTTTTCTTTTTGGTAAAGCATTTGGTGAGTGGGGATAGGGAGGAGGATTGGAATGGGTTGGTTTTTTTTTTGGGGGGGGGGGATTATATTTTAATGTGTTTAATTGTATTTTGTAAGCTGCCCTGAGCCTGCGGGGAAGGGTGGGGTATAAATATCAAATAATAAATAAATGGCTGACCATCATGGGGGACCATCACTGGGAGCACAGCGCAGGGGGGGCTAGCCACCTATACTTTTTTTGTGCTTCCATCTCTACCTTGACCATGCGACTGGTGGGACAGTTCCTATCTGCAGGCACGGCAGTTCAGTGCCCCGGCTTGACTCGGGCCTTGGAAATTCCATCATGGGGTGCGGTCCCACCAGCTGCATGTCTGTTTTTACCCATCATAAAATGTTTTAAAATATTTTTATCCTGTTACTGAAATGCCAGAAGGTGTAAAAGTCTGAATAGTACCTAGGTTTTTATACAAAGGAAGATAATTCTCTGAGGGAAGACTACTGAAATAAGAAGTGCCATACTGGGTCAGACCAATGGTCCATCTAGCCCAGCATCCTGTCTCCGTCAGTGGCCAATCACGGTGGCTCAGGAGAAAGCACCCAATAGGTCACAATCCGGGATCCATTCCCTGTTGTTTCCCCGCCAGCTCCCGTCATGTTCCCTGATCCCATCTGGCTAATAGCTGCTAATGGACCTATCTTCCAGAAACTTGTCCAAACCTTTTTTAAACTCCGCTATAGTACCGGCCCTTACCACAGCCTCTGGCAGTAGATTCCACAACCCAATTATATGCTGAATGAAAAAATACTTTCTTTTCTTTGTTTTAAACTTGCCACCCATGAGTTTCATGGAGTGTCTCCTAGTTCTAGTACTAGCTGAGAGGGTAAATAACTGCTTCTTGTTTGTTAGTTCCACACCACTCATGAATTTACAGAAGTCTGTCATATCTCCTCTGTCGTCCCTTGTTCAAGCTGAAGAGCCCCAACCTACCAAGCCTCTCCTCATACGTGAGCCCTTCCATGTCCTTGATCATTTTTGTTGCCCTTCTCTGTACCTTTTCTAGTTCAGCTGTGCCTTTTTTGAGATGGGGCAAAGTGACGTCTGTACTGTTGGACCATCCCTGATCATGGCCCAGACCGTGCTATGGGATCGGGCGCAGCAGCTGGATTGGCCGTCTCGCGGGGAGCGCGGGGTGGGGGTGGGGCTGTGCGGCCGCACGTTGCGCCACGCAGCCCTGCCCGATCCCCGGTAGGAATCAGGCTTGCACGTCTAAAGGACGGCCGGACTGGTTCCTGACCGGGATCCGAAATAGATCCCGGTCCGTGGTTCAGCGTGGTGGGCCTCTGGGCCCGTCACGTCTGAAATTACCCCTTGTCCCTGAATACACATCACCATCTCTCAGCCTTCTCACCCTATATATATCCTCCAGTACCTGGATACCTCCTCCCCATACGAACAGTGCTCCCTATCCCTGGTCTGTGAATACACATCACCCATCTCTCTCTGGCTTGTTGTCCCATATACACCCCTCCCAGCACTTGTTTTCTCAGTACTGATACATATACTTGCCCCCCCAACCATGTCCATGCATACACATCACCCATTCCTCAGCCATGTTGCCCATAAATACTTCCTTGGGAAAGTATGTTCAATGCCCCAACACAGCCTGGACCATGTCCACCGTGGATTTCCAGGCTGAATTGTAATGGTGGCATGCTGCTGTCGCATGTGTTTTTACCCAAAATGTGGTTGCATGGAGCTGGCTCCCTGCCCCCCTGCTCTAACCCAGTAGCCCCTGAGACTGGGAGCCCAAAGAGGGACCCCTGAAGGGCAGGTGAAAAGGAACCCAGAGAGAGCTTTGGGTTTCCAGCGGTCTATATTTTGTTTGGGCAGTGTGTGTTTCTTATGAATTGTCCGTATGGATTAGACAAAGCAGTATGTCCCATGGCTACAGACCTATCCAGAGTTCAACCTTCTCAGAGGTGGCAGCTCTAGGTTTGACTGTGAACTTGTTTGTCGTCTAGGTAGGGGATTTTAAATGGTTTTATGCATTATATATTATATATTGTAACCTGCCCCGAGCTCTAGGGAAAGGTCAGGATATAAATTTAAATAAATACATAAAATTAAAACACTGATTGAAATAGTGGTAATAAATGATAATAAAACCTTCCTCCTTTCATCCCTCTCTGCAAGGAGGGTGTGAAGGTTATTGGTCGTGGAGACTCCTTGGGAACCCAAAATATTAAAAGCAGTTGTAAAGGGCAACATCTTAGAACAAATGTTATTCTTTTATACCACCTGAAACAATCTAGTAAATTAATTTCACTAAGAATTTATTTACAGTCTTGGTGTTGAAGCAGTATGATAATTTGAATTATTCAGTGTTGCTTTTTGTCTGAAAAAATTATTTACCTTGAGGAGTCAACCTAGTGGAAAGAAGAGCAGACTGATTTATCCTCTTCATGGGCTAAAAATGCAGAAACCAGCTATGGTTCTGCATTCAGCTATTAATATATGGTATTTTAAATAGTAAAGAGGAGGAATCACTAGCTGATTTTACTCTGTGACTGTTTAAAATGGTTCAAGCCATTTCTTAACTATTCGTGGATGATCTGCAGGCCAGATGGGAAAGTGACGTGGAGAGGTCTGGTCTATAGGTCCCATGAAGTCTGTCTTGAGGTGGTGATTAGGAAGGCAGAGCTGACGTTAAGGCAGCCCTCGACTTGATTTTCCACAATGTAATTTATTTAAGAAAACCTGACAACAGTGAGACTGTTGGAGCGCATTCACTGCCTGCTGCACTGACCAGGTGTGTCTTGGTGCATATCATTATGGATTCCCTTTTTTCTCATTTATAGTTAGATTATAAGTTCTATGCATCAGGAACCATCCTTTTTTATGCATACAGCCGCTTCAACAGTGGGATACTAGTCCATGACTATGACTTCTAGGCACCACCATGATGATGTATTTCTCTTATCGTTTAGGTGTTTGGAAATGCTCCTCCAAGTACAATGACAGAAAAATTCTCAGACCTCCTGCAGTTTACAACACAAGTGTCACGGTTGATGGTGACCGAGATTCGACGAAGAGCATCCAATAAGTCCAAAGGTAATGCTTGGATTCACAAAAAATGAGCCTGGTACAGTTGTGCATTTCAGAGTGGTCGGTAATGTACTAGAAAGAACACCCCAATGTTACTTGTTTAGTCACCCATAGATTGAAATATATGTTGGGTAGATGTAACCTGGCTAACTTCTAACAAAGAAGAGAGGGATTATACAAAAGTTAAAATCTATTCACCAAAAATGTACACACTACTTCTCTTGTACTCCATCTTGAACTCCAAGAATTTCTAAACATGACTGAGACACATCCCTAGCCATAATAAATATGGCAAAATTGTAGTTCTGGGCATGCTGTTGAATGTTTTCTAAGTTTGGCAGTGTTTGATAGAAAAATGCAGAGAAGTATATGCCATACTAGTGTTTTGGGAAGAAAGTTCTTGTGGAGGGTATTTGCAGTAACTGTGGAAATCTTAGTTGGTAATCTTTTGTGGAGTGAGGAGAGGGTGCAACTTCTAAAATGTGTATTATATAGTTTGTAGGCAGCAAAGTGTGCTTGAAAGAGATTCTCCCATGTTCTTGTTTATGCTTCTGTGGCATCTTGAGTACGTACCTGACCAACAATCTCACCAAAAGTTTAGACTTTGTTTTGGTGTCATGTCTAAAAAGTATTTTGGAATGTTGGAATATGAAAAAATTTTATTCCACCAAATAATCTATGATTATGGTTTTATCATACCATTGTTTACCTAAATAAATAAAATGTAATAGTCCTAGCATAAACTGGCATTATATGACCAATTCTACTGTGACTATGGCCGCATTCACAACTGCGGCGGAGAGACCCATGAGGGAAGATGCCACAGTGGGGAGGAGCCGGAGCGAACGGGGATGTGCCGTGGCTTCAGGGCAGGATTTTGCACCCTGAAATACGCAAGAGAAGCTGTGGCGCATCCCTGTTCGCACCAGCTCTTCTTCTGCTTTCAGACTCCTCCCAGCTGCCACGTCTTCGCTTGTGGGTCTCTCCGCCGCAGTTGTGAATGCGGCCTGTGTCTTTTTAAAAATGGTGGTAGCCTAGCAAGGTTTCACAATAAACCATCTGTTGATACTTTGTGCACATTTGTGACATCTTAAACAATAGAAAACTTGTACATACGCCAGGGAAGTAGTTTTAAAAATACAAAGCTCTGCAGTACAGTTCCTCTCCGTAGTTTTGATGTACAATTGCCAGTGTGTTGAAAAAAACAAACATCCATGGACACTGACTTGTCACTTTTGTACAAACATTGAGATCAGCAGGAAAGTTGGCATTTCTTAAAATGGAAAAAGAAAAAAACCTGTGTTGAATTTTCAGTCGGTCATCTACCTTTGAAGCCAAAATCTTTCTAGCTATGCTGAGAATACATTTCCTTTACTCCTTCATTTACTGTTATTTCAAAATTGCTGCAATTTAATAGTGAGCAGCTTTAGAATTAAAGTTTATGGAGACACTGCTGTGACCTTCTTTCTACCTGCTTGTTGTGCACATTGACTGCAAATGAGGGAATTCATTGTGCAACTTCAAGATCGCATGTTTCTCCCACACCCAAAATGTATATCTTGGGTTCTTGCCAGTTATTTTTATTGCTTAAAATGCCCCAGCTTGAACTGTGGTAATTAAATATGTCTGATTAAGAGTCAGTTGATTGAGTCACGTATGGTGCAGAGAGTAAGTAAGTTGCCGATGTCCAAATATATAAATGTCAAAACTAATCTTTCTGTTTTGGGTCAGAGAGCTAAATTAATGGAAAGAATTCTACAGTGTGTCTTTCAAATCCAGGGTCAAGCTAGCCATTACGTTTTGGGTTTGGTTTTAATCACCAGAAGAAAGAGACAGGATTACTATCACTCTTGGAGGTGCGTTAAATTGGAGTATCTTAGTTTTTTACTCTTACTACTCAGGTCATGGATATTGACCTCTGTGGTGCATTTTGATGCTACTGTGCTGAAAAATGGAACACATCTTTGATGTCTGCATTCTCTGCAGTTTCTTTCTCTGATCTCCAGCTTTGATGGGACCTGGAAAAATAAATCTTGATGACTGCCTGTGCTTTTGTCTTCCTTGGAAGTCTCTGCTAAGCTACTTGTTGACATTTTAATGTTGACATTTTTAGAAGGCTTGACGGTTTTTCGTCTAATGTAATACCATAAGGCTGGATCCGATTTATTGCCTGTGTCTCTATGCTAATAGGTCATAAATAGCTTTTGTTTTTGGTACAGCTTATTTTCTTTCTGATAGTTCCCCGCTCCTCTAGGTGTCTGTACATACACATACTTAATTCCACTTAACTGTGGAGTCAGAAAACCCAACCTTTATGGTGGAGTTAATTTTTCTTGAGTGTTTTTAGAAGTTCAGGACTCCCAATGCAGACAATGCTGAGCAGACAGAGGATTGTGTGGGCATGTCTAGCTATTGCAGCTTGTGGGTAACTGCTGACTACCCATAAACTGAGGAGAAGGCTTGCTAATCCCATGGCGAAGTGGTGGTAGGAGCTGCTGCTCTTGCCACCACGGCTTGCTGTTTCACCAGACCAGGGGAGGACAGTAGGGGCAGGAGCAACAGAGCGGGACCTGCTGCTTTTGCCTTCTCTCCTCAGCCGTAAGCAACAGTGACAGGAACAACCCCAGTTTCTCCCCTGCACGTATCCTGCTGCCAACTGCTCCTGCTCCTATTGGAGGTGGTTTCCATGATAGTTATGTGCAACCTTTTGTTGCTCAGAGTCGGTCTGTGATCAGCCCTGCATTCCCCCTGGGTTGGGCGTGGCTGCAGGGTAGCAGCTACGCACTGGGGAATGTGTGGAACTGATAGACGCTACCGCAACGTCTAAAAATACTATTGTTTCTACAAATGCTTTCTGGTAGTTTTCACATTACTGCAGCATTATCACCTGATTGTCACAAAAATTATAACTCTGCTCCAGATTAACTGCAGAGTTCTTGTATATAATTGTCTTGACTATTGTTTGTATGGAAGCTTTGCTGAACAGTAAGTAACTGCTCAGTATTTAGCACCGTAGTTAAACAAGCTTTTCTGTGAAGTGGTTAAGAGGCATAACTTGCAACTTTAGCAGAGACACTATGGTGTTAATGTCTTCTGGCTTTGGTTTTCCTCTTGGTTCTCTTCTGTTCTCTGTGCTACCCAACCATATTTCTCATTTCATAAGCTCTCTCTTTTTTCTGAATGTATCTTGTGTTTCATTACTATTTAGCAACAATTGTGAATTTAGCACCTTCTGCTATCCTTGTCTCCTGTTAATTGGAGCATTTTCACCCCACCAACACACTACATTAAAACTTAGTAGATCGTGAAGTCTGTGTTTTAGATCTCATGCTGTCAGATTTTCTCTTTGAAGCTTATGGACTATCCTCGTTCTGGTTTATGTATTCTTGAGAGGTGTTTTCTTGGCCTCTCAGTTCTAGCTATTTAAGGGATGTAGTATATTTAAGTGTTGGAAGTGTGTTTGCTCACCCGAGTTCTTCATCAAGCATCCAAATCTGTCTACATTCAGTATTAAAATATATATTAATGAGAAACCTCTTGTGTACCATACTGCTCATCTTATTCTGCTGATTCATGTGAAAGATATTTATACAGACACATTGGGATCCACATAATTCAAGTTTGGTTAACTAGAATTTCCTTTTTAAGTGAAACTGTCTCTCTTCCCCCCCACCCCCTCCACGATCTACTCCCAATCTAAATTTGTTAAATAAACTACATTTTGCAAAGGGATTATTCCATTTTCCCTACTCAGAACTTCCTGATATCTAAATACTAGGTCTGGGGGACTGGAGAAACCTAAGTCTAGACCTAGTAAATGTTTCGTTTATAGACTGAAGGCCAGACGTTAACCATTAAGCTGAGTGCTATGCAAGTTGAAAAGCAAACATGTTAACTGCATTTAACCGACTCCTAGCACTTAATTGCAGATTTGCAGGGGAGATGTATGGGAGGTAATTCTTCTTTTCAGGTGATCAGCAGGGAAGCCCCTTTTCTGTCTCCTGCAAGATCACACTAACACTCTCAAACTTACTTTCTTGCAGTTGAATGCTAAGAATGAAAATCACCAGACCAGTGTCTGTTGGCCCGAGTATTGTTTCTAACTTAAATCAAAATTCTTAGCTGTACTTTTTAATGTTATTTCCGTGTTCTGTTGTTGGATACCATGCAATACTGAAGAAAGTCTTTAAGATCTGCTGAAAGCTGACGTTCTTGTAGGTAAAATTAGTTTACTGCATACACAAAAAGTGCATATTATTTTTTCACGTTGAGTGTAACTAGACAGCAGCTCTGGAAGTGCCCCTGTAACTCCTGGGTTGGCGAGTGTGTCTAAAGCTGCCAGCCAGATGTTCAAAGTGAAGCAGTCTGTGGCTGCTCCGGGGCAGCCTTGCCGCTAGCACTGTGGAACATCCCGGAGCAGGCTGGCCAAACCTGGGACGCCAGCTGAATGTGGAGCAGCTGCCCAACTGTTGGGAGCAGGGCCGGCCCCAGGCATGTGCGACATGTGTGGTCGCACATGGCCCCGTGGGAGCCAGGGCCCCGCTCCTGGAGCCTGGTCTGTTGCTCCGGTGGAGGCAGCACCGCCTGAATTCAAAATCCAGGCTAGCCCTAGCTCAGCTTTAGCCCTGTGGGGGGTGTGTGTCTGTCTCTCTCTCCCCTCCTGCCCCTCCCCTTCCTCACCACTTGCTGCCAGTCCCGCATGCCCCAGCCCAGTGAGCCAGGATTCAGAACAGAAGGTTGCTGCCTTGTAAGCAAGGTTCTTCGAGCTGGCTCCTAACATTCTCACAGATGGGTTTGCGTTTGCGTGCCCTTCTCTTACCGGCAGAGACCAAGCTCACTAGTTTTGAAAAACCACGTAACGGTCTCGAGCCCCACGGTATATAAGGTACCTTCCTGGCCAAACCCAACAGTTCCTTCCAACCCTAAGCGTGCAAGAAGAAAATTCCTTGCCGGGGGGAGGGGGGGTCAGAAGGGTGGGTATTTGTGAGAACGTTTGGAGCCGTCTCACAGAACCTTGTTTACAAGGCAGCAACCTTCTGTTCTTCTTCGAGTGGCTCTTCCCATGCTCACCATGTGAGTCTGTCCTAAAGTGGACCCAAGCAGAGCTGGGAACAAGCGGGGTGAGCCACTGGAGCAGCTCCGGGGGCTGGTTGCCTCCCCATCCATCTAAAAACACCCCTTGTCTCTGTGGTTACTGTCGGGTGGTTGTAGTATTTGCTGGCCTACATCCTTCTAGGTCCTTCTCTCTGCTGGATAATTTCTGTAGCTACCTGCCACTTCTTAGTACTGCTTTTATTGTAGCAGTGCAGAAGGCTGAATTCAAAATGACTTTTGCTGGTTTCACAGCTGTCTACTAAAAGTGCTATATAAAATAAGCATGGCTGCAACCTTCTGCAGTTTGGATGAAGCAGGAGCAGATGTAGCTGGTGCATAGATACAAAAAAGTATTATATTCAGAATGTTACTGTAAGGAAAAAACCTAAGTTCTTCTGAAGTTGGCATAGGAGTGATATGCACTTTTGTAGTGCGATAGTCTTACTCCATTTTATGGTGTGAAAGGTTGATTATAGTAGCTGCACGCAACAAAACTGGCTATTTTTCCATCTGTCGCAAGCTTTACAATTATTCCTTAAGGTGACTGAGTTGCAGCACTTTTCTAGGTCAGCTATTTTATGACTGCTTTTGATGTCAGTGTTTTTCTTTGTAACTCTTCCGTATTTTTCCTTTATAATAACGCTTTCTCTAGAATGGTGTTGCAGTGACACTGGAATTTAGATTGATTCTTACATGGGTCTCACATTGTCAACCTGTGTTTTGAATATTGCCAAGATATACACATTTTTAAATGACCATCCCTTCAGCCAGCATAATATTTGGAGCTTTTCTTTCTTTGCTCTTTTTCTTTTTCTGGGTTTGTGTACTGGAATAAAAGTTTGTCTTCATATGGTTGTTCCTGCTTTCATGCCGATACTGTAGAATTAATTGTTTTCTTTTATAACTCTCCTTGTTTTTTATTGCTTCTGCTCCTTAGGATATTCCCCTTATGCCTATATAACATTTTCTGTGTGTCAAGGCCCAATAGTAGTCTTTACTTAAATAAGAAAATTATTTACATAAGCTAGATGGGCTACTTGGTAAATATTGATTTGCAGTCAACGAAGCCACTGTATGAGAGCATTGAACAATAGCAGTCTACTGAGAAATGGGGCATGTTGGCGTCTGCAGAAGTAATGAGCTCTAAGTTTCAGGATCCTAAACCAGGAACCCTGCGCATCATTAATGAAGCTCATTAGTTAGACAGCATGCGACAAAATCAGAATCCCTGCAAGTAATTCTACTCCCAAGGTGATTCCCACAGGCTAAAATACACCATGCTTGGTTCATCTGTAGAAGTCCCAAGTTTGAAACTGCAGCTAATTTAACTTTGAAAGAATCCATTTTCTAATATAAACGATTTGGCTACTCTCTGACAGCTATTACTGCTGTGGTATGTAGCGCAAGAACAGACTGCTATAAGTGTTATTTAATTACTATTTTGATTGTATTATGATCCCATCCTCTGGTCTTTCTCCAACCTCTGAGGAAAATTTAAACCATTCCTTCATCCTCTTTTTCATTACAAACTTACCTTTTCATCAGGCTTTCCCCAGTTCCTCACCCTCACAGGCTGCTTACTTACGTTCCTTCTACTGTCCTCTCATTTGAAGTTCCCTTCCCCACCTTGTAACTAAGCTGAGCACATGCACCTGCAAATTCTCAACCTCATGAATGTTTCCCTGTCTCTCTCTCTGTTCCTCTCTCTCCTCCACTGTCCATCCTAGATTTTAAGCTCCCTGGGGCAGGGATCTGTCTCTAATTTAATGATTGTTCAGTGCCAGGCACATTGGTTGACACTATATAAAATAAAAAAAGATAAATTATTCTGGTTGATAGTACTGTCTAGCCCCACCACCTTTCTATGTCTTTCCTAACCATGTAAAATAGCAATACAATATATATATCAAAGTTTAAAACACAATTGAAATAGAAATACTGAACAGAATATATCCATGTGAAATTCTTATTTTTTTGTTTAAAAAAATTAAAGGTGCTACAAGTACACTGGTTTGTGCGTGCGTGTGTGTAACTAATTATTTATCATTGAAGCTGGCTGATTGTGGTGTAGATCATTTTTTAAGGACTATCCCATGGCTGTGATGGTGGTGAAGAAAGCTTTCTTCTCTACTATCATAGCGTCGGTGAAGTCTCGTCTGGCAGAGCTGTTCCGGTTGGTGAGGGACCTGATTAATCCGGTCTGCCTCCGCCTGGAAATGGAGTCATCTGATGCCCACTGTGACATTTTTATTAATTACTTTGCATACAAAATCGCTCGTATTCACCACGACTTGGGTGCTGCCATTTTACCAGCAAAATCCGAATGTGAGGTTATGGAAGCTCAGTCTTGTCTTGTCCTGTTGGATCAGTTTCAATTGGTATCGCTCAGCGATGCGGTGGAGGTGCTTGGGGCAGTGAGGGCAACCAGTTGTGAATTAGATCCTTGCGGCAGTGACCAGGAGTGCTTTTCACCAACTCCATCTGGTGAGGCGGTTTTGGCCTTTTCTTTCTGATTTGGATCGGGTCACCATCCTCTATGCTTTCATCACCTCGAGGCTAGATTACTACAACACGCTCTACGTGGGGCTGCCCTTGATGACTGTTCGGAAGCTGTAGCTGGTGCAGAATGCAGCAGCTCAACCTCCTTTCAGGGGTGAGGTGCTGGGAGCACATTAAACCAGTGCTCCATAGTCTACACTGGCTCCCTATATCTTTCTGGGCACAATTCAAGGTGCTGGTTTTGACCTTTTAAAGCCCTAAAACTAAAGGGTCGTCTTTCTCCTTATGCTTCTTCGAAGCCCTTAAGATCTGTCGAGGGTGCCCTCTTGCCGGCCCAGTTTTATATGACTTGGGCCTGCAGGGAGGCATTGTCAGTGGCTGCTCCATAGCTTTGGAGCGAGTCCCTTCCTTTGGAAGCTCGCCTGAGCCCTGGTTTGAATGTCTTCCAGAGGTAGCATAAGAGTTTTTTTATTTGGCCAGGCATTTACTAGACAGGGATAGATTGAGGGGAGGCTGATTGGGGGGGGTGGAGGGAGTAGTTTTGTGGGATTTTAATTATTTATTTTACATGTGTATTTTGTGTTTGTTGTAAGCTGTCCTGAGCCTTCAGGGATAGGGCGAGAGATAAATAAATAAACAAACGGTCGGCGCCCCACATATCTGAGAGGCTGCCTGTCCTTTTGTGCTCCATTGCGGCCCCTGCAATCGGTCAGGGGTGACTCCCTGTGGGTACCGACCATTAGTCTTGTTTGCATGATGAGGGCTCACCAGGGGGCATTCTTGGTCGCTGCCCCAAATGTTATGGAACTCCCTTCCCCTGGAAGTTTATTTGAATCCGAGCCTGAGTGTCTTCCGTAGGCGATGTAAGACCTTTTTGCTTATAAAAGCATTTGGCAGGCAGGGATAAGTGATGGGTGGGTTGGTGGAGGGGAACGGGGGGTTGCATGTGGGAAGTGGAAGACGTAGTATTGGGGTTGTGGGAGACTTGGGTTTTGGGGGTTGTTTTTCTTTTTATGGGCATATGCTTTTATGTAAGTTGTATATGCGTATTTGTAAGCTGCTCTGAGCCTTTTTAGGAAAGAGCGGAACAAAAATTTAAATAATTTTTTTTTTTTAGTGCCAGCAGTATACCTGACATGGTAGAATGAATAGTTGTAGCCAGGTCCCTACGCCAGGGGGCTTACAATCTAAGGGAGAGGTGAAAATCACTAGAGACAAGGGTACATCCATGAGGGTGAGAAGTTGCAGGTGCATGTGCTTATCTTATGTATTGTGTGTGTGTGCGCGCGTGTACAAAATACACAAAGCTGATTTTCATTAAAATGCCTTGTTAAATTGTGCAAAAAGAATTAGATAGCAATAAAATGATAGTGCTTTAGTGAAACCTTGCAGTTTCATAAAGTGAAAGATGAAAAGTAAGCATTCCCCTGAGTTGTCATTAAGAGATCAAATGGAAGTCATTAATGTTCTGAATGAGCACCAATATTTGCACTCAGTTTGAAATTATGAGAGACAATGGGAATACAAGAGCTCTTGGGTACAAGTAGTTGTTCTGGTATAACTTCCGTTGCGAATTAAATTTGGGTGCAAACTCTGAATAACTGGACAAAAAATCAGGTTGTTACATGTCGTAAGATATGATTATGTACTGGAGAGAAAAAAGGTCATTTAGCTGAAGAAATCTTCTGTTTTCTTGGCTTTGGACGTCTATTAACTATAGTGCCATGAATGTAACGGGTGCTGTACAATCCACGATTAAAGACAGGTCCCTACCTCAAGGGACTTACAATCTAAGAAAGACAAGGGAGAGGTGAACATAGGGAGAATGAAGTTGCAGGGGCACGTGCTTAACAGAGGCTGCTTTCGCAAGTCACCTGGATGTGGAGAAACGTCTGTGAGGGCAATCACAGCTGTATTCTCACGGGAATTGGCGCATGTAGGAAATCGCTGTTCTGCTTTTATGCCATGAGAGCACACTCTCGTGACAATAGCAGGTATTCTTGTGGCATAAAAATGGAATAGCTCATTCCTACATGCTCTAATTCCCGCGAGAATAAAGACACGATTGCTATCACGGATTTCCCCCCCACCCCCCATGTGAAAGTAGTTACCGTGTGAAAGTAGTTACAGGGATGAGAAGGATTCTGAGTGAGGGATGGAAGAGGAGGCAATTGAGGGATGGAAGAGGAAGCAATTTCCTCCTCATGATGAGCTAGGCAAGGCCTGACAGAGGTTTTGCAGGAGTGATTTAAGGTTGGGAGGGAGGGAGCAGAACAAATGTATCCAGTGAGGGAATTTCAGGCATGGGGGGAAGCAAGGGAGAGGGGGTGAATACATTTTGAGCAGTAAAGGAGTCTTGAGCAGGCGAGGGTGGGGGCAGGGGAGGAACAAAGCTCCTGGGTGGGAATGTGGCACAAAACTAGTGCGGAGAGATAGGGGAAAGGAAGGCCATGAAAAGACTTTAAAGTGAAGACCAGGAGCTTGTGTTGAATATGTTCAGGCAGGGAGCCAGTGTAGGTCAGACAGGAGGGGCTGAACATGGTCAAAGCCACAGGCAAGGTGGATGACTGGCAGTAGACCACTGAACGGAAATGAGGGGGCAGGATGAGCTCAGAGCAGAGGAGACCAGTAAAGAAGTAGTTGCAAGAATCAAGGCGAGAGATGAATAGGGTTTTGGCAGTGGAAACAGTAAAGAGAGACTGGATTTTTGCAATATTATGCCAGGGGCGGTGGGCTCCCGAGGGAGGCAGGGGCAATGCCCCTCCTGGCCCCAGGACTTCCCCGCAGAGACATGCTGTAGCGAATGTTCGGAGCCATCTCGAAGAACCTTGTTTAGAGAGGCAGGAACCTTCTGAAGGTTGCGTGCACACAACTGGTGACTCACCCTACCCCACCCCCGAAGGCTTCCCAAGGAAGCCTTCAGGGACAAAAGGGAAGCGTTCTCTCTTTATGCGGAATGGGCGGCTAGAAGTGCCGTCCATTCTGCATAAAGGACCCTGCAATGAAATAGTGCCGCAAGGAGCACTATTTTATTGCAGGCACCAGACAGGGCTAAAGTTCATACCCCGGCACCACCCAGAGACTCCCGGGTATGAATTTATCTGTCCCAGCCTGGGGTGGGGGGTGTTGGCAGCTGCTGCCGCACACGCAGCTCTTAGCCTCCCCCTCCCTCCCTGTCGAGTCAAACTTTGACTCGGTACTCTGGGAGGGAGCCTGAGGGGAAGGGGAGCAAGCTGCGTGGCAGCCATCAGGAGCAGGACACAGTGAGGATTGATGTCGCTGATGAGAGGAGCCAGCCAGTGAGGAGAGGAGAGGAGCCAGCGTGGTGAGTAAATTGCGGGGCCCGGGGTGGTGGTGGGAGGAGTGGGGGCACACGGGGGGAGCAAGGGTCACATGGGCACATGGTGGGGAGCACATGGAGGGAGGAGGTGTGGGGGGCACATGGGCGAATGGGGGCACACGGGGCACATGGTGGGGGAGTTGAAATGTGGTTTTTGTTCACTTGATGTGGAGTGTTTGTTTTGCTGATGCATTTGGGGATCTGTGGATACCTTTGCGGCCTTGTGGGAATGGTTTGGTTTATGGTTTCCTGGTTTTTATATGGGTCTTTTTCTCTTGATGATGTGGAGTGTTAAATACTAATTCCCCGTCAACGCACATGCAGCAGAGGGTGAGGGGGAATTAGTATTGAATGCTCCGTGATTCAGATGAGGTTTTGAAATCCTGAGATTTAACTGGTTAGTCCTGTGATTTTAGGTGTTTACAGAATGCTGAAAATGTGATGGTTGTGATAAAATTGAGGTTTTGAAATCCTGAGAATTAACTGTTAGTCTGGTGATTCATGGGCCTTAAAATCCCCCCCCCCCCACCCAACGCAGCAGAGGGCAAGAATACTGCTTTTCAGAAGGGACTTCTGAAGCAGGGATTGGGGTCCCTCCAACACACGTGCATCAAGTCCCTTCTTTCTGAAGCAGTATTCTTGCCCTCTGCTGCGTGTGTGTGTGTTTGTTGTGGAGGAATTTTAAAGCCCCATGAATCACATTTTTAAAAAAAACAAAACACACAGAAACCACATGCAAACTGTGTTTTTGTTGCAATCCTTGATCTGGTATAAAAACGGTGACTGGTGGTTTCAATCTGTGGTTTTAAATGGTACTGATGATAATCTTGCATGGTTATGTAGAATGCATGGCATTGTCAGTCCTCCTCCATATCATGAACTACTGGACTCAGGCTGTGACTGGGGTGCTTTATAAGGATGGGTGCCTGTGTTTTGGGTTTATAAATTATTTATTTTAAGCTTGATGTGCATGCAAACTGTGTTTTGTATGTTAACCCTGGGAACTCCTTGCTGCTGGGTTATGCCGCCTACCGTTGCCCTGACTCCGCCCCTAGGCTCGCTGGTGGCTTTGCCACCGGCAGGCCAGCCAATCTTACTGCCCTTCCAGCCTCAAAACCCACCAGCCGCCCCTGTATTATGCAGAGCAAAGCGACAGGATTTGGCAACAGCCTATATCTGAGGTGTAAAGGAGAGGGATGAGTTCAAAGATGAATCCCAGGCCATGTACCTGAAGGACAGACTAGATGGTGACCCCTCAATGGAAATTGAGAGGGAAGAGGGTGGGGAATATTTGCAGGGAAAGATGAGAAGTTCAATCTTGACCATATCACAGGTTTGTGATCTGGACCCCTCTCTTCCTGAAGCACCCCATCCTTCTATCCCTCTGAGCTTGTACTAATTTTCAAAGTTGCCCCTGGGTGGGAAAAGATTCCTGTTCCCTGATTTTGGAAGTATGTGAGGGAAAAGCACTATGTGCCACACAAAAGAAGTTTTTTGGGTGCTGGAAAATGGTTTGGCTTATTCGTCTATTCTTACCCTTCGCTGAATGACAAGGAGGGGCGTGATCATCTCTTCCTCAAACACTTTGTAGGGCTAGTGCAGATAGACTGCAGGGATCTTAGTGACAGAAGCTCTAATATAGCTCTATTTGTTCTGTTTGATCACATACATTATTACTTGTTCACTTAAGAATAAAAGGGTAGGATAGAAATACTACTGTCATGCAGTGATTTTATACATCTTTATTTCCTTCCTTTGTTGTAAATGTTTCTGTGGATGTCTGCTGTGAGAGCTTTGAGGTTACTTTTTCTGTATGTTCCTTCTAGAACTATTACTTATCCAGGAATTTTCTTTTTTCACCCTCCTTTGCCTGAGAAACTGACTGACTAATAACTGTATCGGGGGTCAAAAGGACCCCCATTAATAAATAGCTGAAAAATAATGAATGTGATTGATTTGAAATGGACTCCAGCTTAAGAATTTTTTTTGACAGTTTATTAGTATAACAACTGAAAAACAGAAATACAAAACAACCCCCCATGGTATTAGGGGTCACCATGACCCCTCATGTAAAGCAGCAGCACAACTAACAAAAACGGTGCAGGGGGTAATGTTGACCCCCCTCCAATCCAGAAAAGGAGATGAGGAGCCAGCCCAAAAGTCTTGAGTTCACATTAGGATGGCCAGGTATGCCAATTTTAGAGGACATTTATGAAAAATACAGGGCTTCATTGTTTTCAAGTGAGCTCCAAACCTCACAGTAAATGCAGGGGTCATCAACACCCCCGATGCAGAATGAATAGGTATTTTTCCAACACAAAGCTGCTAATGGCTGTGCTAACAAAAAAAACCCAGTGTCAAGAGTTCACTCCAAATAGGTGGTAACTGTTGTGTAAAGATAAGGAACAATAGAAGTTGGCAAGTTGATTTTTCACTGGGGTGTGTGTGTGTGTGTGTGGGGTGTGTGTGTCAATGTAATCCCCCAAAGCAGTTTATGGTGATATTTTCCTAAACACACCACCAATGACCTTTGTGAACTCAAACTAAGTGCTTTTTTCCTTCACCTTCATTGAGGGTTTTAATTAGGAGAGCAGGTGCTGGGTTAAGTTTAATTTCTTTTAAAAACACATGTATTTTAAGAATATATGTGCAAGGGGTCAACATGACCCTGAGTGCAAAGGGCGAATAGTGCGTTCATTTTCCCATTGACTTACATTGGGGGTAGAACGTACCCCTGATGATGAAATGATAAAAACCTCCATTAAAAAAAAAAAAATGGGGTGGGGAGAGGAACATGAAACAACACAGGACAGTTGACCTCACACTTCTTGAGGAATACAAATGGGGGGAGGGGGGGGGAATGGTTCAGGCTTGCCAAAACAGTTTTGCGATTTTTTTTAGCAGCCTTGGGGGTCATAGAGACCCACTATAACATACTTCATTTTCTCATGAGTGAAACTCTTGTATGACCCCTTGTTTAGGATGTGGATATATGGCCGTTCCATTTTTCTCACTTCGTGTATCTTTTGTAAAACCTCAAAGATATGGGCGGCATTGTTCTCTTCTCTCCCCTCATCCCAAGCTGTGTAGCGTTAAACAGTTGGAAAATCTCACTGTAATGCAAGATTTCCGTCTCTAAATTCATATCAATGGTTACTAATCAAGTGGTACTTTCTACAGTCTAGAGAGAAAATATGCTTGCCGTATTTTACCCAATGTAACAGATGGAGACAAGGTATTTCAGATGATACCTTTTGTTAGATGACCGATTGGTGAGAATACGCAAGCTTTCAGGCTGCACAAGGCCATTTCCTAGGCTAGTAACAAGTCAGAAATGGTTGTTCACTTATTGTTAATATTTATTATTGGTCAGTGAAGTGAAAAATACCTTGCTTTTCTCAGTCTCAATCTGATCCTAAAGCTTTCCCCTGCTTTCCTGTTCTGCCCAGAGTTAGACTTACTGAAGACTTCTTGCTAGTGATCCTGCAGATCCGGTAATTGAGATGCCATCAACAGTAATCCGAGGTCTACCACTTAATTAAAATGTATTAATTGGATTTCTATCCTAGTTGTGTTAATTGAAAGTATTTTGTCTCTCATTAACTGTTATCAGCAAATCTGATAGTGCCATTTCTTATATCCCTTTGTTCTATCTATGATTGGTGATAAGACTTAGTACAGATCTCTTATGACACCATTGGAAGCCTTCAATATTTCATATGCATTGCCCTCGGGTAAGCTTGGCAATTCACAGAAAACTTTAAAAGGAGGTTATTTTGCCCCAGCACTCTTCTAATCTCACTTTTAGGCGTTTAGAATGGTGGAAAAGTGTCCCATCATTGTATGGCAATGAGTTTTGCCATTGACGTCAGTGGGGGGAAGGTTACTCCCTCAGAGTGGAAAACAGTAGGGAGATAATGACGTGAGGATTGATACGGGTTACAGAGAAGCAATAAAGCACTTACCAGCGTGTATACGTCTTGGTATTTCTGGTGTGTGTAATATCATTACTCGGTGGGTGTGGAGTTTATAAAAGTGACAAATGAAATAGTGGCTTGATAGGCTAGAGATGGAAGGTTATTCCATGCATAAAAAGGGGGCAGTCTGTGGGAAAATACAGCTACTTCAAATAGAAATGGATGAATTGGGGCGTTGAGACAAAACACAACTGTGGAGAATGTTTGTTTGTTTGGTGTCGATTTGCAAGGCAGTAAGGACCGTAGGAAATCTGAGTTCAACTCGGACAGGTTTGTTTGTTTTTCTTTTTGTTTGCATGATTTTCTTAACTAAGTGTTCAAATCCACATTGCTGTCCATCATACGTAGGCTTATGTAACGTCATGCCATCCAACAAATCAGGATTGACTGCATCATAATAATAATTTATTACTGTAAGCAAGTACTTAAACGCAAAGCCCTACCAGTTTGGCCGAGCTCATCAAAATTTGAGCAAATGAGGTGATTGCCATTTCTTCTTCATGAAGTATGACAATCTTGGATGCTGTTTCGAAATAAAGAAATGTAGCTCTGACATCTTGCCACAGACAGAGAATCTTATTGTTGCCCAAGCATCTGCCCTGCTTTTTTGCCTTGAATTTTGAAGGGCTGTGTAGAACTTTCTGGCTTTCCCAATTTAGAACATGGCACTAGTCAGGCACAGGAGAGAAGCAGGGGGTGTAAACACAAGTTTAAAACCTTCTTGTCACGGCCACCACAAACTTTGTATTGTGCAGATTGGCTTCAGTGTAGGGTTTGGCTTGTTGCCTTTCACCTGTAGTCACAGAAAGTATGTTGCTTAATGGTGTGTGGATAAAATTGCAGGATCAGGATTAGGAGCCAAGATTAGGTTTAAAACTGTAAACTGTCAGGACTGTAAACTTATAGTACTGTTTTAAGAACATAAGGAGTGCCATACTGGGTCAGACCAATGGTCCATCAGGCCCAGCATCCTGTCTCTGACAGTGGCCAATCTCTGTCTCTTGGGAGAAGTACCCAACAGGTCACAATGGGCAATCTATTCCCTGTTGTACCAGCCCTCAACAGGTCAGTAAGAGATTACATCCCCAAAACCTACTTGGCTAATAGCCATTAAAATGGACCTAGCCTCCAAGAACAAATCTAGTCCCCTTTTAAAACTAGCTACACTACCGGCCATGACCACTTTCTCTGGCATTAAGTTCCACAAGTTAATTGTGCGTTGAGTGAAAATTTTTTACTTTCTCTTATTTGTTTTAGATCTGCTGGTATTTGTTTTAGATCTGCTTGTTTTAGATCTTCTAGTACTGTTGGAGAGGGCAAATAACCACTCCCTATTTTACGTGTTCCTCACCACTCATGATTTTATAAATGTCTATCATATCCCCTCTTAGTCATCTCTTATGCAAGCTGAAGAGCCCCAACCTATCAAGCCTCTCTTCATACGGGAGTCCTTCCATTTTTGTTAGCCTTCTCTGTACCTTTTCTAGTTCTACGATGTCTTTTTAAATGGGGCAACCAGAACTGCAGGTGTGGTCGTACCACAGATTTATATAGAGATATTATGATACTTTCAATTTTATTTTCTATCCCTTTCTGAATGATTCCTAATGTTCTGTTTGCTTTTTTGACCGCCGCCACACACTGAGCTGAGGATTTCCATGTACTGTCCACAATGACTCCAGGATCCTTTTCCTGAGTGGTAACTCCTAATTTAGAACCTAGCATTGTATACATATATTTTGGGTTATTTTTCCCAATGTGCATCACTTTTCACTTCTTTACATTAAATTTCATCTGCCACTTAGATTCCCAGTCACCCAGTCTTGCAATATTGTCCTGCAATGTTTCATGATCCACTTATGTTTTACTACCTTTTTGTGTCCTCTGCAAATTTGATCACCTCACTCTTTGTTCGCTTCTCCAGATCATTAATGAATATATTAAACAACACCTGTCCCGGTACAGATCCCTGGGGCACTCCACTAGTTATCTCTTGCCGCTGTGAAAACTGACCATTTAGTCCTCCTCCTTTCTTCCTATCTTTTAACCAGTTGCTGATCCATGATAGGACACTGCCTCTTATCCCATGACTCTTTAATTTCTCATGAGGGACCGTATCAAACCCCTTTTGAAAGTCCAGGTACGCTATATCGACCGGCTCACCCTTATTCACATGCTTATTTACACGCTCAAAAATTCCAATAGGTTAGTGAGGCATGGCTTTCCTTTCTTCCCCATTATGCCATGTTTATCAGTATGCTCAGTAATTCTGTTCTTAACCACTTCCACCAGTTTGCTCAGCACCGACGTAAGGCTCACCGATTTGTAGTTTCCAGCGTCACCTCTGGAGCCCTTTTAAAATATTGGTGTTACATTTGCTACTCTCCAAGCTTCTGGTACAGTGGCAGATTTCAGCGATTGGTTACCAATTACCAGTAGTAGGTCTGCAACTTCATATTTGAGTCCTTCAGAACTCTGGAATGAATACCATCTGGCTTGTCAACTTGATCTAGAACCTCCTCCAGAGTCTCACTTATTTACTACTACTACTTATCGTTTCTATAGCGCTACTAGGTGTACGCAGCGCTTTACAAACTACTTACAATCCTTACAATTTGTGACAGTTCTTCCAATTCTTCACCTACAAAGTCTCGATCTGGCGTGGGTATGTCCCCAACATCCTCAGCGGTGAATACCGAAGCAAAGAATTCATTTAGCTTCTCTGCAATATCCCCATTCTCCCTGGGCATCCCCTTCGCCCTCTGGTCATCCAATGCCCCAGTCCTTTTCAAATCGAATGAAAAAGTTTTCATTATTATTTTTTGTGTCTTTAGTGAGTCGCTCCTCAAATTTCCTTTTGGCCTGCCTTATTAACGTTTTACATCTAATTTGGCAATGCTTATGCGCTTTCCTATTTGCTTCATTAGGACTAGCTTTTCATTTTTTAAAAGGATGCCTTTTGGGCTCTAATAGCCTCCTTCACTTCCCCATTTAGTCAAACTGGCAGACATTTGGTCCTCTTGCTACCTTTTTTTAAATTTGTGGAATACATTTAATGTGCACTTCCAAGATAGTGTTTTTTAAGTAATCTCCATTCCTCTTGCACTCATTTAATCCTCATAGATGCTCCTTTTAGTTTTCCTCTTAACTAGTTTCCTCATTTTAACATAGTCTCCCTTTTTAAAGTTAAATGTTACTGAGGTAGTTTTGTTTATCATTCTCCCTCCAGTAATAATGTCAAATTTCATAATACTATGGTCACTATTACTAAGCGGCTCTACCACCATTACCCTTTGCACCAGATCCTGTGTTTCTCTTAAGAATATGTCAGTAGGTATAGAGAGGGTTTATAGTGTAGTCGCCCTGTTACATACCCATTGCACATTGAAAAGCACATGGTCGTAGGGGCGTAGCTACCATGGGATGTGGGGGACTCGGCTGAGCCTGGGCCTTGTATTCTGAGGAGGCCTTTGAGAGCAACCTGAGCAGTGATAGGAAATTTTCAGAGGGGGAGGCAACAGGACCAGTTAAGTATACTTTCGTGCCCACTTTGAAAATGTCCTGGCAGTGCTCAGGCTGCTTACAAAGGGTCCCGCTAAGAATCAAGTTTTCACAGTGGGTGGAAGTGGAGGGCTGGACCCATCCCCACCCACTCTTAAAATTTCTGTCCTAGCGGGTGTGCTGCTGCTCCGGACAGGGGGCACTGAGAGAGTGCTGCCTTCATGAATAAGCCATGCCCTCCAGCCTGGAGGACTCCTCCCCCCCTATGCCCCACCCCTTAAAGGGACCCGTAATTACTGAGCCCAGGCCTGCCTTGCTACGCTACGGTGTGGTCACAACCCTGGCAGTTGCTGTGTGAGTGTGTGTCTGTGCGTTAATTATGATCAGGTACTTGTTCTTCTCATCTCCCCCTATAGCCCTACTTAGGACTTCTCTTCACGCAAGATGCTCTTATCTGCACCCTTCTCCTCCATTGTCAACTCCCGACTCTTGGTCTTTCACCTTACTACACCGTATGCCGGGAACAGTCTTCCTGAGCTGATCTGTCTGGTCCCCTAACTGTCCATATTCAAGTCCTGCCTAAAGGCCCACCTCTTTCAGGTCGCCTTTCAATCATGATCCCAATCATTATCTTAGTTGGAATAAATCAATTACTAAATAAACTGCACCCTGTAGTCAATTATTCATCTATTGCCTTGTTTTTAATTGTCTGCGTCCATGTCTTATCTAAACTGTAAGCTCCTTGGAGCAGAGACTGTCTATTATGTTGTGTATCTGTACAGCACTGCATATGACAAGTAGCGCTTTAGAAGTAAGTGGTAGTACCCTTTAAAAAAGATTTTCTTTTGTCAAAAGCTTGATTAGAAGTCAGTAGGTATAGAGATGATAGACATCTGAAAGTCCAGACACAAAACGTTACGTAAGTAAAAAGTATTATAATAACAAACTCCAGCATGTTCTACCACATGTTTATAATTTTTGTACCTCTTTAGTTTAATATGTAACATATGATCCCAAACTGAAATGATATACTATTCATTCTATTTTCCTTTGATCTCTGCAATTTGGCTGGAATATGGTTTGATGAGATGGAAAACAAGGGGCTGGAGTGCAATAATGTCAATTTCTATCTGCTTCTGTGTACTTTCTCAGTTCTCAAGTGTGCAGTAGAGTATAACTTGCTTCAATATGCTCACTGGGGAAAAGTTTCACTCTTTATGCTGTTTACCTAGAGTTGTATCTTTTTGTTTTTCCAGAGGCTGCAAGTCGTGCCATAGTCCAGTTTCTGGAGATCAATCAGAGTGAAGAAGCCAGCAGAGGTTGGATGCTGCTCACCACAATTAATTTGCTAGCTTCATCTGGGCAGGTTAGGTCTTCATTATTGGCTATGGTGGAAGCTAATGCCGTAATAATAAATTACTTACTTACTTCATTAACATATTCAAATACAGTGACAATAATGCATTTCCCCCCCAAATGTTCAAGACCCTTCATTAACTAGCAGGTATGAAAGAGGGCAGAAGGAAGATGATGGTGTACTGTTTGCCACTTTTCTAGACAACTCTGAATGAGGACTTTAAGAGTTTATTTTTGCTATAGTCCCTGCATTGGCAGTGGAGATTGAGAAGGCTGCCTAACGGCTCTCCTCCTGATCTGGAATATTTGTTTGCCTTTCTAAAATCATGAGCATAGAACCATGGATGGAAAAATTAAAGAGACTCTTGTTTTCCATGCCTTTTCAAATAACATTTTGTTTTGTGTGTATTTTCAAACAATGGAGTGTAACTTGCATTGGCTTGCAATGCTCATTAGCGCTCATTTCCCTGATTGGTAACTTGTGTTGTGTGAGACCAGTCATCTGAGTCGCATACTATTATTTTCTGCTACTTTTTGGACTGACTGCATCATCAAAATAAATAAAATGATACACTTCTGGTGTGATGGTTTGGGGCAAATATCATTTTTGGAATGTTTAGGACGCAGGGATGCTTTTACCAATAACCTGGCAGTCTGAGTACTTGCAGATGATGAGTGAAAAATAGTTGAGTGAACTCGGCATTTAACAAGCTACAATGAAAATGTGTGGCTTGAAAAATGTTATTGAGAAATAAAGGGAATATATGAAAAGAATGGGCCGATACTGGCTGCCAATTTAAGACAGCACTCTGAAGATATATTTATTTATTTAAATATATACCTCACCCTTCTCCCAAGGAACACTGTACAGGCATTTATTAGGATAACCACAGATGCATCTTTGCAATGCTGTTGTCATATTGGCCAGCTCATAGTCCCTCTCTTTGTTTCCATTCTCAATGCCCTGTACTCTTAAACATACAATAATTGGCTGCTTAATTCCAGTTCTGGGCACCCCATATACTTTATATATGGAGTGAGTACATGGAGTTTGAATTTTTCAAACGCCTATCGTTTCAGGGTACAGGGAGCATCTTGCAAGATGAATTTTTTTTACAATGTACAAAGAAATCAGAGGCTCTACCTTTTGTAGAGAGCTATTGCAACAAAACCAGCTATGAGCCATATCATGAGACTGTTTTGGCTACAATTCTGGCAAGTCACATCAGTGTTAATATACAGCAGCGCGTTGGACAGTTGCAATCTGTATGCCCCTCCCCTTGCCCCCAATTTTATATGTTGGATTTAAGTCTCCACTTCGACTTAGCTAATAGTACCAGGCAGTCTCTGCCTCCAACTTACTCCTCCCAAACATGCTTTTATATTTCTTTCTGCACTACTCCTTCTGCATGGAACATCCTCATTCAACTTGTCCTTAAAGCTACTACGTTCTCTTTTAGATTCCATTTCTATTGTGATGCTTGCAAGAACTTTGCTCCTTATTATGGCTAGGTTGAGAGCACTGAGTATTACTAATATCGTCATTTTGTTCTTAAACAAAATAAAAAGCTAGTAGAATAGTTAGGAAACATCCAGTTCTTCATATAAGTAGACTTCACAAGGGATATTCTTATTGCTGTTGCAATCCTTTTCCTATTCCCATTTATTATGTGCACATTTATCTTTGATGGTCTTAGATGGAGGTGGGATGTGTATCTTCTAGTTCAGTGGGCTTGACCCTCATTGTGGGGCATTTGGTGGTATTGCAGTATAAATATTTAATTATTACTGTTTGAATGTTTTGACTCTATGTAGTCTTGCTTCTTCCCCCTCCATTTTTTTTCTTTCTATGCCTGTTAAAGAAAAGCTGAACTCATCAGAACTGCATCCGTTTCTTTTGAAATAGGAACAAAGAATAGGCCTTTTAAAACTCTTTTTAAAAGGAGTCTTTTAGCTTCTAAGAGCTATATGAAGGTCTGTGTATGTGCCTCCCATTTAGAGATAATAAAGATTGTATAGTTGCAAGTCTTATTGACCTGAATTCAGAACAAATTAGTGTATTAAAAAAAGAGTTGTTTTTCCCCCCCCCAGAAAACGGTGGACTGCATGACAACGATGTCGGTGCCTTCCACGCTTGTTAAATGTCTCTATCTGTTTTTTGACCTTCCACATGTGCCTGAGGTAGCTGGAGGAGCACAGAATGAGCTACCTCTAGCAGAGCGCAGAGCGCTACTACAGAAAGTCTTTGTACAGGTAAGAACAGAAATTTTACACTTTGAAAAGAGATGCTTGTTAGGAAGAGAAGGGCCATAGAGGGAAGGCTTCCAGAGTTTCTCAAGAATTGCTGTCGTCTTCCAAGTGGTGTTCTTGTCTTGGCCAAATGTCCCCTCCCAGTTTAGTTTTCACCATGATTTTTTCTACCCCCTCCAGGACTACTGGTGAATTATATGAATTTCCTTAGCAGGATAGTGGGCATTAGTGCATTTTTGTTTGGTTTTTTCCCCTCAGCAGATGCTTCACCCCCAGAAATGAAAGTAGTGCTTAAACCAAGCTTGTTAAGAGGACCTTAAGGTTTTTCATCTCTTTTTACCACCTTTTACGGGGATGTTAATTATGAACTATTTTGAAATCTTCCTAAGTTTTTAACATGAGGAAATATGACATTTTCAGCACACCAGGAAAGCAAAGTTCCCTTTCACAGATGTTTTGTGAATGATCCAGTCTAGGACCCTTATAATCAGAACATAGTGAATCTGTTATTAGTTGTTATAATATACTTCAAAACTCTGCAACTTTTGAGACATTCATCTGAATTAATTAAAACTAAAAGCATATCTGATGTATTTTGTATACTTCATATAATTGTTAAAATATAAATATATTCTGTTACTTTGTGGAAGGAAAAGGAGGCTTTTAAAAATACACATACAATATACATATATTTGTACTGTGTTCATTTATAGCCAGAAGGCTAATAACACGGTGTAACAGAGTTGCCCTTGCAAAGTTCTCCCAGGAGCAAGCCCGCACACCACAGTAATTCTTTCACTCAGTGCTCTCTTTTACTGATGGCAAAATTTTATCCACCTCCACATTAGGATGTCAGACCTTTACAAGACTGGACTTGTAATCAAGACCTCTAGTGTGTTCTCACTTGCCATCCACATCTACAGTGAACTCATGTAATGCAGGGCTCCTTTGAAAGCTCCCGGCATTTTTTCCTCCTGCCTGAAACCCCCCTGAAGCAAGTTTCAGGCCTCTCGGCCCACTCTACCTTGCCTCTCTCAAGGGGTCCGCCCCTACTGACTGGGATCTCCTGGTTCTTTTTATACCCAGCTTCTGGTCATTAGATGTTCAGTTGCCTTTCCCTGAACTTACCCACAACACCCTGCCACACCTGGACTCACTATAGGTATATGCCTAAGCATTCTAAACCCTATCTATTTGTGTGGAAGCTGCTGTATTCCCTCAACTTATAGTATTGAAAGTTACAGAGCACCTTGTAGGACTGGGCCCATTGTGGACTTCGATATCTTTTTTTCTTTTCCCTTTTTTTTTTCTCTCCCCCTTTTGGAAATTTTGTTTTATTGAGCAAAGAAAAGAGGGAAAATTAATTAAAACCATAGTAGATACAACATACAGATGCCAGTTACTTCAGTTCCCTTCCATAATGGGCAATGCATATTTTAAAAGAAATTTCTACTGTTCTCCTATGGGAAGTTCAAATGTCTCTTTAATATTTCTTTTTTTTCTGACAGTTTTTGCAGCTTCCATTTTCTTTAAAAGGTGTGTCTACTCTTGTCTCCACAACAATAAATTTCCACTTTTACTCTTTGATAACACCAAGTGATAGGCAAGGTTCAACACAGAGACCCAGGTACCTGATCTAAAAAGCCTGTCTTAGGCCCAGTGTCTCTCTGTGTTGTTTCTTATACATAGGACCCGCTGATGATTTCAGTGAGAATCAGAGGAATAACTTTGGTCCAAATGTTGAGTGAGATTTGTCTGTCTCTCACTGTTTTCTCCAATCTGCTTTCTGATTCTGCCATATTTCTTTTTTTTTTTTTAATACTTAAAAAAAAAAAAAAAGTTATCACTACTACTTATCTACACATTAATTAAAGGAAAAGTGGGACTTCGATATCTAACTAGATATTTTTTAGCAAACTATCTTTATTGTACATTTTTTGTATTTCATTCAAATTTCAGTTAGTATTTGATGAATCATACTTTCTCAACAAAGTTTGAATTAAAGAATCCTAAAGAAACAGGATTTCATGATTATGTAAGCGTAAATGAATTAAAGCTGACCTTTTGTGGTCTTAATCAGGTGTTTGGCTCCCTGTTTTTAAAGAGAGCTAAAATTTCCAACTTCAAAAAACTTAAATAAACAGCAGTGCAGATTTGGCTGTTTGGTTTTTTTATTGTGAAGAAGACTAGCTATGAGGCTTCAACTTCCAGATTTGCAAACAATAGCCAATTTCAGTCTGGTGATACACTCATACATTTAAGTTACAATAAGACATTGTGGTGATAATTATGGGCAATTTCTCAAGTGCATTGTTCTCTTAGTGAACATATTCATTGCTGCAGTCATAGATATTTTTCCTTATATTTAGCAACAAGTGTTCAGCAATAAGAGGCAGTGTGCAGCAATGTTCTGCCAGGGCCTTCTGTTTGTCTGTCTCTCTCTTTTAAGCACTGGATGAAGCACGTAGAAATTTTAAACCCTACTCCAGCTGAAAGCTTATGGTTGACAAAAACAAAAAACGCTCATCTCTTTCATGAAGTTTGAAAACTCACTGACCAAGTACTTATCAATCCGTAGTCTACTGACTTACAATAAAAACAAGTTCATTTCTTGAACACCGCACTCATTTGTTTGTAAGCAATTTGTTGCACCACCACCACCTAGTGAATTGAGATATATTCATCCTAATGGGGGTTGCTTTTTGATTGTATCAGATGCCTTGTCTAGGACTGTTATGTTTGATTAATCATTTTGTGTAATTAGTGAATCACAGAATTTCAGTTGTTTATAAGAATACTCTTCTCTGTACACTAGGCATGCATAATATTGGGAAAATGGAATGAGAGTCATTTTGTACTTTTATAGCTTTTCCCATCACTTTCATGCTGAAAAAATCTAGAACCTTCATCCCTTACTGCGTATGTCTGTTAGGAAATTTAATAGCACATCCAATTTGTATGAAGCAACGTACATACTTCTAGGCCAAACTCACCCCTTATAGGCCAAATTCACGCCTAATATAACTCTTCATTGCCCATTTTCTTCCATTCTAGAATGCACCTGAGATTTGTTTACTTGGGTGTTAATAAACGACACAATAGACATTCACAAATGTGTGTCTGTCGGACCATTTATTAGGTGGACATGGGCCTGGAACATATGTTGACACCTGGGCCAGCACGTGTGCATGCTATTAAAAGGGTCACAGCCGGGCAAAGCTCTTTCCTCTGCCATGGCCCTCCCTGTAGATCTCCTCTCCTTCCTTGGTGGGAAGGAGAAGAGTGGGGACTGCAGCTAGCAAGCAGGGAAGCAGCCAGGCAATGGGACAAACTCCTTCCCCAGGAGTCGAGCAGGTAGGGGACCAGACAGGAATAGTCTGGTGTGGCTGTCAATGTCCTGGAATGCTCACCTGCATTGATCTATCTGGATGCTGACACCCACGATACAGCCTGCGCATGGGACTATCGTGCCATTTGTTAACACCCCCTTCTCTAAAAAGTTACGTATTGGGTTAGAACCTAACTGTGCTTTGTACTAGGCAAATGCTCAATGACAGGTGCTGTCCTAATGGTTTGACTGATTCTCATTTGACCAAGGAGGTATGGTTACGGTTCTCTTCCAGCCAAACAATGCTTTGTGCATTAGGAAATGCTAGAGGGAATTGCTTGACCGGACAGCCAATACAGTCAATGACTGTTTTAATTTTTTTATTTATTTAAAACTTATATCCCGCCCCTCCTGCCCAAAGGCAGCTCGGGGCGGTGAACAACATGCAGAAAAAAAATTCAATAATAAAACATTTTAAAATAAATCTACAAATTTTAAAACAAATAATAAAAACTCACCCTCCCTCCCAACCCCCTCCTCCCCCCTTGCCAAAGGCCTGGCGGAACAGCCAGGTCTTACAAAAATGTCGAAATGAGCCTCCTCCGGGAGTGAATTCCACAGCACGGGGGCAGTCACCAAAAAAGATCTCACATCAGTGGCCACCCGTCTCGCCTGGGGAACCTCCAAAAAGGCCCCCACGGACGATCTCAGGGGCCGCACGGGCACATGGGGAGTGAGGTGATCCCGCAGAGAGGACCCAGGTTTTGATCCTTTTATGGCACCATCACATGCTAACATTAATTGTCTTAGGGTGGTTCCTGCTGACTAAATTTTAAGATGTGGGAAGTGAAAAGTAAGATGAGAATGGCAACATTCCAGGGGCACCCTCCTCAAGGTCTCCTGGGTATTAACCATGAGGAGGGCATTTTCTGTGACTGCACCACGGCTGTGGAACTCCCTTCTGTTGGAGGTCCGCTTGATTACCGACCTCCCCTCTTTCTGCAGACAGTGTAAGACCTGGCTTACCAAGGGAGATGAGGGTGGGGGGATTGGGTTAGGGTTATTTTAATCTGGGGGTTTTAGGTTGTTTTAATTGTATTTTAGTTTATTATTTATTTTTAAATGTTAGCCACCTCGAGATGCTTATAGCAGGAACGGGCAGCATATACATTTTAATAATAAATAAAATAAACATTTAGTTTATAGTAACGTTAATAGGGAGCTGCTAGTCAGGAAGCATAGGGAACACAGAACTGCAGTCCTTTTTCTAATTCTTAGAAGACTTTTAAATTAAAATTTGTCGGGATGTGGGTGGTACTACTTCAGTCTGCTTAATAATACCAGTAAACACAATTTGAATGGTGTTTGTTTACATGATTTCTGTGCTGTTCTAATAATTTCTGTGGCTTATTGTTTCAGATCCTAGTAAAATTGTGCAGTTTTGTGTCCCCGGCGGAAGAGCTTGCTCAGAAGGATGATCTGCAACTTTTATTCAGTGCAATAACCTCATGGTGCCCTCCCTATAATCTGCCTTGGAGAAAAAGTGCAGGAGAAGTACTAATGACCATATCGCGTCATGGCCTTAGTGTCAATGTAGTGAAATATATTCATGGTGTGTATATCTTTTAGAAGACATAATGATGGTGGTCTTGATTTTAATTGTCTTTATTATTTCTGTCTATATTTAATAATTAAACTAATAAAAGCAGAAAGACTTGAGTTAAGTATTTCTACCTATAGTTGACTTTTGGGTAGAAAAATGCCCATGACAGAGTTTTTGTGTAATTTAAATGAGAGGTGTTTCTGTAGTTGAACCAATATCTCAGAGAATCTATAGGAGATTTTTCCATGCTTCTCCTGAACTCTGTTGAACATGGGTTGTCAAACATTTCTACGCTGTGGAATACGTCTTAATAGAATAAGACTCCCCTCTCATTTGGGAAACTTTCCTGTGGAAACTATGCCAATTGTGCACATGGAAAAAAAATGTAGCTTCTGCTGGTGATGAGGGGTTTTGAAGATGGCTCCTATTTACCTCTCTTGATTCTGATGAAGCAGTGGACGCTAGAGACAGAAGCTCAGTTAGCTTTTCCCAATTGTCATCTTTTTAGTTGTGTAGGCACCTATTTTTTCTTGGAATGTCTGAGGAGCAACCAAAGCCACATGACTTGCTAACTCCTCCAGTGTCCAATCCCAGGTCCCTGAGCCACCATTGTTACAGGTTATTTCCTTGAGTTGGAGTATTTGTCTAGCTTAAACTGTGTCGATTGACATAAACCCAAAATGGATAGTGTTCAGATGCATACACTTAGACAAAACCATTCCTCCATATATCTATTTACCTTGCCTGACACACACAGCTAAAATTAGGACTCAGTTCTGGTGCTGCATGAATTTTCTAGATGCTTGATTTCTGCTTCCTGCATACCAGATTTCTGTTAGCTTCCAACTGATTTCTGAAGAGGAATTAATGGCTTCTGTTCCACCACACTGAAAATATAGGGTTTTGTTTCTTCATAGTTTGTTGTTGCCATATCAAATCAAAATATGATCTTGGTATCATCCACATTTCCTTGTGCAGAACAGGACAATGGGCCATAATTCTTTTGCATGCCTTTTTTTGTTTTATACACCCCCTGTTCACAGGCAAAGCTCAACCAATAGTTGTTCGATAGACTATATTTAGGGCTTAAACGAGAATAAAATCTCTTGAGAATCTCACAGCCTCGGTGAAATCCTGCCAGCAACTTGCGATTCACATGAGAAACTTGAGAATCTCGAAAATGCCCCCCAAATGATCTACGCATGCACAAGAGTGCAGCACATGCATAGAACGGCCATGGTGTTCTATGCATTTTTGCTCATGCACAGACCATTTTTTGTTAAGGTTCTCGAGAATCGTGAGAATCTCGTGAGACCTTTGCGAGAATCTTGAGACAAGAAAGTCTTGTCAAGAAGGCTATTCTCGATGGATTTCAGAGAAGGGCAAAACTTGTTTCAATCCTAACTATATTTAACTACTTTGCTTCAGCTGGCAACCCCAGTCCTTGTTCTATAGTTTCAAGTCACAGTCAGGTACACAAAGCATATTTCTAGATATGAAGCATGTAGGTTTTTGCTGGAAACTGAGTAACACACACACAAAAAAATTTAAGCAAATGAAATTTTATAATTTAATATTTGAGACTTTTATTTTGGCTTGTGTTTTACAAAAACACAATTAATCGGCTAATTTTAAGGATAATGAAAAGCTAAACATTAAAGTTCAAATAAGTGAAACTCCTGCTGGAATTGTTCTGGAATTAGATATTTTAGATTCAGTGTTCAATGTTTTTTATCAACATGTACAATATTTCAACCTGCTGATTAATAGATTTTTATTCTGTAAAGAAAGCTGCTCCTTAGGATTTGCCATAAAAGTTAATGATGATTTGGTTTAAAACTTCATGGAGCTTGTTAGGCTTTGTAAAGAGACAGTTAATTAAGTCACTATTCTCAGACATTTTTACCTATTACCAGTACAGTATTAAAGAAAAGCAGAGATTCTGAGACGCAATTCAGCTGCTGTGAGACTTGTTGATTTCAGTGTCTTGGTTCACTGCACCCATAGCAGCGTGGGGCCTGGGACTGGTCCTAGCCAAGAGTCATGCTTGAACTTCTCAAGAGCCACATGTGGCTCCCAAGCCACAGTCTGCCCACTCCTGGCATAGGTGATAACATGGAAGAAATGGTGAAGTGGATTATGCGTTGTGTTGGCTAACTCCATAAAATAAACATGCTGAAAACTTGATTGTACAATGTGCTGAGAAGCCTGCTCTAATTTATTTTTGTATTTATTTATTTTATCAATTTATACCCCGCCCCACCTGTAAAACAGCTCGGGGCGACTAACAATTTTGTGAGACACTTAAGCATGTGCGTAATTTAAGGCACATAATTAACATCACTAGTGTCAATGGAACTCGCTAACAGTGTCGGCTGCCTCAGACCCGTCCCTCACTTCCTCATGCTTCTAGGATGGTTCCTTCACCTCCCACTCAGCCACAGTTCAGTCCACTCCCCCTATTGTCTTAGTCCCTCAGTCCAGGACTGTCTGTTCCTCACAAGGGAGTACCCTACTCGTGGTCTGCGCAGGTCCAGCCCCAGTAACACACAAACCCCGGTGGTGCCACATTTCCTCGGCAACTTTCTTCAAATTCTCTGTCTCCCAGCCCTAGTGTGTCCTGGATTTTCCTTATGTTGGCTTGAGTGCCCTTTTCACTGCTTGCCCTATCCCACTGGGTCAGGCACTCTGATGCCATCATGCCTGGTGCTGACAGTTGCCGCCACTGGTAGATGCTGCTCCCCCACTCCGTAGAGATGCTGTCCTGCTCTGGAGCATGCGTCTTGAAATGAGTCTTGTCCTCTGGTTATCACAGTAGCCAGTTCCAATAGTGTTAAACAAGTCAAAAACATTGCTTTCCAACATATTTTATGTAATTTACATAGCAGATAATTGGTTTCACATTTACTCTTTCTAGTCGGTCGCCAGGTCTTGCACAATAACAAGAGGAAAATTAAAAAAAAAAAAAAAGTTGCAAGAGAACAAAACTTGGGATTTAGATGTACTGGATAAAGCCACTTCTGGAAGTTGTTTGATTTTGAGTAAATCTGTTTGACAATACCTCTGTTCACACAAAACTATGGCCCTTTTTACATGAGATGCACCCATTCATGTCCGCACAGATCCCCTGCGTGGGCATGTGTGGGTGCAGCCCATGTGACTGCCATGGCGAGTGGGTGTGCGTGCATGCTTCCGCGAAACACGCACACCCACCCACCTCCACTCATTGCCCACACGCGGTACAGTTGACCAAAACGGCGATTGCTCCATGTGGGGGTATCTGGGGGGATCGGTGTGCAGCCGTGTACACCACTCTCCCACGCACCGCCCACACTGCCGTACGCACACCTGTCCCTGCCACGGCCTGTGTAAAAAGGGCTTATGTTAATCAGAACTAATAATAATGTTGTAACTTTTCTATGTTAAATAAAAACCTGTTTCTTAATTATATCCTTTCAGAAAAAGAATGTTTGTCCACGTGTGTCCAAAACATGCAGCAGTCTGATGACCTTTCTCCTTTAGAAATAGTTGAAATGTTTGCTGGCCTTTCTTGCTTCCTCAAAGATTCCAGTGATGTGTCACAAACACTATTGGATGACTTTAGGATATGGCAAGGATATAATTTTCTCTGTGATCTCTTGCTGAGGTATGGAAATAATAATTAAAAAATTGTTTTTAAAGGAACTTGTGTAAATCACAACTTTTTTAATGTCTATAATAGTATTTATGTACTTAATGTAATTTTTTTTTTAATTTGTAAGGTGAGCTAATTGTATAGAGAGACCATTTATACAAAATAAAGATAATCCTGGCCTCCAGATGCTATTTTTGTAGTCCTTTTCAGTGCTGAACCATATTTTCACATCCTGGTACCAAGGCAGTCAGATACACGAGATAATTCAGATACAGTTTCATTTGGAAAATGAACTTGAATACCCACCAGTTCCTCTCTGCTTCACCAGCAAGTTACTATCTGTCCCATTTTGTGTTATAGTGCGAGAACCCATGGTAAGAACATAAGAAGTGCCAGACTGGATCAGACTAATGGTCCATCTAGCCCAGCATCCTGTCTCCGACAGTGGCTGATCACAGTGGCTTGGGATAAGCACCCAACAGGTCACAATGGGGGATACATTCCCTGTTGTTTTCCCCCAGCTCCTGCCATGTTACCTGATCCTGTCTGGCTAATAGCTGCTAATGGACCTATCTTCCAGAAACTTGTCCAAACCTCTTTTAAGCTCAATTATAGTACTGGCCCTTACCACAACCTCTGACAGTAGATTCCACAACCCAATTATATGCTGAGTGAAAAAATATTTTCTTCTATTTGTTTTAAACTTGCCACCCATGAGTTTCATGGAGTGTCCTCTAGTTCTAGTACTAGCTGAGAGGGTAAATAACTGCTCCTTGTTTATTATTTCCACACCACTCATGATTTTATAAACCTCTATAATCTCTTCTCTCGGTCGTCTTCTCTAAACTGAATTGCCCCAGCCTACCAAGCCTCTCCTGATACGGGAGCCCTTCCATGCCCTTGATCATTTTTGTTGCCCTTCTCTGTACCTTTTCTAGTTCAGCTATGTCTTTTTTGAGATGGGGCGACCAGAACTGCACACAATATTTGAGGTACAGTCGCACCATTGATTTGTATAGAGGCATTATGACCTCCTCAGATTTATTCTCGATCCCTTTCCGAATAATTCCTAACATTCTGTTCACTGCACTTTCCCCATTGATAGCAATGGAGAAAACACAGGGTTCTGTTGCTTCTGACAACATTAGCATTGTATACAATGCCACTGTAGCCCACTCACTGTGGGAGATACGACTTTGAGATCAACCTTGGGCTTTTAGTCTCACCAGGAGCATTCCGCTGTGCCAGATCATGATGATAGGATTAGTTGTTAATGAAGTTGGACACTAACTTCCTCCTTTTAAAAAAAAATTCAAATGTTTGTAAGTAACTAGCCACATAAACAATGATGCCATTTCTGCTCCTAGCAGATCTATGTGGCCCTGGAATTTTTGCTAAGTGGAGAAAAATAGCGTGAAGTATTTTGGTTTGCAGAAAGCTGTTTTAAGTGCATGGATTTCAGGGCAGTGATAAATGACTGAAAAACTCTGCCTTCAGAACTCACTCCATTGCAGTGGGTGGGGTGATTGGTGTGGGCATGCATTTGTTATCTAAATGGAGAGTGAGTTTTATTCTGCATTCCAGCAGTATGCCTTCTGTTTGCTTTTATTTGAAACTGCTAATATTAAACCATTAGACGAAACCAATGATGTCCTTTCCATCCTCCTACGTCTTACTGAAAAATAGAAAATGCTATAATTAGGAGCTATGATACGCTATTTGCAGCTGAAATTGCGTTTGTTGGTCAGATTTGATTGTTTCAGTTCTTAAAAAAAATACTGAATGTTGCCAAAGTAACAGATATTCAGTTAATTTATGATTTTTTGTTAAGAACATAAGTACTGTCATTCTGGGTCAGCTGAATGGTCCATCGAGCCCAGCACCTGTCTCCTGAGTGGCGAATCTCGGTCGCTTGGAAGAAGTACCCCACCGGTCACAATAACGTGATCCATTCCCTGTTGTTCACTCCCAGCTCCCGACAGTAAGAGGTTACATTCCCCAAACCTACCTGGTTAATAGCTAATGGACCTATCCTCCAGAAACGTGTTCAACCCTTTTAAAAACCGTGTTATACTACTGGCCTTGACCACATGTCCTGGCAACAAATTCCACAACTTAATTGTGCATTGAGTGAAAAAATAGTTTCTTTGTTTTTAAATCTGCTAACAGTTTAATAGAGTGTCTCCTAGTTCTAGTATTATTAGAGAGGGTAAATAACCTTTCCCTATCAACTTGTTCCATGCTACTCATGATTTTATAAACTTCTATCATATCCCCTCTATTGTCTCTTCTCCAAGCTGAAGAGCCCCAGCCTATCCAACCAACCTCTCTTCATAGGGGAGCCTGTTCCATACCCCTTATCATTTTTGTTACCCTTCTCTCTACTGTTTCTATTTCTTTTGTGAGATGGGGCTAAGGAAGATTAGACAGGCTACTAAAGTTGGAAATGCAGTAATAATGTGTGATTTCAATTACCCTCCTATTGACAGGGTGAATGTCTCTTCGGGGCGGGATGCAGAGATAAATTTCTAGATGTCATAAATGACTGTTTCCAGGAGCAGTTCATCCTGGAACCAATAAGAGAAGGAGCCACTCTGGAACTAGTCCTAACTGGAGTGCAGGATTTAGTGGGAGGGGTAACGTGCTGGAACCGCTGGGCAATAGTGATCACAGTATAATCAAATTTGACATACTCACAGGAGGGAAAATGCCAAATAAAACCACTGTGGTAACCTATAACTTGACAATGGGGGGAACTAAGTAAAAATGAGGAAACTAGTTAGAGGGAAACTTAAAGGAGCAGTTGCAAAAATTAAATGTCTACAGGCAGCGTGGAGACTATTTAAAAACACCATCTTGAAAGCTCAGATTAAATGTATTCCACAAATTAAGAAAAGTAGGAAGATGACCAAACGTCTGCCTGTGTGGCTAAATAGTGAGGTGAAGGAGGCTATTGGAGCCAAAAGGGCATCCTTTAAAAAATGGAATGAGAGTCCCAATGAGGTAAATAGGGAAGAGCATAAGCGTTGCCAACGTAGATGTAAAAAGTTAATAAGGCAGGAGGCCAAAAAGGAATTTGAGGAGCAACTTGCTAACGATGCTAAAACTACTAATAAAAACTTTTTGCTTTGGGCTGTGGCCAGTCCATCTTATGGGCGACACTGTGCCTTGGCCAGCAGGAGGCAGGAATAAAAAACCTGACTGCGCATGTGCAGGGTCACCCCTGGCGCAATTCAGTTTCATTCCTGCCTCTGTGCTAGCAGGAGCAGTCTCGTCCGGCTCCAGAGGAGCCACTTCCAAAAAAAGAAAAGAAAAAGGACAAAGAAACCGCAAGGCATCAAAGGGAGAAAGCGGAGAGAGGCCTGAGGGTGCGCGGCTCCAGCGAGTCCCAGCACTTCGAGACCCACATGGCTACAGGGGAGCCCAGGCAGCGTAGCTGGGCTGAAAGGGCTGCTTAGGGAGGAAAAGGACATTGCAGAGAAGCGGAATTAGTTCTTAGCTTTGGTCTTCACTGCAGAGGATTTTAGGGAGATACTGAAGCCTGCACCTTACTTTGTAAGGAATGAATTGGAAGAGCTGTCGCAAATCAACATGATTCTGGAGGAGGTCCTGGAGCAAATTCACAAACTAAATAGTAACAAATAACCGGGACCAGATCTTATTCACCCCAGAGTTCTGAAGGAACTCAAATATGAAATTGCAGACCTACTGTTAGGTTACAAACTATCGCTAAAATCTGCCACTGTACTTGAGGAGTGGAGGGTGGCAAATGTAACCCCAATATTTAAAAAGGGATCCAGAGACGATCCTGGAAACTACAGAACAGTAAGCTTGACGTCTGTGCCAGGCAAAATGGTGGAAACTATCATTAAGAACAGAATTGCTGGACATGTTGATAAATATGGCTTAATGGGGAAGAGCCAACATGGATTTAGCAAAGGTAAGTCATGTCTCACTAATCTGCTGGAATTCTTTGAGGGTGTAAATAAGCATGTGGACAAGGAAGACCCGGTAGATACAGTGTACCTGGATTTCCAGAAAGCATTTGATAAGGTCCCACATAAGACTCTTGTGAAAATTAAAAAGTCATGGGATAGGAGATAGTGTCTTACTATGGATCAGAAACTGGTTAAAGGACAGGAAGCAAAGAGTAGGATTGAATGGTCAGTTTTCACAATGGAGAGATGTAAAAAGTGGTGTGCCCCAGGGATCTGTACTGGGACCGGTGCTGTTGAATGTATTAAGTAACTATATGGAAAAGGGTGTTAAGAGTGAGGTGATAAAATTTGCAGATGACACCAAGTTATTCAAGGTAGTTAAAACATGAGCAGACTGTGAAGAACTGCGAAAGGATCTTACGAGACTGGGTGCCTGGGCATCTAAATGGCAGATGAGATTTAATGTGGACAAGTGCAAAGTGATGCACATAGGGAAAAATAACCCAAACTATGAGTACACAATGCTGGGTACTAAGCTAGGAGTTACCACTCAGGAAAAGGATATGGGAGTGATTGTGGATAATACCCTGAAATCCTCAGCCCAGTGTGCAGCAGCAGTCAAAAAAGCAAACAGAATGTTAGGAATTTTTCACAAAGGGATAGAGAATAAAACTGAGGATGTACAAATCAATGGTGCGACCAGACCTGGAATATTGTGTGCAGTTCTGGTCGCCCCATCTCAAAAAAGACATAGCTGAACTAGAAAAGGTACAGAGAAGGGCAACGAGAATGATCACGGGTATGGAACGACTTCAAAGAGAGGCTTGACAAGCTGGGTCTCTTCAGTTTAGAGAAGAGAAGACTGAGAGGGGACATGATAGAGGTTTATAAAATCTTGAGTGGTGTGGAACAAGTAGATAGGGAAGGGTTATTTACCCTCTCAAATAGTACTAGAACTAGGGGCACTCGATGAAACTAGCTGCCGGCAGATTTAAAACAAATAAAATGAAGTACTTTTTCACTCAATGCATAATTAACTTATGGAATTTGTTGCCAGATGACGTTTTAAAGGCCAGTAGTATAGCTGGGTTTAAAAAAAGACTGAATAAGTTCTTAGAGAATAGGTCCATTAATGACTATTAACCAAGTAGTTTATGGGATTAACTTCTTACTGTTGGGAGCTTGGAGCGAACAACGGGGAATGGATTGCCCACTGTGACAGTTGGTTCTTCTCCCATGCGATTGAGGGTATGGAACGGCTTCCATACAAAGAGAGGCTTGACAAACTGGGTCTCTTCAGCTTAGAGAAGACTGAGAGGGGACGTAGTATAATTTTCATGAAAAGCAATGTTTCAGAGAACACTGTTTTGAAGTTTGGGTTACAAAATGGCATGCATCTGTCTCCGAAGAGCTCCTTTTTTTGGTCTTGATTCTGTGCCTGAATTTTACATCTGTGTAATGCAGACAAACTCTCTTGTATTGGGCAGTGTCTAGCATAATGGAGCCTAATTTCAAGTGGGTTCCCTTAGACAAATAATATTTCATAGGTTGTATGTAATGCAAACTGTGTGAGTTCAATCTATGGCAAATAAAATGCACCCTGCCTTGCTTCATCAAAGCTTTAGCTAACTAAATATATGTTTCTAAATTGTGCTGAGTTTTTAATTTTAAAAAACCCGATGTTTTGAATTAATATTTTATGCCAAGCTGAATTTATGCTAATACAGGCTCTTGTACTGTGTGATGTTCTTTAGATTAGAACAAGCAAAAGAGGCAGAATCTAAGGATGCTTTGAAGGACTTGGTTAATCTGATAACTTCACTAACAACATATGGAGTCAATGAATTGAAACCAGCTGGTGTTACCACAGTGGCACCTTTCCTATTGCCTGGATTTGCAGTCCCTCAGCCTGCAGGCAAAGGTGAGTAAGTTCATTGTTTGTACTCAGATGGGTCATCATGGGCTCCAGGACAAAGGTTCCCTTCAGGCCCCCCATTCCCCAATTCATCCCTATGCATCACCCAGACCCTAGCCCAAATGTTGTAAGCAAACAAAACGCATAGCATGAATTAGAATAAGTTATTTAACAACCTCAACCCGGGTCCTCTGAGTTTTGTCCACCCTTTCCCCACACCGCTCTTGTCAGACCTATTTGTACTGACCAGTTTATAGAGTCTGGTTTAGAGGGGAGAAGTGCTGGAATGAGACTCGCCGTCCCGGAGTGTTGATATTGGTTTTTTTTCTTTTTTTAAATGAACAACAAACAGCATGGTTAACTGTTGTCTTTTAAAATGTTATGCTTCACAATTAATGCCCAGATGAGAGAAATGGGCGATATGTACCTTCTTTAATTCCATCTGCTTGAACCCTCTAATATACGCCAAAAATTAGATAGACAGCTCCTCCCCCCAAACAAGCAGTTTGTTTAAATCCTCTCCTCTTACCCCAAGCTTAAGTATTCGGTACATATATTGTCCAACTGATGCAGAACACTTGTGGGGACACGTTTAACAAAACCCTGTGTGTGTTTGTTTTTTTCTTTTAAAAAAATCATATAAGCTATACTGATTAGAAGCCGGGTTTGAAAAGACTTAACATTGCTCATGTGGGCTTTGCATAATTCTAAGCAAATTGATTTTTTTTTAACTAATGTAATAAAAATACAACTAAAGGCTATGTGGAAAAGCTGTGTTTTGGTTTGAGTTGACTTATTGTGGTTTGGCTTCATTCGGCTTAAAACTGATTTTAAAACGTTAATTTCTATCTGTATAAGCTCTTACACTCCTCACAAAACTTGAGTAGCCATTTTCTTGTCCTACTATAGTTCACCCTTAATTAGTAGCCTCTGGAGTTGCAGATAGTACTGGAAATTAGGCTTATTGATCCATGAAGTAGAAGATCTACCAACCATTTCTCCACAGGGTGTTTTTAGATGCAGCAGTAACCACTCACGAGTGGTTACTGTAATGTTTAAATAGTACAACTGATTTAGTGGCGCATTTAGGGGCTACCTTACCACTACGCACTCCTATGGCCATTGCATAGTTGTTGTGAGGTCCCTATTTAGGCTTCACAACTACATCCACAGAAGTTGAGAGGGAAGTGGCAGCATGGAGCGATCCAGGGACTCTCCGCTTTTTGCTGCCACTTTTCCCAGCTGCAGTGGCTAAAGTGGCTGTAGGGAGCAGGCTGGAGACTCCCCATATCTGCTTCCTGTAGCTGCTGCCACTGGGAAAAGCAAGGGTGGTGGGGTAGGAGACTCGGATCCAATTTACTCCCCTCTGCTACTTTTCCTGGTGGCAGGGACTGGAAGTGGATCAGAGGCTTCCCCAGGTCTGCTCCCCCCACCACTTCTGTCTCAGAGTCCCAGGCAGCAGCAACAGGAAGCAGCACTGGATCCCCTGCCTCTGCTGCCTGGGGCTCCCTGGAACCGATAAAGCCCTGTTACATACTCAGGATGGGCAATTCCAATCACAGAGCTCTGTTTAGCAATATTTAGACAGAACAGCTACATGTTTGAAATTACCAGTACTGCCAATCCCAAACCCGTAGCCGTTGTGACATCTAAAACAAACCAGCGTGTCTTCTGTGACATCAGATTCTTTGTATAGGGCTGTTACCTGCTGTACAGAGTGGTTCCACTGCAGTTAGTGCCATCCATTACAACAGTGGCAGGAAACCTCTGCTTCAGTGCTGTATTTTATTTCATTCCAATTCTTTCATTTTTATATTATTTATTTCTATTTTATTTTCCTTTCCCGTTCTTATTTATTATTTTTATTTATTTATATTATTATGTATTATTTATATAAATATTTATTATTTATTTCCCTTTCCAATTCTTGGATCTGTCCCTACCTTAAAGTACTTAAAGCTTGTACTAATTTTTAAAGTGGCCTGCGAGAAGCGAAATGGCTACTCACTCCTGAAATACAACGAGGAAAGATTCATGATGTTGGGATGTGAATTTACAATTGGACAAAATATGTATGTTTCCTTGATCATAAAAAATACATTTTGTCAGATTCAGTTTGTACTTGTTTTGTTACAAATGGAGATGGCTTTTGATCTAATCTATACTTCTCCCTGATGTGGTAAATAATAAAGATGTTCTCTTTTTCTCCCCTTTCTTTCCGATTGTAGGTCATAGCGTAAGAAATATCCAAGCCTTCTCTGTCCTACAGAATGCTTTTTTGAAAGCAAAAACTAGCTATCTTGCACAAATCATCCTTGATGCCATCACAAATATTTACATTGCGGACAATGCCAACTACTTCATCCTAGAATCTCAACATACCTTGTCCCAGTTTGCAGAGAGAATTTCCAAGCTTCCAGAAGTGCAGACCAAATATTTTGAGATGTTGGAGTTTGTCGTCTTCAGCTTGAATTACATACCTTGTAAAGAACTAATTAGCATCAGCATTCTCCTAAAATCTAGCACCTCTTACCAGTGTAGCATCATTGCAACAAAGACACTTCTTAAGTTTTCTCGTCATGACTACATCTTTAAGGATGTCTTCAGGGAGGTGGGGCTCCTGGAGGTGATGGTAAATCTTTTGCACAAATATGCAGCGCTTTTGAAAGATCCCACTCAGGTTCTGAATGATCAAGGTAGAGGATTTTCTTCAATATTATACATTTCCATGTTTGGTTTTGCTGCTTCTGACATAGGCCCCTTTTTACATGAGACTCACCCACACATGAACAACCAGAAATCTGGGTGTTTATGCGTGGGTGAGTCTCGTGTAAAAGCCGTGGGGTGGATGGGTCGGTGTGTGTGTGTGTGCGAAGAGGCATGCACACCCACCTCTGCCCATCACCCCCACATGGAGCAACTGGCGAAAACTATGGTTGCTCCATGCGTGTAGATGGGTGGAGGTCGGTGTGCGCCCATCTACACCCTCCCCACCGCGCACACTGGTGCGCACATACACCTCACGCACAGCCCGTTTAAAAAGGGTCAAAGAATGTTAATACCTTGACTCCTGGGTACTTGTATTTTCTCTGCCATTAACTTGCTGTTTCACCATGGAAAACCGTTGTCTATGCCTTCAGAGGTTCCCAAACTATGGGTCAGGACCCCAAGTGGGGTCACATAATTTCTGGATTGGGTGAGGGGGGTGGTTTACATGATTTTGCAATTTTTTGGCTCTTTGGGGTTGTAGAGTTATACTTGAATATCAAAATGGTGTGTGTCACAGGGAAAACTTTGGAAATGACTATCTTATGAATGTTTATACAGCTATACCCAGTTTGAGGTTCTCTGATAAAAAAGCTAGCTGAAATGCATTCACGTGAGAGAACAACTTGTTTCTGTTTTTTAAAAATTGGAAAGGCTATATAGTACTGAACAATATATTTAGGTTATTCTAAAAAGGGCAAAAATAATCAAGTGGAATTGTGGGTGATTTCAGAAGTGACGCATTCCAATTCACCACAGTGAATCCCACCTTGGTGTGAATGGAGTCACCGTGGGCTGTGGTGACACGTGCGGCCCCAACAGAAGTGACAGGATTGTGACCACCGCCCGGGGGCAATCAGAGAGAACATGGACCAGGGGAACACAACAGACATGCAGTGGAGACGTGGACCGCAGTTCGAACCCCAGAATGCACCGTGGCTGGGGTCAATTCCTTCCACCACGGCTGCGGGTTTCCGTTCAGAAGTTACTTTTCATTCACCCCTGCCGTGGTGACCATTCACCACACTTCTGGACCTCCTCCCGCCCCGACCTCACAAAGCGTTCTTAGCTTCACCCCGGGTCGCGTTTGACTGTGGTGAACAACTGGATGCGAGCAAACAGACATGCACGGCGCTTTCACCAACCCCTGAGGTTGACTGTGGTGGACATTCACCACGTCACTTCTGAAATCACCCATAATTTCTGCAAATAATCAAGTGGAATATAATTTCTGTAAAATTGTGTGGTGCCATTTATCCAAGGTGGTGATGCAAAACTATACAAAGTGTGGTTCTAGTCCTACTCAAGGCTCTTGCTGTATTGCTCTTTACCCTTCTGTAGAATCCCAGTGAATCGCTGGAACTGTATCCTGGAATAAAGGACACTACTTGCAGAGCCCTTTTAAAATCATTTCATCATGTCTGTTAACAGCTCACAACAGTGCTGTTAAGGCAATGACTGGTTCTCAAAAAATGTTGAGACCCCATTTTGAGAGTGGAACAGAATTCTATAACTGCAGGCAACAAGAGTCATGCAGAATGTATACAATAGCACTGGGATTGCCATCCCATCCACAGATTTCATGACCTCTGTTTGAGGTACTGATCCACAGTTTGGGAATCTCCTGCATTAAGGAGGGGAGAGTAGCCTATCCATCTCGAAGTAACTGCATTTTCACTGCCATAACTTTAACCTGCAGCATATTTAATGATTATTAGGTTTCCATTACCCATGGCTTTCTAGGAACATCATGTCTTTTTTTTTTTATTATTAAAGTAGTACATAAATTGCCCGCAGTTATAATAAATAACCAGCAGTGGGATGTCTTCAGATATGTGTACTATGCTCTGAAGATCTGTATTATGTTCTGAAGAATTTCATATATAATAGTCTGCTGGAAGTAATATTGACTTCCAAATTTCCACTGAAGAACATGGTTAGGGGGCATGCTCTTGTCAAGGCAAGACCCAAGCCTTCAAGACCTCTAATTGCACACAATACATGACATTTTCCCCAGTAACTCTCACTTGGCATGAGAGCCACTGTTGAGTATATTTTTCAGAGGGTACTTTACAGGACAAAGACTGCTTGCTTGTATGCTTTTGAAAAGATTGTAAATGCATATGTATGGATTCAGGAAATAAAATGTTTGGTATAATAAAGGTGATGGATACAGTTGCAATTATTACAGTACATTTTATCAACTGTACATCATGGCCCATTAAATATATATATTTTCCTGGGGTTCTATAACTTTGAAAAAAAATAATTTTTGCTTGAAACTTTGCATGTAATTTATTTTTAAAGAAATGCTGTAAAGTCAGGAAATAAGAGGGAACTTATATTACTACTTGTTACCACTCCATTTCGGTCAATTTTTCAGCTTTATATAACAGTATATATTTTTTTAAAGTAGCTTTTATTTATGATGATTAATTGCTTTGATTACTTTTGGAACATTTTTATTCTTTCTGTTTGGGAGGGCTACATGGATTAAAAACAAAATTCCCATAAAGTGAATTTATTAAATCATGTTTCACTAAAGAATTTCAGTACCTTTTTAGCACTGCTATCATAGCTTTAAAACATTCTTAAAACTTATAGGACAGTTAAACATTCCTGAAAATTAGTGAATAATAACTTCTCCTAACCTGAATATAAATTGCAATCCGTACTAAATTCTTTGAGGATTTTTTTTTTTTTTTTTTATTTTGATGAAGGGTGATCAACTACAGTTGAATGTGTCTGGCAAATTTTGACATACCACACAACACTGTAATGTCAGAGGGAGATTTCAGCTTGAGAATCACAATCTACCTGTTTCTTACGCAACCTTTCCCCCTCTCCTGCCTTTTTGCAATTTGGGTAAGGTTAAAGCAGATTTGTATCCTCTGGTATGTCGTGTGAAGGGCCTGCCTTCTACACTTGTGGTGCGCAGTCCTTTAGTCAGAATTCTTCCAAGGCCATTTTTAAATGAGACGCTCCCACTCATATTCACCCAGTGAACATGAGTGGGAGTGTCCCGTTTGAATGTGGAGGTATGTGTGTGCACGCTCCTGTGACCCATGTGTCTCCACCCACCACCCATGCACGGAGCAACCGGCGAAAAGGCGGGTTGCTCGATGGGTTGAGGTGGATGGAGATGGGTGTGCGCCCATCAGCTCCCTTCCCTATGCATGACCCCCGCATCCACTGCACAAGGACCACCCCAACCCCACCAGCGGTCCATTTGAAAATGTCCTAACTGGTACTACCAGGGGAGTATGATCCATCATACGATAAAATGCCGTTTCGGCTGTCTAGCTGTAAACAAAAACAGCATGGCACCACAATCTGTTAAGTTACTCTAGGAGATAGAAAATGGTACATTCTGCATGAGTACTGGATGGACCTTGTTTGGTCCCTTATTTCGCAAGCTGTTCAGAACAACAACTGTGGATCTACAGAAGAATCTACGTGGTGGTGACCATACAACAAAATCTGCAATAAATGAAACCTGACCTCAAAGAATTATGTCAGAGACTTTTTCTCTTGCCTACCTATGCTCTTTTCTTCCTTACTATAGTTCTTTAAGATGAAAGTAAAAATTGTAAGTTTTTTTTTCTTTTTAGTTTTAAAATTGCCTACCTTCAAAGTGTTGTTTTTTCTTTCTGAGGGCTAAAGGTTCAGTCTCAAGGGTTACATGAACAAGTCTTTTTAGCTTTGTGGTTTTTTTTAAAAAAATGAGTATCATTCTTTTCAATTTAGTGAATTTCTGAAACTTTTTCTAGGGGAGTCAAGAAACAACAGTTCATTTGAGGACCAAAAGCAACTAGCGCTGTTGGTTATGGAGACCTTGACCGTTCTGCTTCAAGGATCAAACACAAATGCAGGTACTTTTTTACAGCACACATGCCAAAAAATCTCTGGGAACTTTTATGAGATAATGCCTATTAAGAAAATGTTGGCCTTGACGTCTTCTTAAACTTAAAGACAATGCTATATGATTGCGCAAAGTACAGGAATGTCTACCAAATATAGTTTTTGACCTTGAAAACGATGTATTCATAGCAAAAATAATTACATTTTATCTGTCTGGTCAAGGTCTAATTCTCCTTTCCCATATAGTCACATATTGATTGCCATTTTCTGCAGATGGCTAAAGCATTTCTCTAGCATGGCCTCAGGAGTTTTTCTTTTTCTGTTTATAGTTTAATAATGCATTTTTAATCTCTCTCTCTCTCTCTCTCTCTCTCTCTCTCTCTCTCTCTCTGTGTATATAATTTATTATTTATATATATACTTTATATATACACACACACATATTATATTTATATATATATATGAATAAATAATGTGTGTGTGTATGTATATGTATATATATATATAAGTATATATATATATATATATATAAGTATGTATATATATATATATAAAAATAAATTATATACACACACACGTGTGTGTGTGTGTGTGTGTGTGTGTATATATATATGTGTGTGTATATATATGTGTGTGTGGAGGCTGTTTAGGAGCACCCTTCTGGAAGCCCAGATTAAATACATCCCGCAAGTTAAAAAAAGAAGCAGGAAGACCAAAAGTCTTCCACTGTGGTTAAATGGGGAGGTGAAGGAGGCTATTAGAGCCAAAAAGGCATCCTTTAAGAAATGGAAGGCTAGTCCCAATGAAAATAATACGAAAGAGCAGAAACACTGACAACGTAAATGTAAAGTGCTAATAAGGCAGGCCAAGAATGATTTTGAAGGGAGGCTTGCTAAAGAGGCAAAAACAAGCAACAAAAACTTTTTAAAATACATCAGCAGCAAGAAGCCTACTAGCGAGTCATTTGGGTCATTAGATGACAAGGGAGTAAAAGGGGTGCTCAGGGAGGGTAAGGAAATTGCAGAGAAGCTGAATGAGTTCTTTGCGTCGGTCTTCACTGCGGAGGATTTGGAACAGCTGTTACAAATCTATGTGACGTTGGAGGATGTTCTAGGGCAAATTGACAAACTGCATACTAACAAGTCACCAGGGCCAGATGGCATTCACCCCAGAGTTCTGAAGGAA
>QEPC01013801.1:1035134-1076538 GCA_003113815.1 Sphenodon punctatus | reverse complement strand
CCTCATGAGAGACTCTTGAGAAAATTAAAAAGTCATGAGATAGGAGATAGTGGGTGTTTTCAGACGTTACGGGGCCAGTTGGCCCCGTACTGAAAACAACCAAATCATCCCCCGCCAGGATGACCCCATCACGCCGTATCAGACGTGCTGAGGGATCCCAGCGGGGAATCTGAGAGGGGGCAGGGCTGCGCGGCGCAACGTGCGGCCGCACGGCCCCGCCCCTTCCACACTCCCTGCCGCCCACCCTCTGGGGAGACGGGCAGGCGGCGGGGCCAATGCGGCCGCAGCGTCTGGCCAAATTTGCCACGGCCCGGGATCCCGCCGGTGATCCCAGGCCGTGGCGCCTGACCAGACGTGATTTTGTTTTGGTCCCCGCTGGGGATCACTTTCACCACGCTTCCCGGGAAAGTCCCGCGGCTAGCCCGTGAAGCGTAGTTGAAAATGACCCCGTGTGGGTATTGACCGTGGCGAACATCTGGCGGCCGTCAAACAGACGTTTGAGGCACAGTGACCACAGATGGGTATTCACCGTGGTTCACTGTGATCTCGTAACGTCTGAAATCACCCAGTGTCTTACTATGGATCAGAAACTGGTTAAAAGATAGAAAGCAAAGGGTAGGACTAAACGATCAGTTTTCACAATGGAGAGATGTAAAAAGTAGTGTGCCTCAGGGATCTGTATTGGGATCGGTCCTGTTGAATGTATTCATTAATGATTTGGAAAAGGGTGTTAAGAATGAGGTGATCAAATTTGCAGACAACACCAAGTTATTCAAGGTGGCTAAAACACAAGCAGACTGTGAGGAACTGTAACAGAATTTTACAACACTGGGTGCCTGGGCATCTAAATGGCAAATGAGATTTAATGTGGACAAGTGCAAAGTGATGCACGTAGGGAAAAATAATCCAAACTATGTGAACACAATGCTGGGTAGTAAGCTAGGAGTTACCACTCAGGAAAAGGATCTGGGGGTGGTTGTGGACAATACAATGAAATCCACAGCACAGTGCGCAACAGCAGTCAAAAAGCAAACGGAACGTTAGGAATTATTCGGAAGGGAATTGAGAATAAAACTGAGGCTATCATACTGCCTCTATACAAATGAATGGTGTGACCGCACCTCGAATATTACGTGCAGTTCTGGTCGCCCCATCGCAGAAAAAACATTGCTGAACTAGAAAAGGTACAGAGAAGGGCAACAAAAATGATCAAGGGCATGGAAGGGCTCTCATATGAGGAGAGGCTTGGTAGGTCGGGGCTCTTCAGTTTGGAGAAGAGACGACTGAGGAGATATGATAGAGGTCTATAAAATCATGAGTGGTGTGGAACTAATAAACAAGGAGTTTGGGCTAGGTTGGCAGTGGCGGCTAGAACTAGAAATGTTAGCTCCTTTTGGAAAATTTTGCGCCAGCTGATAGCTCCCAATCAAAGGACTCTGAATATTCCCATATTGAATTCCAGGTGGGAAGCTTTTTTCGGAGACTTACATAGAGTGAAAAGTTTGGACAATGCTGACCTTGAGAGGAGATCGGAGTCACATGCTGAATCTCCGGTCTTGGAATTTATTTTTCCAGAGGTTGAAATTGAGGAATCAATCATGGCTCTGAAGCTGGATAAGTCTCCAGGACTGGACTCTATTAGTGCTGAGGTCTTGAGAGCCACTCCTAAGTGGTGGGCCTCAGTGCTGTCCAAACTATTCTCCAAGGTCACAGAAGGATGCAGGATCCTTGCGTCCTAGAGATCTAGCTGGATTGTCCCGGTTTATAAAAAAGGGGACCCGTCGGACCCGGCAAGTTATCATCCGATAAGTCGTCTTTCAGTGATCGGTAAAGTGTATGTGGCCAAAATTTTGAAATATCTACAAAATTGGGTGGAAGAAAAATACTTAATCCCCAGCGAGCAATTTGGATTCAGAAGTAAAAGATCAACTACCGATTGCTGTTATATAGTAATGCACTTAATTTCCAAATATGTTAAGATTAGGAAACTGAAGCTCTATCTTGCTTTCATCGACTTCGCTAAAGCGTTTGATCTTGTCCCTCGGGACAGACTCTGGGCTAAATTAAACAACATGGGCATTAACGATAAATTCTGTTCTGTCTTAACTCGCTTGGAAATAACTGAGCCAGGATTAAAGGTGGCCCTGGAAGCATACCAAGTGCTCCAATCACTATAGAAAGAGGTGTGCGTCAAGGGTGCATGTTGGCGTCCTTGCTCTTTAATTTGTTTGTAGCAGATTTGGTAGAAGTTATAAAAAAGCCAAGTTTGTACCCACCTAAAATCCAATCCTATCCGCTCTACGCCTTGCAGTATGCAGACGACCTGGTCCTGTTTTCTCAAACAGAAAAAGGTATAAAAGAATTAGTTACAGGATTAATCCAGTATTGCCAGCTAAATGGTCTTGAAATCAATAACAAAAAGTCTAGTATAATGGTTGTGGGTGGCAGAGTTTCAACTCCCAAATGGGTCATCAACGACCTTAGTTTCAAACTTGTAACCACAGTTACGTATTTATTTATTTATATATTTATAAAAAATTTACCCCGCCCCTCCTGCCATGCAGCTCGGGGCGGTTTCCAACAAATTTTTATAAAACACAATAAAAACAATTTAAAACAACCATAAATAATAAAAAAAAAATTAATACAGGGAAAACAAAAACCAAAATTAGGTGGGGGAATTAAAACCCCACCCTACTCGCCCTCCCTCCCAAAGGCCTGGGCGAACAGCCAGGTCTTACAGTTTCTTGGGAGTTGTCTTTACTTCCAGAGGGACTTATTATTATTATTAACAAACATTTATATAGCGCCAGCAGTGTACCTGGCACTTTACAAAGTAATAAAATAGACACGGTCCCTGCCCCTAGGGCTTACAATCTGAGAGACAGGAGCTGGGGGAGAGACTTAGGAAGGGGAACAGAGGGAGAGACAAGGGGTCTAACATTCATGAAGATGCGAGGTCTCAAGTGCACGTACTTGGCTTGGTTACGATGAGAATGACAGCAGGCAGGTCCATGTTGCAAGGATAAGGGTAAACCGATCGTAGGTATAGGAATAGTGGCTCAGCAGGATAAAGAGTCAGACAGAGCAGAGCGAAAGAGGTGAGTTTTAAGGAGAGATTTGAAGGTATGAAGGGAGGGGGCAAGGCGGATGTGGACAGGGAGGGAGTTCCAGGCATGGGGGGCAGCAAGTGAGAAGGGACGAAGGCGCTTAGGGGAGCAGGGAAGGCGTGGAAGGGCGAGAGAGGGGACACTCTGGCTAACTCCATTATGGGAAAAATCAAGAAGGATAAAGTGAGAAAGATCAATCCCTTTTTTAGCCACTCTGACAACAGCTGATGATTTGGTTGCAGTTGCTACATTTGTTGGCTTGGTTGAAAAAAGGAGGAAAGTTATACAAACAGGCCTTATAGGTCCCCTGTAAGCTGTTCTCCCTAATCTGATGAATGAAACAAATCCATCTGTTTTTGTTTTGGAGGGCTATAACTACTGGTTCGTTGACTGCTAATTATCCTTGGTTATTTTGTTCATGGGCTGGAAATCTGTGTATTTGAGTTGAAATTAGGCTATCTGATCTATGGGCAAGCTGATTCTGGTCATAACTATGTCTAGGAATATATATATATATAGTTTAGTCGTTGTTCCTGGGGGCCGTATGGTCCAAGGAGTTGCTGGTTGGGGTGAAATTTAGTGTTAAGGGAAAGTAATTATTTAGTCAACCAGCACTATGCTACGGATCAGGCCAAGTTTGTCTTATTTCAAACTATCAGGGGCCAAGCTCTGCTGCAGTAATTCCTGCAAAAGAGCAAGGCAACCTTATTTGAATTCTATGTATGTATTATTTACAGGTGCTAAGTGACGACAAGATGACATACTAAATTTCCAATTTTATATTGCATTTTGTATGCTTATAGTGTTTTGTTTTTTGTATCATGTAGTTTTGTCTGGGGCTATTGCGAAAGTTAGCCAAAATAAACTTCCTTTACTTACTAATAAACAAGGAGCAGTTATTTACCCTCTCAGCTAGTAGTAGAACTAGGGGACACACCATGAAACTCATGGGTGGCAAGTTTAAAACAAATAAAAGAAAATATTTCTTCACTCAGCGTATAATTGGGTTGTGGAATCTACTTCCAGAGGCTGTGGTAAGGGCCAGTACTATAGCTGAGTTTAGAAGAGGTTTGGACAAGTTTCTGGAAGCTTGGCCAATTAGCAGCTGTTAGCCAGACAGGATCAGGGAACATGACAGGAGCTGGGGGAAAACAACAGGAAATGGATCACCCATTGTGACCTGTTGGGTGCTTCTCCCTCGCTACCATAATTATTGGCCACTGTCGGAGACAGGATGCTGGGCTAGATGGACCATTGGTCTGACTCAGTATGGCACTTCTTATGTTCTTAATAGTTGGTCCAGTAAAAGATATCATCTGAACTACTTTGTTTCCATCCTTTAATATAATCCATTTATATCTAACAACATAAGTAGTGCTATACTGGGTCAGACCAGTGGTCCATTGAGCCCAGCATCCTGTCTCCCAACAGCGGCCAATCTCCGTTGCTTGGAGAAGTACCCATTTTATCAAAATAGGGTGATCCATTTTCTGCTGTTTAGTCCAGCTCCCAACAGTCAGAGGTTGCATACCCCAAACCTCCTTGGCTAATAGCTGTTAATAGACCTACCCTCCAAAAACTTACCCCAAACCCTTAAAAAACCCAACTATACTACTGGCCTTCAGCACCACCTCTGCCAACAAATTCCACAAATTAATTGTGTTAAGTGAAAAAATACTTTGTTTTAAATCTACCTCCAGTTAGTTTCATGGAGTGTCCCTTAGTTCTAGTGCTATTTGAGAGGGTAAATAACCACTCCCTATTTACTCGTTATGCACTCGTTATGCACCACTCATGATTTTATGGCAGCTGTTAAGTTTCTAAAATCTAATGCATATTATATATACTGTAGTTTTCCTTTATTTACTAACTAGTAGTTTGAAAAGCAATTGCTGCCCTACAAATTTACTCAGTGGGTAGTATAACATTGTGGTTAATTAAGACTTGTATTTCCTGAAGTTGACAGTGGCTTGTCGCTGGATCTTGTACCTCTGTAAATCAGTGTCAATTTTCCCATGAGAGCAGTGTTGGTTAACTCAGCTAGTCAGTCATTTTTCTTAAAATTACTCTCTTGGCCACCTTAACTGCTGCTGCAGTTCATTTCCTGGCATTGCTTGGACAAGATGAATTATCTAATGTGCCCCAAATACAAAGGCTTTCTGTAGGGTTTACTTTTATTCCGGTCACTTTAGACAGACACCACATACTTCTCTCCAGAATGTGAATATACCTTGGTATTTAAAGACACTGAGAAGGATTTGCATTAGAGCTGTTGCATCTCTAACACTTTCTTTGTGGAGCAAGCCTAATTTTATGTAATAGTTTAGGAGTCTGTTGTTTGTTAAAGATATCACAATGATGAATTGGTTTTTAATCATTACTCTTAAGGAAGGTCTTTAAGTTCATTAAGTCCAAAATTATGCTTTGATTTTAGCATAAATTCTTTGTCAAAATATAGTTCTTGAATTAATATAGTAGCTGTATATTTTATAACTATAGGTAACGAAGTTGCACAAAATGCTGTTAAAAGATTGTCCTTTCTTCAGCTTACAGCAATGACAATTTATTACAGCTTGAACACTAGTCAAGGTGGTTAAGTGCAGTTTAAGGTACTACCTCCCCAAGACAACTTACAGTGTGTGGAAATGCTCTTGGAGTCGACAACAGAGACTGTGATATTTGTATAGTAGAAATTAATAAATGAAAGACTTTGGTCTTAATTTAGGCATTCTGTTTGCATATTCTTTCCTTTTTTCCTTTGGTTCTAGGTATTTTCAGGGAGTTTGGGGGAGCAAGATGTGTCCACAATATAGTGAAGTACCCACAATGCCGACAGCATGCACTGATGATAATCCAGCAGCTGGTGTTATCACCTAGTGGAGATGACGATATGGGCACACTCTTGGGTCTTATGCACTCTGCTCCACCTACGGAGCTGCAGCTGAAGACAGATATACTAAGGGTAAGTGCAATAAAACTGAATGCACTGTCATTCTTAAACTGTTTATGAAATCATATTTAAAAATTAATAGAAATGTAAATATGTGAAGTTGGAATTGAGAAGATCCTCATTTTTTCAACTGCCTGGGACCGGTTTGTGCTGCTCATTGGCCAGTGATTGCATCCATCAGGTCCTTCTCTTCCCATCACAGGCCCAGTTCAAGAGTTCAGCACTGTTTCTGGTTCCGAGATGTTTGCTCCCTCTTCCCCTCACCACATTTCCCTCCAAAAAACACCTGCTAGGCAATAATGAAATCAAATGAAATCAAAAACAACTTTTGTTATTGTTACTGATCCTTTGAAAAGCCAACTGGGCTAAACAATTGGATATGCCTTTCTCCCAAGGTCCCTCCTGTACTATGTAGCAGGTGGCCTGTGAGAGAGGCTCTGCAGCCAAAACTTCAAGTTGGCTACCACAGCCAAGGAGGCAATAGGGTGGGAGGCTGTTTCTGCTCTGAACAGAACTGCCGGAGCACCATGAGGAACCTGTAAAATTGACCTCAAAAAAGCATTCTGGGGATTGTCAAGTTCCTGGAGGAATTGGGCTCCCCAAACCTGAATCCCATAAAGCATTTATGGGATCACCTTTGCCCTAAACAGTTGAACTGCCGGGCCCACCAGCTTCCTCCCTCATGTGAAAAAACAAACCCAAGAATCCCCTTACATGTTGTGTTGGCTTTAGCCATAGCAAGTTTGTAGTGGGTCCTCCCAAGAGTCTGTTCTAGAGAACGTTACCCCTAGGTAAGTGAAATGATCAACCTGCATAATAGCGTGATTATTCATGAACCAGCGGTGGTTTTTACACCCTGGGCCCACCACCATCACCTTAGTTTTGGTATAATTAACTATAAGAAGTTCAGCCTGGCAATAGGAGCAGAAATCCTCATTAGCTGTCTCAGCCTGATCTGCAACTGAAATATCAGTACTGCATCATCTGTTAATGCAGATAAAGTAAAATCCGTCAGATGAACTGGATGATACATTGGTCTCCTAAGCACTTCCACCACCTTGTCAATATATAAAACGAACAGCATGGGTGCCAGCAGATGCCCCTGCCTAACATCTCTGTCTACTGGGACTGCATGCGAGAGCAGTCCCCTCTTGTTAACTCTGACCTGCAGGGATAACCCCAGATGTAACCAAACCATCTGGAACAATAGCTGACAATCGATGGTAGACTGACCTAGTTTTTGCCATAACCACTCTCTGCAAACAGTATCAAATGCAGATTTAAGATCCACGAAACAAAAATACAGGGAAGCACCCAATTTGGCTCATACATACTTAGTTATAAGTTGGTTTAAAGTAAAAATATGATTGAGTCGATGAGCCCTTGGAAAAGCCTATCTGTTCATTTGATAGAATACTTTCAGAGGTAATCCACTGTTGCAGGCGGGAAAGCAAATATTTAGTGTATAGTTTCCCAATTATACTTAATAAACTAATGGGACAGTAATTAAGTGGGTCTGTTGCGTTGCCTTTCTTAAATATTGGGACAATAATACTCTTTTTCCAGTTATCGGGAAAATACCCAAACTCATTAATGTAAGTAAATACTGGGGCTAGCAATTCCACCCACCATATAGTATCAGCCTTAAGGAGCTCAGGGCGAATGAAATCTACCCCGGAGGCCTTATTTGAACATAACTGCAGAATAAGTTGTTCCAGTTCCTCCGGTTGAACAGGGGTCCATTCTGGGAAATTACTCGGAGGCCACATCTCAAGTTCACAGCTTGGACCCGGTGCGGAATAAAGAAACCGGAAGTATCCTTCCCATATTGAGGCCAAAATATCACCTGCAGTGCTTGCGGGGGTTAAAGCCTGCGCCTGCCTAATCTGCTGTATTCAGAATAAAGGAAATGGGTGAAATTGTGCACTGATGTAATATACTAATTTAAATGTTTTGTAATAGAGGGAGATATTTCTTGAATCTTGCTTTTGGAACGTCTTATTTGGGGTGGCCACTGACGCATCCCCAGAATACAGGACGTGGGGTGGGGGGAAGAGAATAGAGGATGTGAGGGAGGAAGAGTGCAGCTGACGCTGGGCTCCTTCCCGTATCTAGGGCTGAGCTTGACAGACTTGACGTCTGTGCCGGGCAAAATGGTGGAAACAATAATTAAGAACAGAGTCGCTGGGCATGTTGATAAACATGGCTTAATGGGGAAGAGTCAACATAGATTTAGCAAAGGTAAGTCATGTCTCACTAATCTGCTCAAATTCTTTTGAGGATGTAAATAAGCATCTGACTCGGTGGATATAGTGTACCTGGATTTCAAGAAAGCATTTGATAAGGTCTCACATAAAAGACGCTTGAGAAAATTAAAAAGTAATGGGATAGCAGGTAGTGTCTTACTATGAATTGGTAACTGGTTAAAGGATAGGAAGCAAAGAGTAGGACTGAATGGTCAGTTTTCACAACGGAAAGATGTAAAAAGTGGTGTGCCCTAGGGATCTGTATTATGACCGGTGTTGTTTAATGTATTCATTAATGATCTGGTAAAGGGTGTTAAGATTGAGTTGATCAAATTTGCAGATGACACCGAATTGTTCAACATAGTTAAAACACGAGCAGACTGTTGAAGAACTGCAACAGGATCTTTCGAGACTGGGTGCCTCGGCATCTAAATGGCAGATGAGATTTACTGTGGACAAGTGCAAAGTGATGCACATAGGGAAAAATAACTAAGCTAGGAGTTACCACTCAGGAGAAGGATCTGGGAGTGATTGTGGATAATACACTGAAATCCGCAGCAGTCAAAAAACCAAACCGAATTCTAGGAGTTATTCGCAAAGGGATAGAGAATAAAACTGAGGATGTCATAATGCCTCTATACAAATCAATGGTGCGACCACACCTGGAATACCGTGTGCAGTTCTGGTCGCCCCATCTCAAAAAAGACATAGCTGAACTAGAAAAGGTACAGAGAAGGGCACCAAGAATGATCAAGGTTATGGAACGGCTTCCGTACAAAGAGAGGCTTGACAAGCTGGATCTCTTCAGCTTAGAGAAGACTGAGAGTGGACATGATAGAAGCTTATAAAATCTTGAGTGGTGTGGAACAAGTAGATAGGGTGATTTACCCTCTCAAATAGTACTAGAACTAGGGGACATTCAATGAAACTAGCTGCCGGCAGATTTAAAACAAATAAAAGGAAGTACTTTTTCACTCAATGCATAATTAACTTATGGAATTTGTTGCCAGATGACATTGTCAAGGCCAGTAGTATAGCTGGTTTCAAAAAAGGACTGGATAAATTCTTAGTGAATAGGTCCATTATTGGCCATTAACCAAGTAGCTTACGGGATGAACTTCTTACTGTCGGGAGCTGGGAGTGAACAGTGGGGAATGGATTGCCCATTGCGACTGTTGGTTCTTCTCCCATGCGATTGGGATGCTGCGCTTGGTGAACCATTGGTCTGACTCAGTATGGCACTACTTATGTTCTTATGAGCAACAAGCACTGGGCGAGGGGTGGGAAAGGGGATGCAACAGGACCAGCAAAATCCCAGCTGCAGCAGGGTGGTCCTGACTCTCCTGAGCTGAGGTGAGTCCGTGCAGGACCAAACCCCTCAAAAGCCAGTCCCCCTTGGGAATTAGCTCAGTTCACTAGTTCAGTTCACAGTTATCAAGGTCCTAGGCTTCAGCCTTTAACAGTTCATATAAGATCCACAACAGTAGTACAAATTTCGCGGACATCGGAAAACAGCCCTTGGCCAACCCCGGCCCTATCTAGCCCTAGCCACAGTTCTCTGGCTGGTTACTCACAGTTACAGGCTATTTTAGGCTTCTTCAGGATCCTGGACAGTAGCCCTCAGGAATCCAGTCTCCAGCACTCCAGTTGTGGGACCCTTGCTTATCTGGCCGCCCTCCTTGCTTATTCCTCTCAGACCTACCAGCTTCACCTTCAGGACCATGGTCAAGATGCACGCTGAGAGAGCTCTCAAGCAGATACGTGTTTCTGGCCACAGCCAGACCCAGACTGCTCTCTCAGCCTTGTCTCCTCTTATACCCCTCCAGTGGGCATGGCTATTCCTTCAGGCTTGCAGCTCTTAACAGGCCAGTACCCTGCCACACCCCCTACTGTCTCTTTAGTGTGTTTTTCTTCTTGCTTCAGGGTTGGCCTTGCCAAACCCTATTCAGTTGGTTGTCTCGCACACCACAGCCTATCAAGTCCTGGCTGACACCCTGGCACTCTTAAAGGGGCAGCAGCCACATCAGGCTGTTCCCTGCCACACTGGCCATGGGTGAATATTTAAAAAATCCACCCGGAAGGGGTTGGGCGGATCAAAAAAGTGGTCATGTCCTGGAAAATACAGGCACTAACGTGGTAACCCTAGTATTCCTGCCTCCGCCTCACCATGCTGGTATTGCTGGCTCACCTCTGAGTCCACATGTTCCTAATGTTGCTGTTTCTGCTAGAAAGTCATGACATCATGACTTTTTATTTATTTATATTTATTTATTAGCATTTTTATGCCACCCCCTCATGCCCACGGCATCTCGGGACGGCCAACAATATGGACTTCCAAGGGAGTAAAAGTGGCAGCAATGGAAGCATGTGGAAAATACAGGACGAAAACATAAATAAAGGGCAATGAACAAACTCTTCAAAAAACAGGACTGTCCCTTTATAAAACAGAACCAATGGTCACCCTAGTCTTATTTGTTAGTCTGAATGTCTGAAACATCTTAGTAAATCTTTTGTTAAATACATTGGTAGTGGAGATAGAGCTCAAATTTGTCTCTGTTCCTATTCTGTAATAATTCTAAATGAAGAGAACAGAAGAGCTAAATCCATGGGGATATATGAAACCTGAAATCTGTATCTTTGCTTTTGCTCACATACGGACACTACCATGTTATCTCATGATATCAATGAAGGGTAATTTAATTTTGACATACTGACAACCAACAAAGATTTATCCTCAGATGCAAAGAGGATAAATTTTTAAAACTTAAATTAAAGCTTTATGAGTAAGACTTAAGGTAAACTTTTTAAGAGTAAAAGTAAAAGAAGATTTAAAAAAAAATCTTAAAATTTCTTTTTAATTTTATTTTTAAATAATGGGTATGTATTTAATAGGGACAGGACTCTGGGTGGAATTTTTTATTTTGTTTCTGTGGTTCTTGATTTTTGGATATGGTTTCGGGGGCTTGGTTTTTTTCCCCATGGTTTTGGGGTTTTTTGCCCAGGTTTTTTCTCATTGAGTTCAGTGGATTTTTGGACCATTGAAGTCAATGAGCATAAACCGGAAAAAAAATCAATGGGAAAAAAACAAAATGCCAGAACTGAGGAAAGAACCGCAATTTCAGTTTATGGGTTTAAACAAAAACGACCATTTTCTATCAGAAACCGAAATTCTCATCTCCTAGTATTTAAGTTTTAAAACATTTTTTATTCAGGTCACTAGTACATTGAATTCTTTGGAGAACTGCTAAAAATTTGTTCACTGACTTGAGAAGCTTTAATTTTAAGTGGAGCATATAGAAATGAAAAACTTAGAAATTCTTGCTCTGGCATTGGCCTGACTGAAAGTTCCTGTCATAGTTTGTACTTATGTGCCTTGCTTTAACACGCATCCTAACTCTCAGTATCAGTTGGCATGTCTGATAGAAATTCAGCAAGGGAGAGATTACTAGTTAGGTTAGTGTGTCGCTGAATGTTAATTTGGATTTGTTGAGTCTAGTAGGTACAAGAGCTGTTTAAACTGTCTGCTGCAAATTTGCATTCTTTGGCACTTGGCTTAGAACGTGTTTGTGTTTAATGTTCAGTTTTGCCAAACGCCTTGTGTTAAGCTGTAGGAATTCTCATTCGCAGTGGGAGGCTAATTTTACCAGGTAATTTTGCATTCTCAGTGGCTCTGGGTGATTTCAGACTTTATGCGGTCCTGAGTCACCACAGTGGATTCCCAGCGGTGGCGAGCCGGCTAACCACCCCTCGTGGTCAAAGAAGGCAGCAAACAGACGAGATGGGATCGGGACCACGGTAGGGCCCGGCAGATCATGGGCCGGGGCAACGCAACAGACGTGACACTGATTCCCGGCCGTGGTCAAAACACCCAGAAGGCACCAGAATGGGGCAGGACACAGACATGGCCAGCTGAGGGCAAACGAAGCCATAAGCGGCAAAAGGGAACGCCCACACAAGGGAAACGGGAAGGGAGGGGGAAGAGGGAGGTGAGCTGTCGAAGCAGCGCACACAACAGGCACAGGGAAAACGAGCTCACAGTGAAACACACAGCACAAACACACGTCCGGGCGCAGACACACCCGCACGGGAAAGGAAGGGAAGGGGGCACACAGCAGGCCAGACAACACACACGGTACATCAGGCACAGGGGGGAGGAAGGGGGGGCGGTGACAGGTAGCGGGGGGGCGGCCCGAGGCAGGACAAGGGGAACGCCAAACAGAACCCCCACAACAGCACAGCCCGCACGGGCACCCCCACAGCAACACAGGCAGTCCCAGAATGGGGGGAACCCCAGGGGCACAGCACAGTCACAGGGGGAGGCCCCACGGACCGGGGAGCCGACTGGAAACGGTCCAGGAGACTGGCAGGGATCCCACGCGCTGGCCAGGGTGCGATGGATGGGATGGAGGCGTGACAGAGACAAGGAGCAGGGCAGCCGGTCCAGCAACACACACACACACCCCGGGAGGTGCCCGGATGGAGCCCCAGTCCGGGGGCCCCGGGACCCCACAGGCACCCCGGGGGGGCGGTGCGGGCACAGGAGGGAGCGAGGCCAGAGCATGAAGGACAGCGACACCCAGGCAACCGGGTGCCGGTACACAGTTCAGGACACAGCCGCAGGAAAAGGAAGTCATGGAGGGGAACACCTGTTGCAGAGGCGGGGGGGGGGGCCCATCGACGGGGCCCAAAGGCAACAGGCAGGGGCAGCAGAACCCCAAGAAACAGCCAGTACAGCAGCGAGCCAGGAACATCAGGGAGGGAAGGGACAGTGACTCATGGCGCCAGGCCAGAGGTGGGAGCGTACACCAGGGCCAGGAAGGCACGGGGGGGGGGGCCTCACAGCCAGCTGCAGGGGCCATGAATGGGCCCGGGGCCGGGTGACCCGCCAGGTGCATGAAGTGGGGCCACTGAAGCATGCCACGACGGTACCCCAGCGCAGACGTGATGGGCGACCAGGTAGTACGTCTCAAAGGGATCCTGGGCGGAGAGCCCCACCTGCACATCGGATTGGGACCACACACTGGCCAGCGCCGCCACCTCCACTTCAGAGGGCTCCGACAAGCCATAGTCGGCAGGTGGGGGCCACAGAAGGTGATCCAGCTCCAACAGGCAGTGATAGATCACCCCGCGGGACCGCTGGTAACCTCGGGCCCCATGAACACAGCCAAAGAAGGACACAGCCAGGCCATGTAGCCAGACAGGCTGCACACAGAGAGAATGGACATGGTCTCCGCAGCCGACCACCCCACATGCGAGCACTTCATCTCCGGGATACCCCATCGGGAAAGGGACACAAGCCCAGCGCCTCCGCATGCAGCCAGCAATCGCGGGCGCTCACCATATGGCCGTAGTACCGAAGCCCGGAGCTCATACTCTGGTAGGCACCTATGAGACTGTCCGGGCAGCTCAGGAGCAGTTGCACGGCCGGAGAATGCCACAGGGCCATAGTCTCGCGAAAAGTCCAGCTACGCGGGGCGCCCAGGATGCTGGGGCCTGCGAGCCCGGGGGAAGCTTGGCAGCCATGGTCCAGCAAGCGTCTGAGACTAAACACAATGAAAGGGGGACCCCACAATCCCTGGAGGGATGGGAGAGGAAGCCGGGGAGCTCCAAGGCCAAGCGATAAGGGTACAGGCCGCAACATTATACAAATACAGAGCGAGGCGTGGGGTGCGGATCCAGCCCAGCTGCTGGAACAGAGCACACAGACAGGGCAGCCTACACACTAATCAGGGTGCCCAGGACAGCAGGCAGCCGATACAGAGAGGTGGGAGGTGATGACAGCAGGAATGCAGCTGCTGCCCGCACACGCCCACCCGAGGGCAGGACCAAGCGCAGTGCCCCCTGCCGGGACGGTATGTGCGGGCAGTGGGCTGCCCACGGCCCCTGGCACGCTGGCTCTGCAGGAGGTGGGCCTGCCAGTCTGGGGGGCGTCCAGGGCAACCCGGGGCGCTGAGTCTGGTTGGCAGGGTGCGACCGGGGGGTGGGGCTACACCGGTCCCAACCTACAACAGGTGCGGCCCCAACACACCCGGGTCACCCGTCACCATGGAGTTGGGCCGGTTGGGCGCCTGTGGGATGCACCTAGCCCAGTGTGTGGAGTGGTACCGCTCCCACACAGACCTCCTGCACATCCAGACCGCAGAAGTGCACCTGGCCGCCCGGCTGCACGTGTGCATGGCCAGGAGCGGTGCAAGGGCCGGAGAGCCCACCACGGGCACAGGCGCTCCCTGGCCCGCCTCAGGGCCCAGCAGGTGTCCGGGGCGGCCTGACTGGGCCTCCTCCATGCCCAGGACCGGGTTGTGGCGCTCCATGAGGCAGCCGGCCGGCTCCAGTGGCAGAGGGAGACCATGGGGCGAGCAGCCCTGCTCGTGATGCCCATAGACCGACGGGTATGGGTCACGGAGCGGGCACAGGGGTGGTGGGCCAGGGCCCTTGCCCAATGGGACGAGGCCACCTGGAGATCGCACTTTAGGATGGACATGCGCGTCCTCCTGCGACTTGCGGAGCTGCTAAGGCCCTGGCTGGAGCGGCAGGCCACCCCCATGCAAGCCACTATCCCCATGATCCAGCGGGTGGCCATCGGTGTCTGGGCCCTTGCAACACCCCACTCCTGCTGCTCCGTCTCGCAGCACTTTGGCATTGGGGTGAGCACCATCGCCGGGATCCTGCGGGACGTCTGGCGGTGGAGGGCATGTTCCTGGACCGAGTGATCCAGCTGGTGGACCAGGAGGCTGTGATGGCCGGCTTTGCGGCTGGGGGGGTTCCCCAACTGCATGGGCGCTGTGGACGGCACCCGCATAGAGATTCTGCGCCCATCCGCTGGGGAGGAATCGGAATATGTCAACCGACATGGGTACCGCTCCCTGCAGCTGTAGGCGGTCGTGGACCACCGGGGTCGATTCATAGACATTTTCATGGGCCACTTCATGGGTTGCAGTCTCAATGCCCAGATCATGACCATCTCCCCTTTCTATGCCCGGATGTACCGCGGAGACTTCGCGGACATGGGGATGACCCAGATCGAGGGGGTGATGATGCCCCCCTGCATCCTGGGAAACCCAGCCTACCCACTTACCCTGCTGGCTGATGAAGGCTTATCCGGTCACCAGGAACCCAGTGGAGACGCTCTACAATACTCGCCTGTTTGCAAGTAGGACCATGGTCGAGAGGGCCTTTGGGGCCCTCAAGCAACGCTGGAGGAGCCTTGCGGGCCGGCTTGATTACACGTTGGAGACCTCCTCCCTCGTGATCGGTGCCTGCTGTGTGCTGCACAACGTGTGCGAGACCGAGGGGGCTGCCCTCACTTACCCTGTGCCCCGGCACCCTCCTGGCCCCGTGCCTCTCTATGTCAATGCTGAGAACCTGCGGGAGTACAGATATGCAAAGCGCATCCGTGCTGCCCTAGCGAGGCGGATCAGCCAGGATGCCAAGGGCTGAGGCCGCGCACACACACCCCGCGCACTTCAGGGTCCCTGGCAGCACCCTGGCTGTGTCCCCACCCATCAATGCGCCCCCGACCCCAGGCCCACAAACAGACACACGGAGGCAACTGTGATGCCTGTGTGTTTATTGTGTCACCCTTATACATGTGCTTCTGCCACCTCACCCACTCCCCATCTCCGGTGTTTCCCCCCTCAGGCCGCCCTCCTCCTTCCCCCCCGTTCCCCCCCGTCTCCGGGGCCTCACTCCCGCCCGTCCGATGGGCACCATGGAGCTCTGGGAGCTCCCTTCCCCTCCACTGTTTGTGTCCCCAATGGTGTCCTGAGAGGCCTCTGTGTCCTGCTGGTCGGGCGGTGTTGGGAAGGCGGGCAGGCCTGAGGCCTACAGGGATCAGTAGGCGGAAGCGCAGCCCCAGCGAGCGTGGCGGTGGTGGAGGCAGTGGGGGCGACGTGGGGCCCGTCATGGGGGTTGGGTCAGGCAGCTTGCCCAGCGGGGCGGTTGCCATGACATAGGCACTCATAGTACCCGCGTGTAGGAGCAATGAGGTGCCTATGTCATGGGACCAGTCCATCTTAGCAGAGTGCTCCCTGACCATCTGGTCTATGGCCTGTTCCAGCCGCCCGAACATCTCCACCTGCCTGCTGTGCTCCCGGCACAAGGCGCACCTCCATGTGGTCAATGGCCTCGATCATCCTTCCTCCCTGCTCCATGGTGGAGCGGACACTCCTCCACCTGCTCCTCCCTGCGGCGCAGTACCCGTGCCCGGTGCTCCCTCATCTGCTGGGCCGGGGGCAGGGGTCCGCCTTGCTGCTCCCCGGTGGGTCGCCCGGTTGGAGTGCATGGTAGGGGATGGTTAGCCGCCCCAGCCGCCCCCCCTTCTGTGCCGCGGGAGGGGGGCCCTGCCCCCCCAGCCGCCCCCTGCGTCTGGCCCCACCCCAGGGTCCGGTGTCCCTGCCCGGCCTCCCCCCCCCTTGTCATGTTGCCTCACCTGGGGCCTCTGGTTGCTCCTGGGGCTGCTTGCCTCCATTCTCCTCGCCTGGCTGTTGCAGGTGCCGGGCTGTGCCGTGCCCTGTGCGGGGCCTGGGGTGTTGGGGGGGGATTGCTGAGGGCGGCCCCGTGGCCCGTGTGCCCCCTTCCCCCCCCTCGGGCCGTCCCCTCATGTCCGGGTCCCCTCCCACCTGCCAGCTTATCCTCGATGTCGGTCTCTGAGCCCTCCGAGGCCGGTCCCTCGGTGTGGCTGAGGTCCCCCTGTGTCCACTGGCAGATGGTGACCAGGGTGCCAGCCTTGGATCCTCCCGCTAGGGACTGGTTTGCGAAGGGGGCCTGCTTGTCCCCGAGGTCCCGCGGCGTTCCTCTGGGAGTGGGGCTCCTGGAGCCGGGGTCTTCTCCAGGGGCAGCAAGGGGAGGGGGTACCTTGGCCCATTCCCTGCCCTGGACCACGATGCTCCCCACAAGATGCGGGGCGACTATGAACCCCTTCATGCGAAGTATGCGGTCCAGGGCATCGTAGTAGGGGGCGGTCCGGGCTCCGTGCCCGGACTGCCGGTTGTTGTACTTGATGGCCTTGTACCCCCTCTTCAGTTCCTCGGCCTTCAACCGGCACTGGGCCACTGTCCTGCGATGCCCTGCCGTCTCCAGTTCCCGCACAATCTCTCCCTTCTGCTCCTGCTCCTCCTCCTCCTCCTCTGGCCTTCTTCTCCGGGGGCTTGGGCTCCTGGGGCCCGTTTCCGTGTCTGCGGATCGTAAGGAGGGTGGTGGTTGGTTACTGTGTTGCCGCAGCCCCGGGTTCCTTCCCCCCCCCCCCCGCTGGCCGCCCCGGCCACCCGCCTTGGGGCCCCTGTGCTGCTGCCCCCCCCTTCGGCCCCTTACCAGTTTCCGGGGTGCCTCGTCCCCTGGACTGGTGGCGGGCACTTGGTTGGCGTGTCCCGGCTGCAGCTGCTGCTGACCCTCCACCGCCTCCAGGTGCAACATGACCATCTCCTCCACCTGCGCCTCCAGTGTCGCCTCCACCTCCTCCTCCATTGCTCTCTCTCCCACTGCTCTCCTCTCCCTTCCATCCCGCCACGTTTCCCTGCTGCTGTGTGCCCTTTAAATCTTCCTCCCTGGCCTGTGTTGTTGCTGGTTGCCTGGCAGTGACGCTACATGCTTTGTCACTGGCTGGGGATCATTTTGGTTGATTCCGGCAAATTTAGAGGCACCCCAAACACCTTTATTCCAGGAGCAGGAGCAAGTGATCACCTTCAGAAGGCCAAGAACCCTGCCCTCCTAAACCCCCATTGAGGTGGTGGACCAGTTAGATTGGTCCACTTCTTGAGGCTAATGGATCCAATTGGTTTCCAAAACTTTCTGAGCAATTTACCTACTGACCTTGACAACCTTGACATGCCTTGACATGCCTTGACATGCCTTGTAGAATGACATCTTGATCACGGCCATTGACATGGTTATATCAAGACGTCTGCTCACACCACTGTGACAGCATAGGTCCCCCTGGTACATGGGGGACTTGAGGCGGTTGAAGCAGGAAAGTAGGTGCTTAGAGCATGGGTGGTGCTTGACTCACACTGAAGCTGACTGACTGTGGCATAGATCATTTAAAAAAGATTTTGCTGTGACTATGACAGCGATGAAGAGAGCTTTCTTCTCTGCTATCATAGTGTCTACAAAATTTCATCCTACGGAACTGTTCCAGGTGGTGGATGGCCTGGTTAATCCGGTCTGTCTCTTCTATGAACTAGAGTTTTCTATTGCCCGCTGTGACATTTTCATTAATTACTTTGCAGACAAAATTGCTCATATTCACCATAACTTGGGTGTTGCTACTTCAGCTACAGAGTCAGAGTTTGGGGTTGTGAAAGCTCAGCTTTGTCCTGTTGGTTTGGATCAGTTTCAATTAGGGCTGAAATGAGAAACAATTTTTTTTCCTCACAAATTGCTCACTGATATAAGGTTTACGGTAAACAGTAAATTGCAGTAAATGGTAAAACAGTATTTTGATAAAAAATTCTCAACTGAGAAATGTTGAGAATCTGCATTTTTCTCAAATTTCTCACTTAAATAGTGTCAGGAACTGTGATTCTCAACCATAACCATCTTTGAATGCTGACTCCACAACTGGTTAGTGCCCTGTCTCTAAACTTCCCTTTTAAGGGAAGATTATTGAATGGGTGTTTGCCCAACAGCTTCAGGTACATATTGATTTCCTGGGGCCATTTCAGTCAGGCTTTTTTTCCGGGGAATAGCATGGAGACTGTGCTTGTGGCCTTGGTCAGTGATCTATGCCTGGAGATTAACAAAGGGAATTGTGCCCTGTTGATCTTGTTAGGCTTTTCATAAGAACATAAGAACTGCCATACTGAGTCAGACCAACGGTCCATCAAACCCAGCATCCTGTCTTGGACAGTGGCCAGTCACGGGGGCCTGGGAGAATCACCCAACATGTGACCATGCTATCCATTCCCTGTGGGTCATCCCCAGGCTCCCAACAGTAAAGGGTTTTGTTCCCCAATCCTATCTGGCTAATGGAACTATCTTCCAGAAACTTGTCCAAACCTCTTTTAAACCCAGCTATATTGCTGGCCTTGACCACCTCCCCTGGCAGTAAAGTTCCACACCATTCATGATTTTATAGACCTCTATCATATCTCCTCTCAGCCATCTCTTTTCCAAGCTGAAGAGCCCCATCCTATCAAGCCTCTCCTCATACAGGTGCTGTTCCATACCCTGGATCATTTTTGTTGCCCTTCTCTGTACGTTTTCTAGTTCTGCTATGTCTTTTTTGAAATGGGGCGACCAGAACTGCACACAATATTCAAGGTGCGGTCGCACCATTGATTTGTATAGAGGCATTATGACATCCTCAGTTTTATTCTCTATTCCCTTGCGAATAATTCCTAACATTCTATTTGCTTTTTTGACCGCTGCGGCACACTGGGCTGAGGATTTCAGTGTATTATCCACAATCACTCCCAGATCCTTTTCCTGAGTGGTAACTCCTAGCTTAGTACCCAGCATTGTGTACTCATAATTTGGATTATTTTTCCCAATGTGCATCACTTTGCACTTGTCCACATTAAATCTCATCTGCCATTTAGATGCCCAGGCACCCAGTCTTGTAAGATCTTGCTGCAGCTCCTCACAGTCTGCTCGTGTTCTGACTACTCTGAATAACTTGGTGTCATCTGCAAATTTGATCACCTCACTCTTAACACCCTTTTCCAGATCATTAATGAATACATTGAAAAGAACTGGTCCCAGTACAGATCCTTGGGGCACACCACTTTTTACATCCCTCCATTGTGAAAACTGGCCATTTAGTCCCACTCGTTGCTTCCTATCCTTTAACCGGCTACCAATCCATAGCAAAACACTACCTCCTATCCCATGATGACTTTTTAATTTTCTCAAGAGTCGTTTAGGTGAGACTTTATCAGAAACTTTCTGGAAATCCAGGTACACTATATCTGCTGGGACTCCCCTGTCCACATGTTTGTCTACGCCCTCAAAGAATTCCAAGAGATTAGTGAGGCATGACATCCCTTTGCTAAATCCATGCTGACTCTTTGCCATTAAGCCATGTTTATCAATATGCCCAGCGATTCTGTTCTTAAGGATAGTTTCCACCATTTTGCCCGGCACAGACGTCAAGCTTACCGGTCTGTAGTTTCCAGGATCATCTCTGGAACCCTTTTAAAATATTTGGGTTACATTTGCCACCCTCTAGTCCTCAGGTACAGTGCTAAATGCCAACGTTAGGTTACAAATTACTACTAGTAGGTTTGCAATTTCACATTTGAGTTACTGCTGTGCCCATGTACTGCTGCACCGGCATGCACACCCATCCCCTCACCGCACCATGGCCTGTTTAAAAAAGGCCCATGTGGTGGGGGTGACACAACTGTGGGACTTGGCAGACTTGCGTGCACCTGTCTGCTCTTGAGTGGTTACATACATTCTTGTTGGGAAGGTCCCAGCGCGTGGTGGTGGGAAATTGCTTTTCGTCCTCCTGCAGGGTTACATTTTGTCTCCCCTCTTGTTCAATCTGTACCCAAGATAACTGGGTGAGATTTTATTTTATTTTATTTATTTATTTACGGTTTGGGACCTGCTTATCTGCGAGACTGCCTCAGGCCCCAGGTCATTTGCGGCCCCTGCGTTTAGCCGGGGGCACCCAACTTGAGGTCCCCCGGGTGGCAATGGTGGGGAGGGCATTCTTGGTGGCCACACTTAGGCTGTGGAACTCCCTCCCGATGGAGGCCCATTTATCTCTGGACCTCCCCTCTTTCCGAAGATCATGTAAGACCTGGTTGTTCCGCTGGGCCTTTGGAGAAGGCGGGGATGGGGAGGCTGAGAGGGTATTTTTATTGTCTTTTAGAATTTTTAATATTATAATATTTTAGTTTTATGTATTTTATTGTATTTTTATATGTTGTTGCCGCTCCGAGCCACCATTGTGCGGGAGGATGCGGAGTAGAAATGTAATAAATAAATAAATTTAAATTAAATAAAGCATAAATACATAATATAAAAGGAAATTTTTCTTTATTAGGCCTTCCATACAATAGTAAACATTCTTGCTGTGACACTAATGTTAGTAAGACCATACTGCGTAGCCAAATGATAAGATAAATAAAGGTCACCTATTATGATCCATCTTACTTTAAAGAAGCCTAGCATCTACATTTAACTCATTTTCTCATATAGACAGGACTTAGTCTGACCATAGAAGCCATTTGTTGTAATTGCCTGTTACGTTATAGCCTAGAGCTTTTTCGATGTTTGCTATGGTAGATTAAACAATTTTGTCAAAGTCCGAACAAAAGTCTGATGATTTTATGACATTAGACAAGACTTGGGGAGGAAAATGAGAAACCGGATGACACAGGTTTTGCTGAACAAAAGGATGGATCGGTTATAAGAAAACAATTCAGCAAGATGTTACGGTGGAATAGAATTGAATATCATGGACGCAAAGAAAATTATGAACCTCGTTTACAGCAGGAGAATATCAGTGGGAGTTTGACTGTGATGTCACTGTAAATATCTTCAGACAGGGCTGCATCTCTAAAAATGGGATCCACACTGCAGTGTATGCAGGATATGTCCTCCTGCAATAAGACGTCAATTTAATATATGCAGTTGAGATCCACCAGAACATTCTAAAGCTCTCTATTTATTTAGTTTATTTAGAATTGTTTAAGGACTATGAGAGCATAACTAGAAGAGTGTGTGGTGGTTTATATGTGGTTTTTACTACAAGAGTATATGGTTTATATACTCCTGGTATATTCAAGACTTGCTCTTGGAGCATTACCCGGATGGTTATCTGTGCTCAGATACCACCCGCTTTTTAGGGATCCCATTATTATGCCTTAAGACAGCAGGCATTCGGTGGGTTGCTCAGTGTGGAACTTAACCCCTTCTCTGCCTCCAGAGGGAGTATCTCTTTACTCATTCATTTTTGCTTCCCCTGCTCAGTTTGTCCTTTTCTGTTCTGCCTCAAAATGCTGCTCTCAGTTTCTGTCCAATATATCCCTTCTCAGTGTAGACAGTTTCCATTATAGGGATCTTAAAAGAGTTCAATATAAAAAAAATGTTCTTCCCATTCTCTTTTATATTAATTCTTGGGACTGAAACTTCCTGGCAAGACAGGTCTAACTTCTCTTCTCTAAAGATATTAGCATGTGTGTGTATTTATAATAGTCATTGTGCTAGCATATCAAAGAGAAATGTTTATGCTTTTCCTGTAAGAGGTTAACAATAATATCTTTACTCTCTGCCTTCATATTTTTGTGTCTTGTCTAAATATATATAGGCCCTGCTGTCCGTACTGAGAGAGAGTCACCGCACGAGAACTGTTTTCAGAAAAGTTGGTGGATTTGTGTATGTCACATCCTTACTTGTTGCTATGGAAAGATCCTTGTGCTCGCCACCAAAGAATGGCTGGGAGAAAGTAAACCAGAATCAAGTGTTTGAACTCCTTCACACTGTGTTCTGCACACTGACTGCAGCAATGCGCTATGAGCCAGCCAACTCGCATTTCTTCAGAACAGAAATCCAGTATGAAAAGCTGGCGGATGCTGTTCGATTACTTGGCTGCTTCTCAGACTCGAGAAAAATAAGCCCCCTGAATGTCTTCCCCTCAAATACGCAGCCGTTTCAAAGACTATTGGAGGATGACCTAATCCCCATGGACTCTGTCTCTCCTACACTAAGGCATTGCAGTAAACTCTTTATTTACCTCTACAAAGTAGCCACAGATTCTTTCGACAGGTAGGTTTTGCTTTTTTTTCTCCTTTCAGGTTTTCCTAACAATACTGTGTTTTTTCTACTTGCAAAGTTTATTTTCTTTCTGGTTAATTCATCTTTTCCTTAGTCTAGAAAATTTGTGGAGATGATTTTCCTCAGTTGAATGTTAAACTTTCTGTTCGTAAGGATGCGCAACATAACAGTGCAATTTTGTCTCTGATGCTAAATGTTCTAGGTCATGACACTTTAAGGAAAAAGCACAAGTAGAGTTTAAGGCTTAAACAGTGAATGGAAAACTCCACCCTGTGAGCAAAATACACCCCTAATCCTCCTTTAAATCTGGTGCACATCAGCCCCCTCATGGCTTTTACTAGGGATGGGAAATAGGATGGAAAATTGGAATTGGATCAAATATGGAATCAGATTCAATTGGTTTTGATTTGAATCTGATCAGACTTGTTTCATTTTTTTCCCACACTGACTTCAATGAGAACTTTTTTCCCATTGAAGTCAATGGGAAACTGAACCTATTCATTTCAATGGGCAATGCAAGTCGTATCACTTCTTGCGCTGGGATCGGATTAATCCGAAGCATTTAAAATTGAGTGAATTGTTGGATTAATCCGATTTCGATTTTCCCATTCCTAGCTGCTGCTGACATGGTCCTCTGCCAGGGGAGTGGTGGGTAGGGATTGCTTTGCTGCTTCCTAACAAGAGTGCAAGCTCCAGTGATAGCTTTTCCCTAACTGAGATGGGATGGTCGCTTCCTACCAAACAGCTGATTGGTGGGAAGTAACAGAGTTCTCCACACCTTGTTTTCTGTTCTCTTTTTTGTGAAGCCCACTAGCTAATTTTAAATTGCCACAATGGCCCTCAGGCAAAAACATTGTTCTCCAGTTCTGCCTTAAACAGAGTCTAAATAATTAGTTTGCTGATTTTTATTTTTATTATCCTGTACAACTTGACCTTTGTCTACTATTTCGTGGAATTAAAAAATGCTGCTATGTAGCACATACTGGCTTTGGCCATCTTCAAATTAGGAATGACTACAAATCAAGACACTCTGACCATATTAATAAATTTATATAATTAGATGTGGCCCTTGAAATTTTTCGTTACCTTACAATGGTGATGCACCTCTTAAATCTCCTTTCTCTTAGATCCCCCTGATTTTTCTATCCCACTATTGTTAGAGGGGATGGCTCCCATCTTTGATTTTTATTTATTTATTTATTATGCGTGTGACTGATACAACGTGTGCTATCCCTGTATATAAAAATGACTTTTTCAATTTAAGGTACTCAGCAAAATCAAGTTACCTTATTAAGGGCTGAGATTTAAGTGTGTAGAGGAATTAAGTATCTCTCTTCCATGGGAAGTAGTTGAATTTCTCTGAACAGTGTTTCACTTTCACCGGTCATTATATTTTTAATCAAGTTTAAAAACTTTTTAAAAATCTAATCCTTAGTAACTGAACTTTAGGCATCAATTTAAAAAAAAATAATAATCTTGCCCCTTCTAAAGTTTAACGCAGCAATTTACTTATTTCTTATCATTCCTTTCTTAGAATCCAGCATAAACATACTTACTGGATTTAATCTAAAACAATCCTTACAAATTTTTTCCTACTACAAAATCTTCAGATTACAAACTGGTAGAGCAGGTAGATTGTTGTGAGTTAACACTGAAATCTTAATAGCTCATTGAGCAACTAAACCTATAGTGTTACGGCATAAGTATTCTATTCTACTCCTGTTTTATTTCCTATTCCTCTTAATTACCGCCTCTTTCCCCTCTATCTCTCAAGCCTCCCGATGGTAATATTTTGCAAACTTCATGCTGAGGTCATTGTCAATTCTCTCTAATGCAAATAAACCAAAGTTACTTATATTTGCTCAGACTTAACCTTCTGTTGTCTGTTCCGACTCAACGCTGAGGATGTTTCATTATGCTGGCTTGACTATGTACAGGCAGGTATAAGCTGAGTAATGAGCAAAACAATTTTTGCCCCTGAAGACTAGGGTTATAGAATAAATCTTTACGCTTTTCACGTCTCTTGTTTTACCTTCTGCATGTTCTACCTCAGTAGTGTTCTATGTTGTTCTTGCTGATTCTGGAAGAGGGTTCCTGTTAAGGTTATACTGGTGGTACTGTAATACTAACAAGCTTCTGGCATCCTGTTTTCTTTTCTAACCTCTCTGTCCTTCAACCCCTTCCCCATGTCTGTTTTGTCTGTAGTCGTGCAGAACAGATCCCTCCTTGCCTGACAAATGAGACTTCTCTCCCCTCTCCCTGGGGTACACCAGCTTTGTCCAGGAAAAGGTACTGATCCTTTCAGAGAAGTTGATTTTTTCTTCTTGTTGCTGTTTTCAGAGTTGTGGGTGTTTTTTTTGTTGTGTTTTTTCTTTCATTCTGCTTTTTGTTCTGAGGTGTGTGCGTTCCTGTCCGTCTGATTTCTTTACAATTTGACAATTGACTAATGGCAACGTGTTTTGTGTGCCACTTGAAATAAATATACAAGCATGTTTCAAGCTTCTTGTAATATGTAATAAAATATGTGGATGCTGAGAAAGGAAGTATGACAGGAATCATTTTGAAGAATTCTTTCAAAAACAAAACACTTTTATTTAATATATATGTATATTTCTAGGAAGTACAGATAGTTGGCTCCTGGGGTGAGTTCCAAGAAGTTCAGACAGTGTTAGTAGAAGTGTGAAGAAAATAATTAAAGAGCAATTATTTTCCTTTTCAAGCATCATCTCCTCCCTTGTTACCAATGAATGGAGGGTTGTTAATTTGACAGTACTTACATTGGAGACCAAGCAAAGCCAAACAAGCCATCAGGACACATTCTTTTTATCTATTGTGGAGACTTGTGAATCCTAAGCAGTTTGAAAGTTAGCACACATTCCGACAAAGTTCTGTGAAGCTCATTTTGCCCCCCAGATACTCTTTCCCAACTTATTGCTAAATACCTTCTACCATCTGATATGTGGAGTGGAAAGTGTTTAGCAATGGAAGCTTAACCAAAGCAGTATTTGAAACCTGACTTAACTGGAAGTGTTCAATGTAAAAGCTGTTAACCCTTCCTTCCCCCTTTCTTCTTTTTCTTACCAAGTGAAAAATGTTGCGCGACTTGCATGCTGGTATTCTTATGGGATTGTCTTGGAAGGGGGTTTCTTTTCCAATTACACCAGCAGCTCTCAGGGCTGTCTGTAGCAGGGGGTGTCCCAGGGCCACACGGGCACTGGAGTCGCACTCTGGGGAATTAGCTCGCCCTGCTGCTACGCCGTTTCAGCCTCGAACCTTGGCTGAACCCCCCTCTATGGAAGGGGGTACCCTCTCGGGACACACCACACAGTGCCGAGGGTATTAAGTCCACAGTCCTTTATTGGATACAACCCGTGTCCTCTGTACCTGGGGCTGCCAGCTCAATCACCTCCACCCTGCAGGCCCCGGTCCATCTCTGCAGATTCCAGAGCAACACAACCTCAACCCCCCAAAGTCCATCCAGCCAGGCCTTAAACCCCCAGGCTCTGGCCAAGCCTTCTCCAGGCAAGAGAAGAGGCTCCCTCCTGGGCACAGCATCTCCCACTTGCCTCGGTCCCTCTGGTTCTCTAGTCTTCAGCACCCTGGAGAGTGTAGAGCAGGCAGGCCTTCTCTGGGGGATATTGCTCCTTCGGCTCCCTGGCAGAGACTCACTCCTCTCTGCCTTGTCTCTCCTTTTATACAGGCAGAGTGGGCGTGGCTAGGCTTCTACTCTTCTAAGCCTTAAAGGACCACTAACATGCCCACTCTGTCCCAGGGGTTTCTCAGCCTGTGCTTCCCATAGGCTGATCCCCAGCTCTGGGGCTGGCTCTGCCACACCCCTGTGGGCATTCAGCCCTCTGGCTGACCCACTCAGCTCCCTTCTTAAAGGGGCAGCAGCCCCAGAGGACTGCTCCTTGCTACACTGTCATTTCCTTTATTTTCCAATAGTAAGGCATTTGGGAACACACTTGGCCATTACATATTCTGCAAGAAAAGACATTCAATACCAAATTCCTTTGCCTCTCCATGTTGAAGGAAGTTAAAAGAAATAAACTTTTCCTGTGGATGCCTTCCAGAGATTTGCCCACAGCATAGACGTCCACCGTTATAGACTGTGCTTTTCTCTGTTTCATCATACTATTCTTCTAGGTATACTGTGCATTGTTGGAACGCCCAAATAGGCAAAATGCATAATCTTGCCAATAGAACGTATTAATACTTTCTAAGCAAAAGCTTTTAAAGGTTAATGATAGCTGAGCATAATGCATAAAATGGTAGCGGTTTGGTAGCAGGCACAGAGTATTAAGTTGTATAAAAATCTCTTCAGCTCTTAAAGTGTGTTTCCAACAGTGAAAATGCAGTAGTTCCTAAGACAATCCATTACAATTCAGCTTATTCATCGTTACTTTATTTATTGATTTATTTGTTTTATTACTTCAATTTGTGTCCTGTCCTTCCTTCAAAGGTTCAGGGTGGCTTACAAAATAAGATATATAAACATAAAACATTATTTAAAAATATATAAAAAACATAAGAGCAATATAAAAAATCCCCTAAACCCCAATAAAAACTCCCACCCTAATCTCAAAACACTCCGCCCTCCCCCACAACCCTACCCCAAAACTCAACCAGCTCCTAACCTTGCCCACCAAATGCTTTCTCAAATAAAAATGTTTTACACGGCCTCCGGAAGGTGCTTAGGCTTGGGTTCAAGCGAAACTCGCAGGGAAGGGAATTCCACAAAACTGGGGCAGCATCAGTATAGGATGTTTAACCAGCCACATGATTCATTTTAGATGAAGATGAATATAGAAAGTTCTTGGAGGTGTGCAGTGAATTTGCTCTGATTGTTTGATTTGTAAGCTGCCTATTCTCAAATGTTCATTTGGTTTGTTTCTTTGGCTGCACACTATTTGTATGTTTTTTACTGTTTTATATTAAGCATTTATATTGTTTATATTATACTTTTTAATATTGTATTTTTATTATTTTGTTAGCCACCCTGAGCTGCCTGAGGTAGGAGGAGTGGGGTAGAAAATTATTAAATAAATAAATAAATGTAGTTGAAGAAATGCCCAGTAAGGAGTAATGTAATATTGGATGTAATTTATAAATCAAATTAATGTTTAAAAGGTACAAATTGAGAAATCAGCAGAAAGTTCAAAGCTTTCTAAAATAGCCTGAAGTTTAGCCTCCTTAGCCTATTCTTAGGGAAAGACTTAATGTAGAACCCGTTACAGCTATTGATGTTAGTGGCAGGTGAAAAGGTTTGAAAACCAAATTTGGTCTGTAGACAGCTGTGGAATCTCATGTCATCTTATATTCCCTCATATCTTTATGCATGCTGCAGTGAAAGAATGACAGGGAAAATGATAAAGGAATCTGAGACTGAGGTCAGGAGAGAATACTACATCCCCTTGCAGTCGAGGAAGCTTGAACTTGAAAGCTGAGCAAGCTTGAACGCAAGGGAGAGCTTAGACAGTTTAGACAAAAGTGACATTAACAGACACTTTTAGCAACAGTGTCTTGAACAGTTTGAAATGGAGCAATATCAGTGACAATTTAGAAAGGAAATTATTGCAATAATACAGGGGGAAGTAATTAAAAATTTACCAAGTATGTTAGCTGTAGGATTAGAAAGGGAAGTGGTTAACTATAAAAGAAGCGACAGCAATGCCTGGTAACAACCTGGAAAAGAGAGAGAGAAGAGACTGTTACTGAAGTTTAATTTAAGGCTACAGAACACATTCCTTATTTCACAGTACCCATGACCAGCATGAATTTATTTATTTTATTTATTTATTTATTAAATTTTTACCCCGCCCCTCCTGAACACAGCTCGGGGCGGCTTCCAACAATAAAATACAATTTTAAACAATCTAAACACTTAAAATACCATATAAACATTAAAATGACATATAAACAGGGCCTGGGATATAAATTGCTTGGGATAGGGGAATAAAACTCAACTACCCACCCCTCTCCCCAAAGGCCCGGGCGAACAACCAAGTCTTGCATTTCTGCCGAAATACCAATAGGCTTGGGGGTTATAGGAGATATAGGGTGATTTCAGACGTGACGGGCGGCTGCTTTTACCACGGACTGTGGGGTGGTTCAGACCACGGCCGGGAGTGAAGGGGCACGCCAACAGACGTGTGCCCCATTGCCCCTGGCCGTGGGGGACTTCCAAACCTGTCTCTTATACACATCTAGATGTGTATAAGAGACAGGCCCCGTCCCCTGCGTTCCCCGGTGGCCCTCCCCCCTCCTGACGGGCAGCGGCCAATCCGGCCACTGCCGCAACCACAGGCGGGGGTGAATTTCATTGACTGCGGTGAATGGTAAGTAAACAGACGTTACTTTCCGTTCACCACGGCCGTGGTGGCCTTTCACCACACTTCTCGACCTCCTCGCGTCCGGAGGTCCAGAAGCGTGATGAATGCAAACACGGGCCGCATTTGACAGTGGTGCACATCTGGCGGCGAGCAAACAGAGATTCACCACAGTCAAACGCGGCCCGTGTTTGACTGTGGTTCAGGGGGGGTGAATTTCAGACTCGTAACATCTGAAATCCCCTATAGTGAAGGTCTCCATTTCTAACCTGATGTATAGACTAGATTCTGGATAATCATAAAATCAGATACCTTGCCCATCTTTAAAGTCATTAGAGTATGTTTAACATAAGAAGTTCCAACAGTGGCCAGCTCCAAGAGCAGTACATGTAGAGATCATGGAGGTGTGACATCTCCTGCTGACCAATCCCATCTATTGGTAGCTAGGGGTATAAGCCCTAACTAGTAGGCATTAATGGCTCTGTCCTCTAATGTGCAGCTACACTGTATACTCAGTGCCCACAGGTCTACAGAAGAGGTCTTCCAAGCACAGACACTGAAATTTTCGCCCAGTGTTCCAATCGGAAACAGATTTTGGCAGTTACACACTCTGGTTGGAGGCTGCTATGGAGAAATCTTTTTTTAAGTTTGCCAATTCAAACAAACATAGTATTTTAAATATTGGACGTTTCAGATTATCCTTTAACTCACTACTTTGCTGTGGTGAAGATTGAGGCACAGAGAGAGGTTTATTATTATCATCTCTACTAAAACAAACCCCTCTGCCAACAGCACAAACTGCCTTCCCCTCCATCTGATGTAGCAGCATATTAATTTTACCATCAATATATTTACACTGATTTATAGTGCTTGTGCCACTTTTTAAAACATCTTACGGCACAGTTATAGCAAAACATCAACATTATTGATTCAGGGTAAGGGGTACACAGTTTTATATTTTCTATAGAGCGTGTGTGTGTGTGAGTGATAGAGAACTGTCATAGCAGATACCCAAACTAAAGAATGTTTGCTTTTATGTTTATATATAATTCATTCTGACGCATTAGCCAAGTGTTGGACTCAAGAATCACCTCCTTCCAGATTGATAACTTTGAAGTGGCCTGGAAATGATAAAACACAGCATTTTAGGATTGCTGAACACACTTTATGTAACAAAAATTATCAAGAAAAATGTCAACTGGTATCATTAATAAATTCTTTGGGAAGTTACTTCCTGAGATGACACTATTTTTGAGTACAATGTTGTTTTTTTACTGGCTCATGGCTAGATAATAGATTTCTGCTTAAAAGTTTGCAATCTAAAATTAAAACTGAACGAGGAAAGGAAATAACAAGAGGATGACGAGACAAGGGTCAAAAGATGATTATGGGCAAATTCAAATAAAAAGTAGAATTCAAAAGGGCTTCGTGGAAAAATAGGTTTAAAGTAGTGGCATGGTGAATGGGTTCTGAGGCAAAATGAAGCACAAGGAGCAGCAAGGAGAGAGGCTAGAGCTGCGGGAAGAGCATACCTTTGGGCAGCTGAGACTGATGGAATCTTTATGACAGAAATCTCAAGCAGGAATGCAACATCAAATAAGATCAGAAAGGTAATGCAGGGTAAGGTAATGAAGAGTCATAAAGGTAACAGGCGTTGATACTGAATACAAAATAGAGGAAAAGCCAGTAGATAAGACGGCTGATCTTAGCAGCAAAATGTTGAACAGTGAGAAGAGTATGAAGATGTGGCAAAAGATGACCAGAAAAAAGATTACAGTGACCAAGACAAACAATAATAGGATGGACCAAAATTTTAGCTGTAGGAAAGTGGAGGAATTGAACTTTGGACATATTGTAAAGAAAGAGGTGACAAGACTTAGCAAAAGAATGCAGGGGAACAAAAGAGAAAGGGGAAAGGGTAGGAAAGAATAAATGATAGCTCCAAGATTTCCCAGGTAACAAGATAAATGGTAACCTTTTTCAATAGAAACTGAAAGCATAAGAGGAGAAAAGGGCTTAAGGAGAAAAGTAAGAGGTTCAGTTTTTGACATGTTTTTGAGATATCTGTGAATCGTCCAAGTGGATCTTTCAGAAAAGTGATTAGAAATATGAGATTTGAATGGAAGGAGAAAGGTCAGGAGCGTAGAGAGAATTTTTATGCTGAGAATATCCAAATACAGTGAAAACACATGGGATGTAATGAGGTCACCTAAGGAGAGAATGTAAAGATGGGGCAAGAACTGAATACTGAGAAACTTCTAGCTATCACAGGGAGCTAGAGAAAGACTGAACCAATGATCTGGTAAGTAGGAAAAAAAGTCAGGAACAAGTCAAGCTCCTGAATTTTCAAGCAAATGAAGAGCATCAAGGTCAACTGTGTCAAAAGCAGCAGAGAATAAGAATAGTGTAAAAATCATTACATTTAGCAAGAAAAGGGTAATTGGTAATGCTTGTAAGAGCCATTTTCTTAGATTGACGAGGAGAAACCAGATTGTAGAGGGTCAAGAAAAGAAATAGAGGAGAACACCTCAAGATAAAGGGGAATATATAATATGAATTAAAGGGTTAGAAGTAAAGGGAAAGGAAAATAGGATGATAGTTTGAGAGGCAGAAAGAATCAAGAGAAGGCTTCTTGATGATAGGAAAAAAAATAACATGATTAAAGTTTGTGAGAACATAAGTAGTGCTATACTGGGATTTTCACTAGGGATGGGAATTTCGATTTCGGATAAAACTAAAAGTACCCGAGAATGGCCATTTCGGATTAATCCAAAATTTCGATTCCGTTTCAGTACTATCAGATCTTTTGCATTGATTGTTTTGTACCGGATTTTTAACATTGCGGTTTTCCCCCATCGTGGTTTTTCAGTGTTAAAAATCTGGTACAAAAATCAATGCAAAAGATCCGATAGTACCAAAACCGAAAAAGAACTGAAATATATGAGAACTGAAACCGAAATTTTGCCCAGTCCCATCCCTAATTTTCACACAAGACACTGTCCGCCAACCACCCACTCACTATACATGTTGCAGGGCTGCACTGGTGCCTTGTAACATGTATAGTGGGTGGGTGGTGGGGGTGGATAGTGGGTGCAGAGTGTCTTGTGTGAAAATGCCCTGCGTCAGACCAGTAGTCCAGTGAACCCAGCACCTGTCTCTTGACAGTGGCCAATCTCAGTTGTTCGGAAGAAGTACCCCACAGGTCACAAATGGGCAATCCATTCCTTGTTATTCATTCCTAGCTCCCGACAGTAAGAAGTTACATTCGCCAAAGCTACCCAGCAAATAGCTGCTAATGGACCTATCTTCCAGAAACTTGTCCAATCCTTTTTTAAACTCAGCTGTACTACTAGCCTTGACCACATCCTCGGGAAACAAATTCCACAACTTAATTGTGTGTTGAGTGAATAAAATACTTTCTTTCACTTGTTTTAAATCTGCTACCCTTTACTTTCTGAGGTGTCCCCTAGTTCTAGTACTATTTGAGAGGGTAAATAACTGTTCCCTATTTACTTGTTCCACGCCACTCATGATTTTATAAACTTTTCTATCATATCCCCTCTTGGACATCTCTTCTCCAAGCTGAAAAGTCCCAACCTATGTAGCCTCTCTTTATAGGGGAGCTGTTCCATACCCTTCATTATTTTTGTTGCCCTTCTCTGTACCTTTTCTATTTCTACTATATCTTTTTTGAGATGGAGCAACCAGAACTGCACACAGTATTCATAGTGTGGTCACACCATAGATTTATATAGTGGCACTATGATATTTTCATTTTTATTCTCTATCCCTTTGCGAATAACTCCTAACATTGTGTTTGCTTTTTTGACTGCTGCTGCACACTGTGTATTGGCTTTCAGTGTATTGTCCACGATGACTCCAAGGTCCTTTTCCTGAGGGGGTGACTCCTAATTTAGAACCCAGCATTGTGTACATTATAGTCTGGATTGTTTTTCCCTACATGCATCACTTTGCATTTGTCCACATTAAATTCATCTGCCATTTAGATGCCCCGTCACCCAGTCTCGTAAAAGCCTGTCGCAGTTCTTCACACTCTGTTCACATTTTAACTACCTTGAATAACTTGGTGTCGTCTACAGATTTGATCACCTCATTCTTTACTCCTTTTTCTAGATCATTAATTAATACATTGAACAATACCGGTCCCAGTACAGATCCCTGTGGCACTATAAATGTGCCACTATAACATGTGCCAGTATAGGCACATGTTAGACCCCTTGTCTCTCCCTCTGTTCCCCTTCCTAAGTCTCTCCCCCAGCTCCTGTGTCTCAAATTGTAAGCCCTAGGGGCAGGGACCGTGTCTATTTTATTACTTTGTAAAGTGCCAGGTACACTGCTGGCGCTATATAAATGTTTGTTAATAATAATAATAATAATAATAATAATAATAATAATAACACTACACTATTTACTTCTCTTCATTGTGAAAATGACCATTTAGTCCTACTCTTTGCTTCCTATCCTTTAACCACAATAGGATACTGCCTCCTATCCCATTTGTTTTTAATTTCCTCAAGAGTCTCTCATGATGGAGCTTATCAAACACTTTTTGAAAATCCAGATACACTATATAACAAACAACAATAACAATTTTTATTGATCAGGCGTAGTCAAAGGCCATTGCCCCAAATATAAAAATACAATATGATAGAACATAATCTGGTTCTAAAAACAATAATACCAAAGTAAACATATATACAAATACCACACAGTTTGTCAACCGCCACCCCCCTCCAACTAATTGCAGTTGAATCCAAATAGAAGGAATAGATAAAAATAGATTGTCATACAGTCATATAAAACTAAGTTCCTTGCAAACCCCAATGCCTCATCCCACCAGGCCTACCACAACCTATCCTGGATATATACTGGAAGTTCATAAATTTCCTCCTAACTGTGAATGCTTGGGTCAGAAAAGAAGAAACGGCTATTACCAATTCAGGCGAAGAATCAGTTAAGAAAAGCAGAACCAATTCCGAATCGCTCTTCCAGGGAGTTTATCTAAAAAAGGGCCAAGAAAACAATCCCTCAAACTCTGATATATAGGGCAGCAGAAGAGAATATGACCTGTAGTCTCTGTCTCCATCGCATCAAAGGGACGTACCTGTGATACAAAAGGAGTCTGTTTTAGTCTCCCTTCCAACACCCTTGAGGGAAGCGCATTTACCCTTGCACAAAAGTACAAGTATCTGCCCCGAGGAGAAGTAATCCATCTCAAATATTTCGCTATTTCCTTGTGGTGAGGGGCTAAATATCCATAACCTTCTAAGGCTACAGATTCAAATACCCGAGACAGAGCCCCCTACCTGTCCAAATCCTCAAGCCACCCTACAATCTCCGATAGTACTGCTTTGCGATTGTTTGGCAAAATGTATTCTTCAGGTAACTGATTTGCTTTAGCTTGATATTAATGGATTTGTTCCATTTGCTTTGAAAAGAATCTGTCTGCAAATGGTTCAGCAAACCCCAACAGTTGGGGAAAATCATCTTTAACCAAAGTTGGAAGATGTGCTTCCAGATCTTGCATTCTAGACTAGATTGACCAAATTCAAGCCTAAGAACAGGCACCGGTATACAAAGGGCATTTATCAGAGCACGTAAAAAACTTCCTTGAACTACAATCAACTTGTTTGCATAAGCCATGGCCCAAACTGCAGCCCCATAAGGTAGCTGGGCCGTAGACTTTGCATTAAATACAGTTATGACATCTGAATAGGCCCCTGTTGCTGTTTGTCTAAAAAAGCGATGAATTGCGAAGGCCGAACCCTTGACCCTAATCAGAGCAGACATCAAAATGCATGAATATCAAATGCTAGCAAAAAAAACCTCATTAAGTTTTACAAATAATTTGATTGATTAACCAGGGTAGTGTACCCTATGTCACCACTTCAACCTGAGTTGGGAATATGATGTGGGAGAAGAAAATGTCACTTTTGTTTCCTTTAGTGATCCCAGCTGTACTGAATCTATTGAGGATATAGGGAGCCAGCACCTTATCATTAGTAGAGACTTCATAATATGAAGCTTAGTTTATTTCAATAACAGGCTTGTTGGGGAGCCTAAAGGTTCCCCTGCCTCCCTTGAGTAAATCTCCTCTCTGCTGTCCTCCTCCAACCCTTCCATTTGCCCCCCTGATCCCATTCCTTCCCGCCTCCTCACCTCCATTATTCCCACTGTCGCCCCCTCCTTCCTGCACATCATCAACTGCTCCATCTCTACTGGTTCTTTCCCCTCTGCCTTCAAACATGCCACAGTCTCCTATTCTCAAAAAGTCCACTCTTGATCCCTCTGACCCTTCTAGCTATCGTCCTGTCTCACTCCTTCCTTTTGCTTCCAAGCTGCTTGAACGTGTTGTCTACTCCCGCTGCCTTGACTTCCTATCCTCCAACTCCTCCCTTGACCCCCTCCAATCTGGCTTCCGCCCCCTTCATTCTACTGAAACTGCTCTCGCTAAGATCACCAACGATCTTCTGGTGGCTAAATCTAAACGTCTCTATTCCATTCTTGTCCTCCTTGATCTCTCTGCTGCCTTCGATACTGTTGACCACTCACTCTTGCTGGATTCCCTTCACTCCCTTGGCTTTTGTGGCTCTGTCCATAACTGGTTCTCCTCCTACCTCTCTGACCGCTCCTTTAATGTGTCTCTCTCCAACTCCGCCTCCTCCTCCTTCCCCCTCTCAGTTGGTGTTCCTCAAGGCTCTGTTCTTGGCCCTCTCCTCTTCTCGATCTATACCTCATCCTTAGGCAAACTCATTGCCTCCCATGGCTTCCAATACCACCTCTATGCTGATGACACTCAACTCTATCTCTCTACTCCCTCTCTCTCTCCCTCTGTTCAAGCTCGTCTCATCAACTGTCTCTCTGACATCTCTACCTGGATGTCTCAACGTCAACTCAAACTCAACATGGCTAAAACTGAACTCCTTATCTTCCCCCCTCATCCTTCCTCTCCTTCCTCACTGTCAATAACTATTGATGGAGTCACCATCCTGCCTGTCCCCCAAGCCCGTAGCCTAGGCTTCATCTTTGACTCAGCCCTTTCTTTTAAACCCTACATTGACTCTGTTGCTAAATCCTGTCGCTTCTCCCTCCATAACATTGCTAAGATTCGCCCTTTTCTCTCTGTCTCGTCTGCCAAAACTCTTGTTCATGCTCTGGTCATCTCTCGCCTCGATTACTGTAACCTCCTTCTCACTGGCCTTCCCCGGTCTCACCTTTCTCCCCTCATCTCTGTCCAAAACTCTGCTGCCAGGGTCATCTACCTCGCCAGTCGCTTCGACCATGTGCAGCCCCTCCTCTCTTCGCTTCACTGGCTTCCCCTTCCTGAACGAATCCTGCACAAGCTCCTAGTCTTCACCTATAAAGCTCTTCACAACCTTGCTCCCCCCTACCTCTCTGCACTTATCGCCCTCCATACTCCAGCCCGTGCACTTCGCTCCTCCTCTGTCCCTTCTCTCACCCTTCCACGCCTTCCCTGCTCCCCTAAGCGCCTTCGTCCCTTCTCACTTGCTGCCCCCCATGCCTGGAACTCCCTCCCTGTCCACATCCGCCTTGCCCCCTCCCTTCATACCTTCAAATCTCTCCTTAAAACTCACCTCTTTCGCTCTGCTCTGTCTGACTCTTTATCCTGCTGAGCCACTATTTCCTATACCTACGATCTGTTTACCCTTATCCTTGCCACATGGACCTGCCTGCTGTCATTCTCATCGTAACCAAGCCAAGTACATGCACCTGAGACCTCGCATCTTCATGAATGTTAGACCCCTTGTCTCTCCCTCTGTTCCCCTTCCTATGTCTCTTCCCCCAGCTCAGATTGTAAGCCCTAGGGGCAGGGACCATGTCTATTTTATTACTTTGTAAAGTGCCAGGTACACTGCTGGCGCTATGTAAATGTTTGATGATGATGATAATAATAATGATGATAATTAATAAAGGTAGCCTAAACCCAGATACACACTACTGCCCAACTGGAAACATCTGATGTTTTATCTGCTGCATGTCTTCAAAAACTCTCCATTTTGAAAACTACAACCCTAGTCTTCTTTTAAAACTTGGGTTTTGGGTAGTGTTCAAAATTTATTTGAAGAGAGTCATGTTGGAATTTTTTTCAGAAACAATTTTCATAACTGCTCTGCATCTTCCTAACTATGTTATGGGTACATTGTTTACCACTGATAGCTCTTATAAAGACTCAAGGATCAGAGTACTAGCAACTACATGTGCTGTAAAAATTCCAGTGGTGCAAGACAGAGTCCAGGGTACATGAGAGGGAGGAGTTAAAGCTGAATCTAGGAAATAATTATTTAATAGCTACATTTTTAATAATAAATTTTAAATTAAAAAACAAAACCTTCCTTTGGAAAGGTACTCCTGCTGCAAAATTAAGTGGAGGCAACAACAACAAAAACCTTAAAAGTATTAAGGCTTGTGTTAAAGAATGTTAGAGTGGAAAAATACCATAGTAGATTATCAAAACCATTTCCTTTCAAATGTAAATTGTTTCCTATATTTACTTAGTATTTACTTAGTATTTATCTTAAATGACCCAAATGATTTGGTGTGTCTCCAAATGCTTACTACAGCTGGCTGACATATTTTGGTGACCACACTATTTCATTTTCTAATCAACAACAAATCCTTCTCAACAACGTTCTTAGCATAATCAATCTAGGTGTCCATATTTTTCATAATGAATTTCATAGGGAAAGGTTCTTTTGGAGGGCATATTTGCTGTTAGAATCTATAGGCATATTCCTAAATTATTCCTGAAATCTAGTCATATTCCTAAATTATTACTGAAAAGGGAGAAAAAGGAAACATGCTAACTCCAAAACTCTTTATATGATACGAGGAGATGGTATACATAGGGGAACGTTTGACTCACAGAAGGATTTGGATATCAAGCATTGCATTCTTTTTGAGTGTACATATTCTGCAACTCTCTTGCATCTTTGTTCGTTTGGTAATAAGAGAACCAGCCTTTTTGCTGAGTGAGCTCTGATGAGCCAGCTCCTTCTAAATGATTGTCTTCAGAGCATCTTTTCACTGAACTGCTCTACTGCCCAAGATGCTGAATCTGCAGAAGTCTTGGTAACAGAAGTATTGCATCAAACGGCAAACTGATGCTACAGAGAGATTCCCATTTGGATTGTAAAGCACTTGTGACGCCTCATGTGGTTACTCCCTAAGTCAATATCTTCAAAACCATCTATTCAGTAGTGACAAATGTCTGAATCTTCAGAGATGTTGGCCTGTAGAAATTCAATGCTTTGCTGCTGTTGCTTGAATGGAATTCATTGCAAGAGTAATTGTGAAGTGGCACAAATATTCTGATGTTGGAGGGGAATTCACCAGAGATTTCCTCCAGTTTTGTAATGGTGAGTGTTCTAAGCAGTCACCTAATTGGGGATGAGGGGGAAGAATGCAGGATGATTAAAGTTAAATATGGCCCAGATAACAAACTCTCAACGCTGATCTAACCACTGGATATGCAAAACAGTGAATGGCCTTTGTCGTCCGTGTTTAAAAGAAAATAGGGGAATTTTTAACGGACGAAAATGTTTTTCAACAGATGTAGTATCTCTTATTCCTAAAGCAAAGTGGTATTATCGAGGTGGAACATGATATTGAGAGCAAAATTCTCCCAACTAGTCCAGCCTTGTAATTTGAGACGAGAAAAGCAAATGCTATCAATCAAATGATGCTATGTGCAGGTTGAATGTTACAATGCTGGCGTAAGAAGCCTGTGAATAATATTGAATTGTTGTAAGAGGTCTTCTACCATTTTTCCCCCCTGTAGGCATGCATACCATTCTGTTTCAGCTCCTCCTGTGTTCCCTCCAAAAAATGCTGCTGATCTGAAGCTGCAAACAGGAACTCCATCTCTTCAGAACTCTGATGCTGTTGTCATCCACCCTGGAGCCATGATTTCCATGCTGGATCTCTTAGCCTCTGTTGGATCAATAACGCAGCCGGAAGTAAGCAAAGAAACTGCAGGAAACGTGTAATGGAATATAAGAATATTCTGTTTAAATCTCATCCTGAATCATGGGAGCGTTCTGGTATTTTTAATTTTTTTAAATTCTAAACACCATTGATTTAGTGGAAGCAGGGTTTGGGAGTTGATTAATAGTAATTTGTTACTGTGTCCAACTACTGTTCAAAGAGGTGTATGGGCTTATGTTTGCATTCCAGGTTCTGAGGACAGGGTGCGTACGTATAATAGGACACATGCATAACCAGTACCCCATTCCAGTATGCATAGCCAGTACTGGAATCTTACGGCTTCCAGTACCATCTTTATGCTGCTGATACCCAGCTCTATCACTCCACCCACTCTCTCTCCCCCTCTGTCTAGTCTCGCCCCACTAACTGCCTCTCTGACATTTCTGCCTGGATGTCCCATTGTCAGCTCAAACTTAACATGGCTAAAACCAAACTCCTCCTCTTCCCCCCTAATCCTTCCTCTCTCTCTCACTTCTTTGTCTTCATTGATGGGGTCAACATCCAGCCCGTCCCTCAGGCACGGAGCCTAGGGTTCATCTTTGACTCCTCCCTCTCCTTTAAACCTCAGATCGATTCTGTTGCCAAATCCTGCTGCTTCTCTGCTTCTCTCTGCACAACATTGCTAAGATCTGTCCTTTCCTCACTGTTTCCTTTGCTAAAACCCTTGTCCATGCCCTGGCCATCTCTCGCAACCTCCTCGCTCTCGCCTTGCTCCTCTCATTTCTGTTCATAACTCTGCTGCCAAGGTCATCCACCTTGTCCGCCACTTTGACCACGTGCAGCCCCGCCTCTCCTCTCTCCGCTGGCTCCCTCTTCCTGAACACATTCTGCACAAACTCCTGGTTTTTCCTTACAAGTCTCTTCATGGCCGTGCTCTCCCCCCCCCCAATCTCTCAGAACTCATTTCCCACTACACTCCTGTCCAGGAGCTCCACTCCTCTGCCACCATCCTCGCCTGCTCACGGCTCCCCTGCTCCTAACGCATCCTCCCCTTTTCCCTGGCAGCCCCCCATGCCTGGAACTCCCTCCCTGAACACATTCGCTCGGCTTCCTCCTTCAAATCCCTCCTCAAAACCCACCTCTTCCATCAAGCTTTCTCTGAATCCTCGTTCCCCTTGCTAACTTATCCTGAATCATTGTATCTTAACGACACCTTTGTAACTAAGCCAAGCACGTGCACCTGAGACCACATGAGTTGTGTATGTATCCTTGTCTCTTCCTCTGTTTCCCCGTCTTCCCTTCCTTGTCTCTCTTAGGTTGTAAGCCTGCTAGGGCAGGAATTGTGTATCTTTCTTACAGTTGTAAAGTGATAGGTACATTGCTGGTGCTATATAAATGCTTAATAATAATAATAATTAATAATTAATTGAGTGGCCAGCGAAGAGCCCTAGGAAAAACGTCCGACTGAACGGATGAGAGGGCATAGAAAGTAATTTCTTTTATCTTTCCTGCCTACGACTGGTGGATGTTTTGACTGCAATGCCTTATGTCATTGCAGAGACAGGAAGCGAACACAACTGCTGTTTTTGCCATACGTATTTCCTGTGCATTTAATAATAATAATAATAATAATAATAAATTATTAATAATTAATTATTTCATCTGGGTATCCATTCAAACCTTTATAAGTATTGTTTGTTTTTCAAATAAAATTAAGAAAAATCCTAATATGGTCATTGGTAGAGAGATTATTTTACTGTTTTAAGCTTAGTCTGATTGCTATAAATTAACAAGATTTATTTAGCACCAGCGACATGCCTGGTGCTGAGCAGCCATGATTAGTAGAGGTGGGACCCCAGGCCAGTTACCGGATTTACTGGATTCCGGTTTCCAAAAAACTGGATTCCCAGATTAAATCCGGTATACCGGTACCGGATTTATTCCATTGATTTCAATGGGGCATTGTCCCCATTGAAATCAATGGAATAAAAATATTCCTCCCCCCTCCCCCTCCCAGACTGTGCAGGTGGAAGGCGGGACACTCCCCACCCACCCTGCCCAGCCTGGATTTAAAAAAAAAAA
>QEPC01013801.1:974523-1035049 GCA_003113815.1 Sphenodon punctatus | reverse complement strand
GTTCCCACCGGGATCGTACCTTCCAGTTCCTTGAGCTCCGGGTGGTGGCGGCAGCAGTCCGGCGGCCTCAGCGCCGGCTGTGACTTCCGGCTTCAGACGCTAGTAGGCCTTCTGGGGAACTTCCGGATTTCCCCGGAAGGCCTACTAGCGTCTGAAGCCGGAAGCCACAGCCGGCGCTGAGGCCGCCGCACCGCCGCCGCCGCCACCACCCGGAGCTCAAGGAACTGGAAGGTACGATCCCGGTGGGAACAGTAGGGTGATCCCTGGGGTGGGGGGGTGTTAAACGCCCCCACCCCACCCCAGGGATCAAGTATACTTACCGGCTGGGACGGCCGCTGGTGCTGGGCTCCGGCGGAGACACTTAGGGGATTATTCTTTTTTAAATCCAGGCTGGGATGGGTGGGTGGGGGGTGTCCCCCCTTCCACCCGCGCAGTCTGGACTCGGGGAGGGAAACGCGGGTTTTTGGTGGGGTTTTTTTACATTGCGGCCATTCATTTGAATGGCCACAATGTAAAAAAATAATAATCCGGTAACTGGACCGGATTACTGGGTTGAATCCGATAATGCCGGTACGCCCAGTACCGGCATTATCGGATACCGGAAAATCCGGTAGTCCCGTCCCTAATGATTAGACAGGTCCCTGCTTCAAGGAGGTTGAAATCTAGAAATCTCAGATAAATGCAATCACGTGCATGTCTCATCACTGTAGTAGAAAAGACTTGTAGTGATTGAGCGGGTTTATATGTCCCTCTGTTCCACTCTAAAAAATTGAGAAAATACAGAGTGAGCCGCGTTGTTTTATAAGTATTTCTGTTATTAAAAGCAACTCTCTTTAACATAAACTGCTTTGATACAGTTTTCTAAAATTCTTGGAGAAATGATATAATGTCAAGAGAATTTCTAAGAAGATAGATGTATGTGGCAAATATATTTGTTTTATTCTGGGACATCCATGCTGGAGAGTGGTATGGGACACTGGATAGACCAGTGCTCTAATTTTGCATGGCAACATCTTTACTTTTATGTTCCTTTAGTTACCTAGGATGTTATGATCTTAGCATTTTAGGAAAGTATTAAAAAAAATAAAGGAAACACCTTTTACTCTATGCAGCATAAACTTCTAAGTCTGTATACCCTGATGGATCCAGACATTAGAAGTGTCCAGATATTGGGGTGGCTCAGTGTTTACAGTGCCATTAAAACCTAATTAGTGCTGAACAGCTAATAAGTGCCATTAGCACTTCTCTGTTCCAGGGATGCTTTGTGTCTTCTAAATGGGGTGGGTACACAAATCATGTTCAGAATAGACAAGGATCCAGATATAGGGAGACTAGAGAGGCTGTACTATGTATCTGAGCGTTTTTGCAATAATCAGTCTTATTAGATTTCAAATCGACTGGAAGGTCTTGGTTACCAAAACTATGATTTAGAAATTGCCATGCATGTGTAGCTATGACTACTGTCTTTTTTGTTGTGCATTTTCTCAGCATGACTGCTATTTGAATCATAGGCCGTTTTTAAATTGGCACAGCGGGGAGGCAAGGCGGTGTACGCTGCGTGGAGCGTACGCGTGTTCGGTGAGTGGAGGCAGGGGGAAATCAAACAGGCCAGGGATGATTGCACGCCTCTACCCACGCATGGTTTGGCCCGTTCTCACATGGAGCATCCCAGATTTTTCCCTGATGCTCCATTCATGAGCATGAGTGGGTGGTGTGTGGGTCACAGAAACATGCACTGCGCACGTGCACACCCCACCCCACCCTGCTGCCATCAGACAGGCATCTGGATGTGTGGGGGATGGGTGGACCTCCGTGTTTGCATCTTGTTTAAAAATGGCCATAGAATTAGGAGTTGGAAGGGCCTTATAGGTAATCAGGTCCAACCCCCTGATCAGTGAAGGAAATCTGCAGCACCAGCATCCCTGAAAAATGGCTGTGCAGCCTCTGTTTGAAAACCTCCAGTGAAGGAGAGATCACCACCTCGCTAGGCAATTTTTTCCATTGTCGAACAGCTCTTACCATTAGGAAATTCTTTCTAATGCTTAACTGAAATCTGCTTTCTTGTAATTTGAGCCCATTATTTCTATCTACTTTTGCCCTCAGTGGCAGCAGAGAGTAAATCTTGGCCATTTTCTGTGTGACAGTCCTTCATGTATTTGTCTTCTCTTCTCTAGGCTAAACATACCCAGTTCCTTCAACCTTTCTCATAGGACTTGGTTTCTAGACCCCTGACCAACTTCCTTGCTGCCCTCCTCTGAAACTGTTCCAGTTTGTCCTTCTTAAAGTGCAGCACCTAGAACTGGACACAGTACTCCAGATGAGGTCTGACCAGTGCAGAATAGAGTAGAACTATTACTACTTGTCACTTGAAAACTATGCTTCTGTTAATGCAGCCTAAAATTGTATTACCTATCACACTGTCAATTCACATTGTTTATGATCAACAGGGTTCCTAGTAAGGATGGGACACCAGGGCAATTACCGGGTACCGGATTTACCGGATACCGGTTTTCAAAAAACCGGATTCCCGGATTAAATCCGGTATACCGGTACCGGATTTATTCCATTAATTTCAATGGGGCACTGTCCCCATTGAAATCAATGGAATAAAAAAATTCCTCCCCCCTCCCACTCCCAGGCTGTGCGGGTGGAAGGGGGGACACGCCCCACCCACCCTGCCCAGCCTGGATTTAAACAAAAAAATTCCCCTAAGTGTCCCCTACTGCGGCTCCGGGCCGCCGGCGGCAACCCAGAGCCAGCCCACCAACACCAGCAGCAGCCGGTAAGTATAAGTACCTGTACTGTATGATCCGTGGGGGGGGGGGTTTAACACCCCCCACCCCAGGGATCACCCTACTTCCAAGTTCCCACCGGGATCGTCTACCTTCCTTGAGCTCCGGGTGGCGGTGGCGGTGGCTGCCGGCTTCAGAAGCTAGTAGGCCTTCCGGGAAACCCGGTTCTCCGGAAGGCCTACTAGCGTCTGAAGCCGGCAGCCACAGCCGGCGCTGAGGCCGCCGGACCACCGCCACCACCCGGAGCTCAAGGAAGGTAGGCGATCCCAGTGGGAACTTGGAAGTAGGGTGATCCCTGGGGTGCGGGTGGGGTGTTAACCCCCCACCCCACCCCAGGGATCATACAGTACAGGTACTTGTACTTACCGGCTGCTGCTGGGACGGCCGCTGGTGCTGGTGGGCTGGCTCTGGGTTGCCGGCAGCGGCCCGGAGCCGCAGTAGGGGACACTTAGGGGAATTTTTTTGTTTAAATCCAGGCTGGGCAGGGTGGGTGGGGGGTGTCCCCCCTTCCACCTGCGCAGCCTGGACTCGGGAAGAGAAACACGTTTTTTTTGTGGGTTTTTTTTACATTGCGGCCATTCATTTGAATGGCCGCAGTGTAAAAAAGTAAATAATCCGGTACCAGGAATCCAGTAAACGGGCCGGATTACCGGGTTGAATTCGATAATGCCGGTACGCCCAGTCCGGCATTATCAGATACCGGAAGATCCGGTAGTCCCACCCCTAGTTCCTAGTTTTTTCTTTGCAACAGAAAACCAGTGGAAAAACAGAGATTTTGCCTTTTACCAGAGAATTTAACGGAAAATGGCAAAAATGTACAGGTTTGAGAGGAGGAAACAGCGAGCTTGGGGTAGCGAGGATGCAGAGTGTAGCTGAGGGGAAGCAACCCGAAGGCATGTGCTGTGGGGGGAGGTGGGATGGGGGTAGAGGCACTTTGAATTGGGGTGGTCAGGTCTTCTGGACCTTGGGAAGAAAGGACAGGGAGGTGGATCTAATTGGGCACATAGAAGCTTCCTCAAGTGCCAGCCTCTATATGGTCCCCCTTTCTGTTTGGCAAAGTGGTGTGAGACCAGGCTGGGAGGAGGCAGTGAGCACAGGGCAGCGGAGGGGAAGCAACCTAAAGGCATGTGCTGTGGGGGGAAGGGAGATGCTGTGCATTTGGAGGGGTGCCACAGACCTTTAGTTTTGTGGGGTAGCTGCAAAACTGCATAAAAATGAAAATATTTCAATAAAATGTGGTGGTCTAACTCATACCAATATATATTGTGGTAAGGGAACATCAACTAATGTTTACATTTGATTGCAGAAAAACAGGGGCGGTCTGTGTATTTTTTAATCAGAGAATTTGTTTTTTTTTATCAGAGAATTTCCAATTTTTTGTCCCGGAAAACTAGGAACCCTGATGATCAACTACAGTCCTAGATCCTTTTCACATGTACTGCTGCCAAACCAGATGTCACCCTTTCTATACTAGTGCATTTGACTTTTTTAAAAACTAAATTCAGAACTTTACATTTATCTTTACAATATCATTTTGTTTGTTTGGGCCCAAATTTCCAACCTATCAAGATCATTGACAATTTTATTTGTCTTCTAAGTTGTTAGCTATCTCTTCCAGTGTTGTGCCATCTGCAAATTTGATAAGCATTCCTTCTACTCCTTCATCCAAGTTGTTAATAAAGATGGTAAACAGTATTCTGAACAGAATTCAGAATTTTAGTTTTCTCAGTAAGTACAGCATGAAGTTTTTGTTACAGAGGATATAGTAGGAAGGCTGCATACACTGGGAATATGTTGAAGCCATTAAACAATAAAAGCAGCTGAATATACCTTCCATTTTGTGCTCACACCGATTTCTGTGACCATGTTGATTTTGTCTTTTTGGTTTGGGGTTTCCCTTTTACAGCATGCCCTAGATCTACAGCTTGCCGTGGCCAACATTTTGCAGTCTCTAGTGCATACAGAAAGAAACCAACAAATTATGTGTGAAGCTGGACTTCATGCACGACTTCTACAGAGATGCAGTTCTGCTTTGGCTGATGAGGATCACTCGTTGCATCCCCCCCTTCAGAGGATGTTTGAAAGGCTGGCCTCTCAAGCACTGGAGCCAATGGTGTTGAGGTCAGAAAGACAATCTTATTCATTCAGATCATTCATACTTAGATTGGACAAAGGTTGTTAATATATGGGCATTTATGCATGATTGCTTTATTCCTTAGAAAAGGATAGCTGATTGTACTTGTTATTGACCTTGTACACAACCATGTTTTTCATCCTATTTCCTTAGACATATGATAGCTTTTTACATAGAAACTTAGCTAAAGTCAAATGCTTGCTTTCTGCTATTTTGAACATAACTTTATCATAAAAATAATTCTACAATTCCTGGAAGGATGGGTAAGGAAGAAATATAAAAGAAAAACACGGCTTAAGAAGATTTTTGCATTGAATTTCTAGAAGCAAACAATATCTTTAACTAGACATGATTCAGCCCTACCCTTTTTCATTTAGATCGTTATTTTAGTTTATGTATGAGAGAGAAAGAAGAGTGTGGAACAGTTTCTCTTAGATGCTTCTCCTTTCAAAGTCTGTAGGGTAATGATGAATTCTGTAATTAAGATAAAGGCAGGTCGCTAGTTGAAAAAGGGTTTGGTACAAAGTAACGTTGTCACCTTCTGAGAATGAATGAATGCAGCGGATTGGGAGGCTTAGGACCTGTTGTTTTAATTTGCATTCCACCCTCCACTTGTTGGTACGGGTTTGTGCTGTGACCACTATTTAAGGGTAATTGTATTCTTCCTATTAGCGCAGGTACATGTCTTGACTTGCAATTGAAAACAGTTTAATGCAACGTGCTGTAAAGCAGGGAACGAACAATATACTAAACTGATTGCCTATAGTGTCCAAAGCAATATGCTGTATCATAAGCTGAATAACTCAGGAAATTGGTGGTAGCATATGGTGCTACTTGATGTTGAACTGCTTCTTGAAATCTAACCTAATGCTGGTGACTGACTATCTGATAGCTGACTGGTGGCTTGTATGAGGAGATATGTGGTCCCAGTGTCCTCCTTCATTGGCATGTATCCATATCAAAATCCACTTCTACAGCAAACACAACTGCTACTCAATGCAGAAAACAAGAATTTGTTTAAGGGATCAACTCTTCAGTGTGGGAACAGATGGGTGAGGAATTGATATGGATATTTGCAGCTCTACAGCCCATGGTGTGTGTCTTACAGAATAATTAATTATTTCAATCTGTGAAGCGATCCAAAATTTTAATAAGCTCTAATTATACCTTAAAAGTAGAGGTGAAAGTCTTCACTGTGTTTTACTTTCTTTTAAGTATTTTGTTTTAAGTATTTATACTTGCAAAGTATATAAACATATATTATTATTTATGTCAGCCTTTGAATCATCCAACAATATTCAATCATGTACTACAGAAAGCATGATAAACATGTAGGTAAACTAAATAATCATGAGGGATCCTGAATAACAGGACTGAAACTGACATCGGGTGGCTGGTACTGCTGCGTGTATGTATCAAATATGTAGTGACCACAAAAACAGCATACTGAGGATTTTAAAGAAAATGTTTGGTTCTCTAGTACTTTCTGAATTACTACTTAAATGGTTATTGTGTATTTACAAGTTTTCCATTTCTTTGTTTCGCTAGCAGTATAACTGTAATTATCTTGGTCTCTTAAATAGAGAATTTTTACGTTTGGCAAATCCTTTGAATTGTGGAGCTTGGGACAAGAAGCTTTTGAAACGGTACAGAGTGCACAAACCCAGCTCATTAAGTTATGAACCAGAAATGAGAAGTAAGTATTTAAATATGTGGAATATATTTGAGGGTTGTGTGACAGAAGATTTCAAACTGATAAAACCTAAATTTATTTGTTTTGTACTTTTGGAAGAACGTTTTAAAGTGCGCTTAGATGCCACCAAGTCTTAAGTGTGCAAAATAGTTTCATAAGTCATACTTTTATGTTGCCTCTTTAGAAATAAATTATCTAGGTTGGTTTTATCAGTAGTTAAATATTATATAGTGCCAACAATGTACATTGGCACTGAACCAATCTAAAAGTGTGTGGTTCTGACTTGAAAATTTTAACTATGAAAAAATGGCTAAGATGAGAAGTAAATGTTATTTCTAAGAGCTAGCCCTGCCACTTAACCTTGGTGCTGACAGTCCAACATTTTAATTTTTGTACACCATGAGTAGCAGAGGCTGCACAGGCCATGTTAAGTTCTTAATTTCTGATCCTCGGTTTCCTTTAATCTTTGCTCTATTACACCTGTACACTATTATACCTGTACAAAATGCCATTTTACGTACATAATTTGAAAATCATAGGATTGTATGAGTGCAGATGAGAAACAAATGTGCTTTGTAGAGCCCCTTGGTGCACAAGAAGGAAAAACTCATCTTGACCATTGAAATCCATGGTGAGTTGGAGGAGTCTGATTTTGAGGCACTGAGATTTTGTTATATAGCAGGTATGGTGATATGGATGATGCGAGTCGGGCTGGTACCTTGATTGCCTGGTGGGGATGAAACCTACCAATTCTTAATTTCGAAACAGCAAACTGGAATTAGAAATCAGTGAGACCAGTGAATAAGGGGCCAGAATGCTGTGGTTTTAGTCATGTTTGGGACAGAATGACTCCATATTTTGTCACTTAAAATCCAGTTTTGTGGCGTAAATTCCAACCCTGGAGGCGCATCTCATGCAATAACTTAGAAGTTAGTGGTCCTACGACTTTGTCCTTTAAGGACATTGTCACCGGTACACAATATCTCCAAAGGATGGTCAGTTACCATTAATAGTTAGTTTTCCTGTGGATGAAAAACCGTCCAGGTAACATTGTACCCCAGGCGCAAATGGGTTTTCCCATATGGGGTACAAAGTTATCCCAAGCCCGTGTTAATGGTTGGGGTAACTTTTTGTACCCCAGTGCAATTTTAAGTTTTCTTGTGCATCGCAGGGTACAGTCCAACCCCAGGTGCACATCTCATGCAATAACTTAGAAGTTAGTGATCCTACAACTTTGTCCTTTTAGGACATTGTCGCTGGCACCCCGGTACAAAATGTATCCCAAGGACAGTCGTTTACCATTAACTGTTAGTTTTCTGTGGATGAAAAACCACCCAGGGTAATATTGTACCACGGACGCATATGGGTTTTCCCATATGGGGTACAAAGTTACCCCAAGCCGAACCACACCAACAAGATACACTTTTATCTCAGGTTTCTGTGTGAGGTGTTTTTTTTGTATGGGATAGGGGTGTGTGACACATACTGACTTCTGCTGTTATATGAAAATTAGCTGAGGTGCACGTATACCCCACGATAACGTGGGGTATAACTTTTCTTTCTCACGTTTAGAATGAATAGGTCTGCTTCCAAAGGCAAGGTAACATTGGAAAATATATCTTCGCACTCTCATTTAAGATGAAGTGACTGAGATTTATTTCTTACACAAAAGATACCTGAGTGTGGAAAAACATGAGAAGCAGGAGTTAGATTTCAACAGAGATACATGGATTGAAGGATTTCTTGTAGTAAAGGCACTGGATTAGGAGTTGGAAGAGTTGGGTTCTGCCTGTGCTCTGTTGCAGGCTTCCTATGTGACCTTGGGCAAGGCATATCATTTTTCTGTGCCTCAGTTTCTCATTAGTAAATTGACATTGGTACTTTCCAAGTTCTCAAGGATGTTGAGAGATTTTTTTTTTTCATGGATGTGGGTCATGCATACTACCAAGTGAAATGACATATAAAAATGAGCATATGAAAAAATGTCTGGCTTTTTGTTTTTTTCTTTTTCCCAAAATCTGTTTTTCCTTGGCTCCTACTGTAGATAGTATGGTCACATCAATGGAGGGTCTGGGTTCTGACTGTGTGTTCAGCCTGCACGAAGATAACCACTACAGGATAAACAAGAGCCTTCTAAAGCCAGCAGACGGAAGCACAGTACCCCTGACGAGGGTGAAGTGTTTGGTCTCCATGACAACTCCCCATGATATCAGAATTCACGGATCATCAGTTACTCCTGCATTTATTGAATTTGACACCTCTCTTGAAGGGTTTGGGTAAGGTCTTGCCACTCTTTCAAATAGTGTATTGCAAAGGGCAGTATCTTCTTGTTTTAAAATAATTCTCGTCATTTTTAATAGATTGTTTTGGGGTTCGTTAAACCAACTGTTGATGTACAGAAAACAGCATACTTGCCTTCTGATGAAACATATAATTCATCTAATAAATTCAGAGCTCTGCTTGTTTTATAGCGTAGGGGATGTAAACATACCTTAGTTGCATAATCTTCTCTCTGTTCAGGATGTGCTTTTCTAGTGAAAGAGGAGTGTTGTACAAAGACTCCAGCTGACCAGACTCAGATGAGGCACTGGGCCCTTATAATATTTCATACCTAAAGTGACATGTACTTGATTAAATAGAGACCTTATAGGCAAAGTATAAATAGAACGATAGTTTTCAGTAAGCAACTTTAAAAAGGGATATTTAGTCATTGCAGAGCCATCCCCATAGATTTCATAACCGTAACTCCAAAAATCATCCTTGGCTGTAAATAAATTTCTGTTCTCTGTGTTTGCAAGTAAGTCTAAGCAAAGTGGATGTATGCTTCTAACACAGGGATTTTGTAGGCTGAACATTATTTACTTCTGTGTAAAATTTGGTTGTGTGTATTTGGCCGTCTTAAACCTGTGCCTTAAACCACCATCCATGCTTTTATCACCTCAAGACTGGACTACTGCAACACGCTTTATGTGGGGCTACCCTTGGTGACAGTCTAGAGACTGCAGCTGGTGGAGAATGCAGCGGCCCATCTCCTTACAGGGGCAGGTCGCTGTGAGCACATTACACCAGTGCTTCGTTCTCTGCACTGGCTGACGATAGTCTTCTGGGCCTGATTCAAGGTGTTGGTTTTGACCTATCAAGCCTTATGCGGCCTGGGCCCTGTGGGATTGCACACACCCACACACCCCGCACACACCCCGGTCCTGGATAGGCCCCTGCAGTCGGCTGGGAGTATCCTTGGGTTCCCCCGAGTTTCTCGGGTGATGACGATGAGGAAGGCATTCTTGGTGGCTGCACCAAGGCTGTGGAACTTCCTCCTGACAGAGGTCTGCTTGGCCCCAAACCGTCCCTCTTTCCGAAGACCGTGCAAGAGCGAGGGAGACGGGTGATGTGTTGGGGTTAAGGAGGGGGGATGGGTGTTTTTTTTAGCTCTGCTCTGGGGTATTTCTATGACTGTTTTATATTTTCTGGATTTACTGTGTTGTTTATGCTTTTATATTTTTATACATGTTTCTTTGGTTTTAATATGTTGTAAGCCACCCCGAGCTGCTGCAGCAGGAGGGTGCAGCTAAGAAATGAAATGAAATAAATAAATTGTTTCTAATTCACTGATCTTTTATTTAACAGCTGTCTGTTCTTGCCAAGTTTAGCTCCCCACAATGCACCTACAAATAATGCTGTCACGACAGGTCTTGTTGATGGTGCTGTAGTCAGTGGAATTGGAACGGGTAAGTTGTCTTTTTGTAGTATCTTACATTCAATAACTTTATTGTGGCGGCACTTGTTTCAATTCCTCTCTGATACTGTGGAGTTACAGATGAGTACTATCCTGTTTCAGTGGTGTAAACTCAGTTAGCCCTTTGACTTCACTGGAGGTACTAGAAGTACACTATTGCCATTGCAAACTGAATTTATCTAGAATGAGATGGACACCTGTCTGTCCTTATGTATCCCTAACATTCACTTAACTGTCCATTCTGTGCACTGAATAAGGCAATAGTTCTTGAGTAAAAATAACATGTGGTCGTATAATTAAAGATGATTATTAGGGTACAGGGAGACGGTTAAAAAATGTTGCAAAAGTGTAGTGTGGAGTTACTTCACAAAACTAGATTTCCCTTTGCTTGATGATAGGTCTTTTTCATTTACAATTTATCTTAACTAGTATGTGTAATGAGGTGTGGCTACTATATAATCCGCAAAAGGTAGGAATTGTAGTTCTCTCTCGCATTCTTGAGGTCATTGCAACCTTTTCCTTTTACAATGTTATTTATACCGTTATCTCATCGAACATTTTCCATGTGTTCACTGTGTGTTTAAAAGAAAATTAGTCACCTACCAAAGCAAAACAATTTTTGCTATGACACTCAAAGGCTCTTCGTTTATTGCCTTATGCGTTCTAATAATCTGCATCAAACAACTGACACCTTAGGTCCCAGCCTCTGCATCAGCAAAGTGTGCCTTGTTGACTCGTTCTTAGATGTATGAGCTATGCTTACTTAACATTCCCTGTTCACAAAAATTCACTAGCAGAATCTGGAGAATTTGAATCCAGAACATGAAGAATTGAGAGACTTTTATAATGAACATGCTGCTTCCATGCACTCTGGCTAAAATAATCAATTTTATTTTTAGGTGAAAGGCTTTTCCCCCCACCATCTGGTTTAAGCTACTCAACTTGGTTTTGCATCGAACGCTTTAGTGCACCTCCAAACAGTCATCCAGTCAGACTACTTACTGTTGTGCGACGAGCAAACGCCTCAGAACAGCATTATATATGCCTTGCCATTGTCCTCTCAGCAAAAGACAGGTCACTGATTGTTTCAACTAAAGAAGAGCTGCTTCAAAACTATGGTGAGAGAGACTCTAGATTACATCTAGTCATAGCTTTGGATAGAGGCTTTCCTGTAATATCTCTAGCTCCAGATAACTTTTATAGTAAATAAAACTCGATTGCATATTTTTATCTGTGAACAATTTAGGATGGTTTTGGAGAAACAGTAAGTATACATTCATGTTAGAGATCAAGGAATTATAGTATTAATTAATTGATTCTATTATTCAGTGCCTTAATCACAGATCAGAATAAACTTCAAAAAAGTCTATTTCATTTTTTAAAATCAGTAAAAACTATCCATTTCTTGCATATAGCTGTATCAAGGTTCTCTAGTGTGGTTGTACTTGGTCAGTGACTTGATTACAGGCAACATAGTTTATCAACTAAGAACAGAGTGCCGTGCCAGAGCAGGTCAGCGATGCATTTAGACCCAGCATCCTATCTCCAGCAGTGGCCAACTTTGATTGCTTCAGAGAAGTGCATAATGGAATGATCATTTCCTGCTATTCACTTCCAGCCTCCAACAACCAGAAGTCTCCAACTTGACGAATGCCCATTTATGGACATATCCTCTCGGAACTTGTACAAAAATCTTTAATTGGTTGACAGTCCAGTATTGCCTCATTTTTCAGATGTTTTCTTCTACTAAGTTAATGTGTGGCCACAATTCTGAAACCAGTTTCAAACCTGATATTCCAGTTTCATTCTCTGTATAGAGTGTGGTTGCCACATTGGCCCCATGTGCAAGAGTATTGAGACAAAGTTACCATCTTAATCACTTAACGTCTTATTTTAGTCTCTGTCAGAAATGCAAACTTTGCACGGCCAGTCCTTGAATAAGTTACCTAAGAAATGTAGATATCAAATAGGTTACATTAAAGAGGTGATCAAGCCAACGCATGCTGGTCTGTTGGAAAATATTTTTTTTTTTCTGGTGATGTGATAGTGATTACATATTTGTAAGCTAAATCGTGTTGAAGATAAGGTGAATGTTCATGTATCTGTGCATAAATTAGTGAACAGCAAGAAAGGGTTTTCCCTGTCACTGAAGAAGTAACATTTGGCATTGGTAGCTGGTGGTAAGCAAGAGTTTGCTCTTATCAATTTTCCCCTATTTTATTCTTTCCAGACCATTGATACTGTTTACTCTAATTGGATACAAAAGCCCAACAGATTGTTTTTCCTTTTCTTCCATAGGTGTTGCGGTTATGAGAATTTTCAACCTAAGTTCAAATTGATATTCCACTGAGGAGAAAAAAATTGAAATTGGGATTAATACTGAATGTTTTTTGAACTTCTTAGGGGTCGGGTGGGGGCGTGTATCACATATGCTTCTAGAAGATGTGATCCTTTTTAGTAGAAGCTGCTTTCAAGGTTGAAATATATAACTAGTACATGATGATTAATGAAAATTTGTGGAAAGGAGTTTTCTGTTAGCACTTCTCTCTGCCTTTATGAAAGGGATGATTATTTTTAGGTAGAACTAATATTTCTATTGTCTTTCTAAGTGAGCATTTTGAAACTATATGAAAGGATAATCAAGAGCTGTAGAGGCAAAGTTAATTGAATTGTTTTGTAAAAGCATATTCTTTTGAGCAGTAGGTCCTTGAAATCTTGCATGATGTGAATAATTTCCAGAAAATTCAGAAGCTCATGCTTTCTAATTTCCCTTCTCTTTCATATTGGGGAATATTGTTAAATGAGTAATGCTTTTTTATAAATGGCAAAGCTCAAAGGTTAACACAGAACAAGCACAACCTAGCATCTTTAACAAAACTTGTCTCAAGATCTTAATCACAATTATTTGGTCTGTCTCTGATTCCGAATTCTTCCTCTGGAAAAAATCTTATAAACTTGCCTTCATAATTGCATTTACCAGTATGTGACCTGTACCATGAATGCATTCACATAGAAATAAGATTGTAGACAAAAATATTATCCATGTTGCACACTCCTCCCAGTTAAACCACTCCATTTTTTAAATCTCAGTTGTTGTCCCGAAAGAGAATCTCTAAGCACCATTGAAAGATGAGCCTGAGAACTAAAATGCTTAACTCTAGATGATGATTATTTTATTTTTATAGCAACCCACCCCCCACCCCTCGCCACCTACATGGTATTTGGCGTACTTTACATTTCACATAAAAGCACAATATAAACACTTTAAAACCAGTAATTAAAATAATAAAAAATTGTAAGATAGGGGAATGAAAAAGGAAGGAAATAATACATTTTAGGATTCACAGCTGGTCTCCTTAAACACCTAGAAAACAAATACATTTTCAGGTGCTTTTTAAAGGTACGGAGGCAGGAACGGAGACTAACATCTAGGCGGAGTGAGTTCCACACTAAGGGGCCCACCACAGCAAAAGCCCAGTCGCCTGCCAACTTAAGACGTGATGGCGGTACCTCCAAACAATGGGTGGTTCCTGAACGAGGATACCCATCAATGTGTGAGGTTCCACACTAAGGTCTTGAATATAACCAGGGCCTAAACTATTCTGGGACCTGAAAACCAGCAGTGCAATCTTAAACTCAATCCCTCATTCTACAGGCAGCCAATGCAAAGAACGCAGAGCAGGTGTAATATGATCATGGCTGCTTAAACCAGCAAGCAGCCATGCTGCTGCATTCTGAACAAGCTGCAAGCGATAAATATGCACTGCCCATAGAAGAGAGAATTACAAAAAACATGCTTCGTAGTCACAAGGACTTGGGTTACAGTGACAAGGTCAGCCTGGGATAAATAAGGGCGTAACTTATGCAGATTGCGCAGCTGAAAAAAGCATTTCAACACCACGTGCACTATCTGAGTTTTCATGGACAGAATGTAGTAGAAAATGATGCCCAAGTTCTTTACCTGGTCCTCTACCCAGACCGTGGCCACATTCAGAGGCCCGAGGGAGACGAGGGGATTCTCATATTGGCTGCCCCTTCCCACAAACATTAGTTCAGTCTTCCCCGGATTGAGCACAAGGTAGCTCTATTGCTTTCAGGTGGCTATGTCATTCAAGCATTCTTACAAGTCAGAGGCCGAGTTGGCAGGGCTCACGGGGCAAGAAACGCGAAGTTGTGTATCATCAGCATACTGATGATACTCAACCCCGTGCTTGATCATGACATCCGTAAAGGGCTGCGTGTATACGTTGAACAACATGGACAAAAGAATAGAACCTTAAGGAACACCACAGTTCAGGCCCCTCAGGGTTGATGGATTTCCATCCATCACCCCTGTTGGTGGTTTCAGTCATGCCTGGAAGGGAGGAGCCAATCAGCAGCTCCCGTCATACCAGCAACGTTCCTCAGCTGCCGAAGCAGAAACTCATGGTCAGTCATATCGAATGCTGCCTCTGTGGTTTACAGAGGCTCTGCGGCAGTTAAAACGAGAAAGGAGGCAGCTAGAGCAACAGTGTCATCATGCTCATGCTGAAGAAGACAGATTGCAGCATAGAGCTAGTTTGAAAGCCTATGCAGTGGCTGTGCAGGTAGCAAAACAGTTCTTTGCTTCCATCATAGCATCCCGAAGTCTCGCCCAGCGGAGCTCTTCCGGGTGGTGAAGAGGCTGGTCAGTCTAGCCTCCTTCCACCTGAAAGTGGAAATTTCCCAGGCCTGCTGGGATAGGTTTATTGACTTTTTCATGCATACAATCACTCGCATTCACCATGACTTCGCCGCTACAGTTGGTATAGTTGTGGAACCAGAGGCTATGAATATGGGATTGATTTCGGTCGGTAACCCCTGCCGATGCGGGGGACATCCTGGGGGCTGTTAGGGCCACAACTTGTGAATTAGATCCTTACCCATCCTGGGTGGTTAAGGCCACCAGGGAGACATTGGGATCAGTGCTGGCACAGGTGGTCAGCACCTCCCTTGAGGAGGACAGGGTCTCTTAAGGAGGCTGTGGTGTGACCCTTACTCAAAAAGCCATCACTTGATTCTGACACCCTTGCCAGCTACCAACCTGTCTCTAACCTTCCCTTTTCAGGGAAGGCTATTGAGTGGGTGGTGGCCTGGCAACTCCAGAACCATCTTGATTGGGTCGGTTTTCTGGATCGCTCTGATTCTGGCTTTTGTCAGGGTTATGGCATTGAGACTGCACTTGTGGCCTTAGTCGACAAACTGCACCATGCTCTAGATCTGGGACAGTAGACTCTTTTGGTCCTGTTAGACTTATCTGCTGCTTTTGATACTGTTGATACTGTTGACCATGAGATGTTGGTGGTTCGTCTGTGGGATCGTGCGGGGTGGACAGAATTGTTTGTGAATGGTTCTACTCATTTCCTGACTGGAAGAGCTCACCATGTGGTTCTGGGTACATCATCCCCCGATGATATCACATGTGGGGTTCCATTCTGTCCCCCCTCCTGTTCAATGCAGCTTTTGGGTGAGGTTGTGAGAGGACTTGGAGTGTGTTGTCATCAATATGCTGATAACATCAAGCTTTACCTCTCATTTTCAGCAGACTCAGGCCCCACAGTCTTGTTGCTTACTTGATGTTTGGCAGCTTTGGGTGACTGGATGAGGGTGAACTGCCTGAAGTTTAATCCCGGCAAGATGGAGGTGATGCTGGTGGGGAGGGTTGAGGGATTGGAGGCCCTCATCATTGGTGGGTTGCGCCCTGCCTTGTTTCCTCAGGTTTGCAGTCTGGGGGTACTCCTCAATTCACAGCTCTGCATGGATGTTCAGGTGGCAGCTGTGGCAAGGAGTGCATTTACTAAATTACATCTGGTACGACAGTTATGGCCATATCTCTCTGAGTGTGACCTTGCTACCATCATCCATGCCTTCATCACCTCAAGGCTTGATTACTGTAACGTGCTTTACGTGGGGCTACCCAAGTTGATGGTCCAGAGACTGCAGCTGGTGCAGAATGCGGCGACCCACCTCCTTATGGGGATGGGCCACCGAGAACTCATAACACCAGTGCTCCATTCTCTGCACTGGCTGCCTATAGCCTTCCGGGCCCGATTCAAGGTGTTGGTGCTTACCTATAAAGCTCTACATGGTCTGGGCCCACCTACCTGCGGGACCACCTCACTCCCTGGGTTCTGGAATGGCCGCTACGGTCAGCCGGGGGCACCCTTTTGGAGGTTTCCCGTGTTCGGTGGGGGGCCACGTTGGAGATGGCGTTCTTGGTCGCCATGCCTCGGATGTGGAATTCCCAGCAGAGGTTGGTTTAGGCCAGGACCTTTCCCTCCTTAAGCGTCAATGTAAAACCTGGTTGTTCCACCAGGCATTTGATGAGGGAGATGGGTAGGGGAAGGGGTGGTGTTGGGCTGTTGTTTTTATTTAATTTTATGTATATTTCATATTTTTGTGTTGTACACCACCCCAAGCTGCCTTGGCAGGAGGGGGCGGGATATTAATTTTTTAAATAAATAAATAAGGTTCAGCATGACCAAAATGGCCAGCTATCTTCCATCTAAAATCATCAGCAGATCGTTCAGCACCCTGACAAGTGCGGTCTCTATCCCATGGGAAGGCCGAACTCAGGCTGGAATTTCCCCAAAACATTGTTGGAGTCCAGGTGTATCGGTAGCTGCACAACCACAACCTTCTCAACCACCTTTCCTAAGAAAGGCAGATTGGAGACCGGGCGATAATTGGCAAGCACTCCAGCATCAAGAGATGGTTTCTTGAGGAGAGGACAAACTTCAGCACATTTAACAGAGGCCAGTACCCTCCCCTCCTTAAAGGAGGCACTAACATTGCCTGTCAATAAAGGTACCACTGCCTCCGCACTCTCCCTCAATAGCCAGGATTGGCATGGGTCAGAGGCACATGTGGTGGGTCTCAACGATCCCAGCAGCATACAGACCTCCTCATCATCAACCACATCTTGGTCAACCAGAGGAATATAGTCCCTTGGGATTCCGTAGCTCTGCACATCGATGATGCACTAAATAGATTTGGTAGTACTGTAACTCTCTACAGTAGTTGTTAAACCCAAGTTTGTTTACTTTGTATTATTGTTTTACATAAGAACATAAGTAGTGCCATACTAGGTCAGACCAATAGTCCATCAAGCCCAGCATCCTGTCTCTGACAGTGGCCAATCTCAGTTGCTTGGGAGAAGTACCCAAGAGGTCCCAATGGGAAATCCATTCCCTTTTGTTCACTCCCAGCTACTGAAAGTAAGACATTACGTCCCATATACCTACTTGGCTTATAGCCATTAATGGAGCTACTCTCCAAGAACTTATCCAGTCCTTTTTTAAACCCAGCTATAATTGATGACATCCTCTGGCAACAAATTCCACAAGTTAATTGTGCATTGAGTGAAAAAATACTTCTGTATTTGTGTTAAATCTACTGCCAGTTAGTTTCATGAGTGTTCCCATGGAATTGGTTTTTAAAAGGTTTTTTCACATTAGGAAAGTGTTTAAACTTTCCAGGAGAACTGTATTTTTTTTAAATTGACTTAGAAATTCTGCTATAATAAAGCACCAATGCGTTTGATGAGGGCATAGTTTCTATTGTTGCATTGTAAATTATTAAGTACGTCTTGCAGTATCTGAAGAACTGGAAAGATGCATCCACCAGAGTTCAAGGCCAAAGAATGGTGCTGGTCTGTTATTGGTTTAAACTTTTTTCATTTAAAATAAAAATACAAGAACTTTTTTATTTAAAATTCTCATAACCAAAACACATTTGTCAGGAAACAGATAAACATAATCGTTTGGGCTTGTATCCAATTAGAATAACCGCATCAATGGTCTGGAAACAATAAAATGTGGGAAATTGATAAGAGCAAACTCTTATTTACTACCAATGTCAAAAGCTGCTACTTCAGTGATGGCGAAAACCCTTTCTTGCTGCTCACTAATATATTATTAGTGTACTGTTTGAGAGGGTAAATAACTTTCCTCTATTTACTCGTTCCACGTCACTCATGATTTTATAAACTTTTATCATCCCTTCTGTCATCTCTTCTCCTAGCTGAAAAGCCCTAACCTATTGGGCCTCTCTTTGTACAGGACTATTCAGTGCTCTTTACATACCTTCACAACAGTTTCATCTGCTAATGTACCACTTCGTTTCAAGGGGCCAACTTGAAGACTGTCTATAAATACCCTAGAAACAAAGTAGTACAGTGATATCTTTTACTGGACCAACTACAGTTGGTGGAGGTATGTAAGTTTTCAGACCTCACAGGGTCCGTCAGGCAAGTCTGCGGTTACAAAATGAAGAAGCAAAGCAGAGGTATGCAATGGTGGGGATGTGCCCATTGACCTCAGAGGGAGGGGAGGGAAAGAAGATGATAAATTAGGGAGACTTACCAACTATTCTGGAATTTGCCGTCTCCTCCCTACCTTGTTTCTCCTCTTCCCCTCCCTCTGAATTCAATGGGCACATCCCCCACTACTTTATATACCTCTTCTTTGCTTTGTTTCTTCATTTTGTAACCCCAGACTTGCCTGACGAAGGACCCTGCGAGGTCTGAAAGCTTGCAGACCTCCACCAACTGTAGTTGGTCCAGTCAAAGATATCACTGTACTACTTTGTCTCTATTGCCTACATTTGGGACCAACATGGCAAACCGTTCTTCCTCTACACTAAATACCCTATTCACTTTAAGTGGCTATAAACGTCCATACCCTAATCAAACATAGCCTTGTTATAGTTAGTTCAGGTTTAGATTTAACATCATACCTGACTGAAGAAGAGTCCTGTCAAGCTTGAAAGCTTGTCATGCACACTTCAGCAGATGTTGGTACACGAAGTTGATTATCTTAACTACTTTGTCTGCTGTCCCTCTCAGTACCAACATGACAACCACACTATAAGAAACATTTCTGTGTCTGTAAGCTCACGTTTCTAGTTTTTTTCCGAGAAACTAGTTTTAAAGGAACTAGTTCTGCTGGAAAGTTTCAAAACTTTCCTAATTTTTAAAAACCAGTTCCTTTAAAACTAGTTTCTCGGAGAACAACTAGAAATGTGAGCTTACAGACACAGAAATGTTTCTTACAGTGTGGTTGCCATGTTGGTACTGAGAGTGACAGCAGACAAAGTAGTTAAAAATCAATTATTTTTACATTTTGGTCCTCTCATTTGTCATCTTTCTAATGACATTTTATAAGAGAAGCGGAGAGTTTCCCCATATGCTGTCACTGAGGGGAGGAATTAACGGGATGTTTTGTTTGAATACAAGAGGAGGTATGACAGCATTCAGTTGCTCTGTGACAAATGAGTTCTCAAACTTTTAGATTCACTTACTTATCCAAGCTGTGTTTCATATCTCAAATCTAGTTTACTTGGGCCTTTGAATTGTTTATGCCTTCATAAATTTAAAAAATGCTTAAACAAAATGACTTTATTTCAAATTTAAAAAATAAGTTTAAGGACTTGAAAGTAAATCAGTAGTTATTTGTGAGGGAATGAGTACTAGAGACTACTCCTCACTGTCATGAACGTATCCTTGTCTCTCCCGATGTTCACCTCTCCCACCTCTCTCCCTTCCTTGTCTCCTAGATTGTAAACCCTTTGGGGTAGGGACTTGTCTATAACTATTGATTGTACGGTGCCAGGTACATCGCTGGTGCTATATAAAGATGATGATAAAGATAGCATTGTGTAGCTCGTAGAGTACAACCTAGGAATAAGCGACTTGAAATCTTTGCCAACACACTAATGTGCACTTACCATTTTTGGTAAATTGCTTGCCCTTCATCTAACCTACTTCATGGAGCTGCTTTTAGGATTATTTAACTTAGCTTTTTAAAAAAATAAATAAATAAATAAAGTCATTTTATAATTCTTTAGTGATGCAAATAATTTGCTAATTTTAATGTATATTTCAGAAATATGATTTTTAAAAAGCCTCACAGATATTCAGAAATTACTTGGATTCCCTGCAGACTTCTGGTGTTCCTAGAACTCATTATTTTTTTAATGAATTGAGTATTCTAAAATGTGGCTGTCTTTTTCTCTGTATATATTTTTTAAAATATCAAAATATTCTCTCTGTCTGAGAAAACCAATACCATAGATTGAATTCTTCTATAATCTTTTGAGGTTTTCATGTCTGTGCCCCATCTCTACTTTAGGTAAACTTATTCCCTAGGTAATTCATGACTTGGCAAGTTCCATCTCAAAGACAGTGGAAGACAAAAGTGGGGAAACAGAGCAAAGAAAAATCATCTGGACACTGATTAACTTTTAGATAAGAAGTAAAGGAAAATGTGACAAGGCTTATTGTAACTATAATGTAAAATATTTAAGGATGTTCATATTCTGAATCTTTGAAGATACTCAAAATAATAAAAATTGTAGCTTTTTCTATCCTATCTGAATTTTTGGCAAAATGTGAAGTGACAGACTTGAATCGTGTTGAATTTTTCATTGCATTGAAATGTACTTATTTTCTGAAATATTCTGTTATTGACTTGATCAATTTTAATGTAATGTTTAAGAAAGCCGAGGCATCTTAAGATAGACGCTGTTCATTTTTCTTTCTAGTTGATGACTTCAATGAAGAATCCTCCTTCTACGAGATTCTCCCTTGCTGTGCTCGATTTCGTTGTGGCGACCTCATCATAGAAGGCCAGTGGCATCATCTGGTTCTGGTGATGAGCAAAGGAATGCTTAAGAACAGTACTGCTGCACTCTACATCGATGGGCAGCTTGTCAATACGGTTAAGGTGAAAGAAAATCTCAATTTGAACTTATTTTGGAAAATACTACACCCAGTATGTCTTAATTTATAGTCCACTTTCACACTTTACTTGCACCCATAGGGATTGGCCAGCAGTTGCTTCCAAACAACCAAGTTATGACTTGTCAAACTCTTCTGACCGGCCCGTGCTACAGTACGTTTATTCTGGATTTCAGCAGTTTGCTTCCATGCTGCAGCCTGTTTTTATAAGGCTTCACATTTTGTTTGCCCAGGGTTTGAACTGTTTTTTTTTCCTCAGGAAAATTGTCGTTCTAGGAGGTTAAGAAGTGGAGTTATTGATTCAGTAGGTGAAGCTTGTATTAGTATTATGGACCTAGTATCTTAAGCCCTTTCCAAACAGGTGCAGGTGTGTGGGGGGATGGGTGAGTGGGGGTGCGTTTCCACAGACTCCACCCACCCATCTTCGTGCACAGAGCATCCAGTATTGGCACCCATTGCTGTGTGTGTGGGTGATGGTGGAGCACAGGAGCACACACCCCCAGCAGTGGCATTTGCACGAACTCCCACCCATCCACCCGCTGTGGCGTTCAAATGGATGCTCCACCTGCACGTGTGGGTGGGATGGGAGGGGCATCCATTTGAAAATTGCCTTAGAGTGACGCTGCAAGGAACTGTGTTGCTCGAAGGCACTATCTTTTGAAACAGACAACAGAAATCCTGATTCCGAATGGTCCTTAAGGAACCTATACCATTTAAAAAAAAACAAAAAAAACAACCCAGTGCTGTCAGCTTCTGCTATAGTCTAATTTTAGTTTGAGATTTGGCTACAGTCTAACCACTTAAATTCCACTACAGTTCAGTGAGGGCTATTATTTACTTTGCTTCCCTATGCTGTCATACTGTGCATTGTTAACGTCCCATCCTACAAAATATTACTACAAAATAGTAGCTTCTTTTAAGGGGTTAGTGAAGTTCTCTGTTTCAACACCAACACAACTTCATTACTGTCTTCTAAAATAGATTGAACTCAATAAATGTATCTTGAGAGAAAGGGGTGATTCCTCTTTCCACAAATTTTATTAATAGAAATAGTTTATTCTACCAACACAATATAGAATTTTTACAGCTTAATGTACTTTGGAATGTTGTTTTAAAATGCTTTACTATGCATTTAATGATCCATATATAAATATACTCTTGAAAGAGAATATTTCCATTATAAAATAAAAAGGGAGTTGAAGGCAAAATGTAAGAATTGGGTAGATGGTGTAATATGGGTTAATACTGAAGTGTTACATGGCAGTGGGGAACTGGCTGCATCTCTTAGTTCATTTGCAGACTTTTAACATTGGATGTTGTAAAAAGTGTAAAAATAAATAAATATTTAAACGATATATCACCATTATGGGTATTGGGCTACGCTCATTGATCCAGTGTTTCCATTTTAAATCGGCTTTTAATCGAAGTTATATTTTTCTCCATAAATACGTTAAACAAAAGTTGGGTCCATTGACCCAATTACAAACTACTTTTACAAAAAAACGTATCTACGGGGGCTGAGGGGACTATGAGGCAGCAAGGAAATAATTTTGAACAGCCACGAAGTGGCCCCAGTGATGGTCCTGAACTTAGCTCAGGCTAACTTTGGCAACAAAGGCCATACAATCTGAACATGGCTGCACATAGTGGGTGTTTTTAAATGAGTGAGGTGATTGGGGGCGGGGAGATGTCCGTGGCGGCTGAGTGGCACTGCCGTGGAGCACCCACTCAGGTGGACTGCTGGGAAGGGAGTCAAACCAGCAGCTCTAAGCGTGGCTACCCCAACCCGGAGGCAAACTGCCATGCACTCCCTCTGCCACAGACCATGGGGGAGGGAGAAGTGCGCCGTGGTGGGCTTTGCAATTGATATGTCCACGGAATGAGCGTTGGGCAAAGGCCATGTCCCCTGCCCACAGTGCCTGTGAACGGTGGACCAGTCTGCTGGCATGGGTGGCCCAGTTCATCACTGCCCTGATCTTTTTGAGGGAAGGGCAGGATAAAAATTGAAATAAATAAACAAATAAAATACAGCAAGGGCTCCGTGGCCACGCTTGCCCCGCATGAAGCACTCCAGATTTCTCAACCATGCTTCGTGAATAGCTATGAGTGGGTGCTCCATGGCTCAAGGAAGCACACATCCTCCTGCTCCACCTTCAACGTGTGGTTGGATGCGTGGCTCCTGGGTGACCATGCAGGATAACATCTCGTTTAAAAACATCCAGTGTTGCAAGTGTCTCAGAACTAATTACTGTACCGTTTGTTAATCAATTAGCTTCTTGTAATGAAAGGAGTTATGCAAATACTCTCATCAGTTTTTTCTTTGGTTATTTTTTATTTTAATTTTTTTAAAACTAAGGCTAGCCCACACATTTCTGTCAAAAGCGGTGCCCGGGGTATTTAGTTTCTGAAATGCATACTGCCGGTGTATGCTGCAGATAGGAGAGTCAGCTATTCTAATTTACTCAGGTACTTATGTTGGTATTGGAGTATTCGAAGTATCTCGAGCAGTGAACTGTTAATTCTGCTCTGCATAGTAAAGCCCTCTGACAGCTTTGTTTTAATTGTGTTACTACTTTTTACTTCACTTTAATTTCTTCTGGTCCTTGTGAATTTTCCATGGGGATACAGTTTAATTGCATATATCTATAACCATGTACCAGTTGTGTAAACCCCTTGGCTGACAAAGTATTTAACAAAAAATATAGCCTCACACCTGTGAGTAAATAGGTTTGAATAGAAAAAACTGTTCAAGTAATATAATTTGTCTTTATAGTATACTTTTTCCAATTTTCTGAATGCTGCTTCGGATGCTTTTCAAAATAGTGGAGCCTTATTACTTGAATGGACTAAATGACATCAAAACAAAGCAAAGTTTCTAATATGGGAAGGCGATACTGTTGAGTTAACACAGCTTTATCCAATTCCAAGTTTTTAACTGAAAAATAGCTAGGAGAAGTCTGTTCCCTATACAGGTTTTTGGATGAGGAATTTATAATGGCAAAGGTCAGTAAACTGACATCAGAGTGGATACACTGAAGACAAAGGTAGAGTTTTAATAAACAACTGATACTAGAAGGTGCTAAATGTTCCTCCCACTGACATTAATGGATTAATGATGAGGAAAAGAAAATATTCATTTTAATATGCCTGCAACACTGTAAGCGAAGCAAACATTTTAGCTATAAAAATGTAACTTTCACTTAATTTGATTCAGGAACTTGTGTTCACTGCGTAAATGTAACACAATGTTGCACTATATGCATCAAGAGTCCTTGATTTCCTGGTCTGCATCCCTGCAAAGCTGCAGGGGGCACTTTCAGACCAGCCGATCCCTGACAATATTCTGGCTGAGCATTCCCACAGCCAGAATATATGTTTGGGGGTGGGGTGGGGTGTCAAACCGGAAGGCCTAGTAGTGGCCTGAAGCGCTCCGGAGCGCTGCCGGACCCGCTGCCAGCCCCAGAGCCCGACCTACCTGGTGGTGCCGGGGCTCCTGCCCCAGGTCTGGCGGCAGTAGCAGCGGGTCCGCCGGCAGCGGCACTCCGGACCGCTTTAGGCCGCTACTAGGCTTTCCAGTTTGACCCAGAAGGTCTAGTAGTGGCGACGGCCTGAAGTGCTTCGGAGCACCGCCGCCTCTGAACCCGCTGCCAGACCCACTGCCACCAGACCCGGGGCCGCTCAGAGCCCCAGCACCACCAGGTAGGGTGATCCCTGGGGTTGGAGTTTTTTTTTTTTTTTTTTTAAATGTATGAGGGGGGGTGTGGAGGTGCTCCTCGGCACCCCTTCCACCCGCGCAGCCTGGAGGGGGGAGGGAAAACCGGGTTCCTCCCTGTCCCCCCCCCCCCCCAAACCGGTTCGGAACCCGAACTTTGTTCAGGCAGGGGGCGGTTGGAATTCGGGGTGTTCGTGAACAGTCCAAACACCCGAGTTCGGGCCAAACCCCAAACTTCTGAGCTGCGTTCGCGCAACCCTAGTGATTACTCTTGCTGCATATAGTGCAACATTTTTCCTTGGATCAGAAAGACAAAACTAGTTTTATTTCCCACCCACCGATAACTTACTAAAAGTAGCATGCTGGTTTTATTGGTTTCCTTGGTTGCATATCATTATCATAATGTCTTGGGTGCACTAGCTATGGTCTCTGAGTGCAGAATCAGTAGAGGGAAACCAGCAGAACTAGGAAATAATTCTGTGGGTGTTTGAAGATACTGACTCTAGGAGTAATTTCATGTTTCATTGATTCTTAATTGTGGTTCTAAAATTTGGAATCATTGAGGTGCAAAGGTTATAACATGACAAGTGCAATGAAAATGTCAATACAAACACAAATAATCTGTAACTAACTTCTTAAAACCTCAAAATAGAGCAAATTTCAGACTATTTTTCTGTTTCCTACAAACTGCTAGATCTACAGTCATAATGGTATGAGCACAGAGCTGGGAGTTTGCACCTAATGCTAACATTTACAGACTTGGGGCGGAATCAATGGGAGCTAGGCTGTAGACTTCAAAAGGTGGGAAACTGCACCCCCACGGTGCACTCCACCAACATTAAAGTCTGGGAAAGCTTTGTCATTGACATTAATAACGGAGGATTTTGCCCTCCGTGTGACTGAGAGTGACTGTCTCACAGGGTGTTGGCGGGAATAATTAATAGCTAATGTCTTACATGGCATTTGAGCCTAAAGCATACTTTTGTCAATTTTCCTCAATTTTCTTGTCATCCTAACCTTGTATTCATCTTACTTTATCAACCATTTTTATTTTACAGCTTCACTATGTTCACAGTAGCCCTGGTGGTTCCGGCTCTGCAAATCCACCAGTAGTTAGCACAGTTTATGCCTATGTTGGCACACCACCTGCCCAGCGCCAGCTGTCATCACTGGTATGGCGTTTGGGTCCAACACATTTCTTAGAAGAAGTCTTGCCGGTTTCAAGCGTTAGCACCGTTTATGAACTGGGACCAAATTATGTTGGAAGTTTTCAAGCGGTATACATCCCATGTAAGTACGACTGAATCCGCTAGAATCTGCTTTTATTGAAGAAGACTCATGTAAATAGTGATGTGCTATTTACATGGTGTTGGAGAACGGTGAAGGCATCAGTGTATAGGAAAATACATTATTGTGAACCAAAATCTGGACAGCTTTTAAAAAGGGAGATGCAATACCTGAGAATCGTTGCTTTAATATAATGGACTGTGAATAAGTACTTTGGCTACGTTCTGATGAACAGCAAGAAATGGAAGTAACTTTTTTATTTAATTAAGTCTTATTAACTGTTGCACTTTGGTACCAATTCACACTTTAGCTGCAAACAAAGTAGTTACTTTGCAGTTTCCCTTAATATTTATGACAAACAATGTTATCCTTTTTTTACTTCAAAGTAGAGTGTTCATACTACATTTACTTTGAAGTAAAAAGCCACGGAGAGTACATACTCAAATTTCAGGAGTATGTACTTCTCTTCCTACTTCTGAATACTTCAATTTAGCATTCTTGGGATGGCAAACACGCAGGAGCAAAATTGCTTTAAGGCTTAGCTACTGAAGAGTACCTGTTTGTCAAAATGTGGCTGTGGTCTTTGGTGTCAAGATAGCCTCCCAAAATGAAAATGTTTCTTTTGTTTTAATCTAAATGTAAATCCATAAAAGACTTCTATTATTTTTTTTTGGAAAGATCTGAATTTGGACTGGCTTTTTAATATTGAGTTTTTAAGAATGGTACCATGCTGTGCTTGTTTTTATTCTATTATGTAGTTCTTTTCACTGCATACTAATTTAAGCAAAGGTGTAATTCGATTGTTTATGTAACTTTTCACAGTTGAGCTATGTATTATAGAGTGCATTGTGGTGCAGAAAATGTTTTTTCAGAGTTTATTAGTAACAAAAACAGTGAGAATATTGAAAACCTTGATACTGTTAACAAAATCAAAAATTGTGTTGGAAATTAAAGGATCTGAAGGTTACAGGGGTTTAGAAACAGTGGTTCAGTCGGTTTTAGAAACCAGTTTCCAATGGTTAACTCAATTTGTGATATCCAATTCTGAGTTCCTCATTCACTCCAACATGCAGAATAATGATTTATCATGAGCTTGGCTTTTTGGTATATATGAATGCACACATATATACTTGCATAGCGGTAATACCAAAAATCAGCGGTCTATGAAGCAATAGAGACAAAGTAGTACAGTGATATAGTTTATTAAATCAACTACAGTCTAGCTTACTGGAAATGTAGTTTAAACAAAAATAGTTCTGTTCTTGAAATAAGTTTGTTTTCTTCTGCTGAAGGTAAAGATTCCAAATCAGAAGGAGTCAGCCCATCTCCAATTGCTTTGGTACCAGAGGAGAAAGTCTCTTTTGGCCTCTATGCACTCTCGGTTTCTTCACTTACTGTGGCAAGAATAAGAAAAGTTTACAATAAATTGGACAGCAAAGCCATTGCTAAGCAGGTTAGTTTGAAAACGTATGAGAAAAATGGCTAGCTTTTTAAAGTAATTTATTTAAATGACCTGAGACTCGTTGTAAGCTCTCGGGCAGGGGCCACGTCTATCTTACTCTTTGTAAAGCGCCAGGTACATCGCTGGCGCTATATAAGTGCTTGTAATAATAATAATAATATAATATTTCCTTGCTTGTTTTTTGCAGGAGAAGTTATGCTCCAAAATACAGGATCTTTGGAAGTTTATAATATGGGATATTTTTTGATAGCATTCAACTCTTGTGCTAAACTCTTGGAAGGTCCAATTTTATAAGGATTACCTTCTTAATAACACATGTAGCCCTTAGTAATTAACACACTTAATTTCGTAGGGTTTTTGGTTTTGCTCTTTACAACAATACTGCTAGGTAGTTCTCATTGTAGATGTATGACTTCTTCCACAGTGCAGAAAGCCATTAGCAATGCAAGTAAACTTAGTTAAAAGCCCAGTCTTGTGAACACGACAGTACATAACTATGTTTGAGTACTTTGATTTACTTTGGCGAGACAACACACACACACATGCTTGCAAGGTGTAAGTTAATTTCTTAAGGTGATTATAATGATGGCTGGTATTTTTTACCCTGGGTAATATGATGGTGTTTTGTCTGTTTAACAGAAATTTCTAAAGCTGAAGATCAAGTTGACATTTTATATTAAGCACATTATCTAATTTAAATATCAGTGAATTGATTATTTATGGGACCATCAGTTGGACCTTTTCTTCTACAAGTGGTGTTAGTCTAGTCATCTCTTGTGGATGTTGTAGATGTAATCATCCTGCATCCAAACACAGGGTTGGACTAGATGACCCTCGAAGTCCATTCCAACTCTGTGGTTCTATGGAACAGAAATTAGGACTGACAGAAAGCTTAGGTCTAGTCCAACTTGTACATTTCTTTGTAGTCTCTTTGGGATATTTTAAAATTAATTTTATTTGAAAGTGTATCCATTCTTCATTTTCAGGAAAGGTTTAAAATTGTCATATGCACTATTTTAAAAAACATTCTTCCTCTTGATCGCCTTATTTTATTTTTTTCCTTGTGTTTAAATTAGTTGGCCGTTTCCTCCCATGAGAACGCTACTCCAGTGAAGCTACTGCACAATTCAGCAGGACACTTGAATGGGCCTGCACGCACCATTGGTGCAGCATTAATAGGATATTTGAGTGAGATGATTTGCTGTTCTCACACCTAATTACAGTGTTAAACATTTATAATTTACAATCTGTGAGTCAGTGTCTGCAAGAGAGATGAGATTCTGTGTCTTTCAAAGGGGGGTTTCTTGCATTTTAATGTTGTTAGTTCAAGGCAAGTTCATTCTGGTTTATCCTCTTGCATTGAAAAAGAGAGATTGCGTAGGTTTATCACCTGTACTACTCTAAACTGAATAAATAATCATGCATTTTTTCATCTTCTGCTTATGAGATTTGTATGTGACAATATGAAATTTGTTACCTCTTTGCCTTTAAAAGATAGTAATAGTATTTGGCTTACAGTACTTTATTTGTATGGGGTCTGTAAAAATAAAATAAACAAAAATTTGATTTTAATGTTTTTGTTGTTTTTTTAAAAAATTTTTTTGCACTTTGTGCTCAGGAGTAAGAACATTTGTCCCTAAGCCTGTTGCCACTACGTTACAGTATATTGGTGGGGCAGCTGCTATTCTTGGTCTGGTAGCCATGGCATCAGATGTAGAGGGATTATATGCTGCTGTGAAGGCCCTTGTGTGTGTGGTGAAGAGCAACCCGCTGGCCAGCAAAGAAATGGAAAGAATCAAAGGTTATCAGGTACGTCAGACCTAGGTAAACTGGATTTTTGTATACAGGCATCAAACACTAGGAAATTGCTTACATGGTTCGTTCTTTTACTTTAGGTAATGATTTTTAATCGGTTTTCTACATTTAAATTGGTTGGATTTTTTCACTTGCCATTATAAAACTGGGAATGTGTTAAAAGCAATTGTCATCAGTTTATACAGTATATGGTTAGAGCATCCTGCTGTTTTTGTGACACCTGCTAGCCCAGCAGTGACTTTGTTAGCTGCCAAATCAAGAGAAGACACGATAAAGCAGGACACAGTAATCAAATAGCTTCTGTAATTGTTAATTTAATCAAGGGCATTGCACTATCTGTGTGCTGGTGGGCACTGCAGTCCCAACTGCAAAGGCATTTTTTAAACTTTTTAAAACGTAAAAATTGGTTGGAACAAAAACTTGACACTTCTGAAAAACCTGATTCTGCAAGTACTTGTTTGAGAAGCTGTACTCATGAAAGATGACACATTGAGGTCCATTGCTTGGGAAACATCTGGTCAAGCTTCTCCACAGTGCTCCATTACTGTGCTTCAAACTTAGCCTGAAAGAATAGTTCTGGCTTTATACCCATTCTGTCCTTAACCACTCTATTAGGATTGCAAACAAGGAAGAATTTAATATAAGCCCTCCAGGAATTGACCTGAAACTGCTTTCTCACTTCACACTGACCTCATACATCACAAAATCCCTATTTTAAATAAAGGCCCTTTTTAACACGAGATGCTCCCACGCATGGACACCCATCGTCCACGTGGGGTAGCATCTCATGTGGGTGTGTGCTCCCGCAACCCACGCATCCCCACGCACCAACCACACGTGGAGCAATTGACAAAAACGATGGTTGTTCCGTGCTTGGGGATGCAGGGAAATGCGGGGGGATCGGTATGTGCACTGACTCTCCTGCACCACCGACACTGCGGCGTACCCGCAAACCACCCCCACCCATTTAAAAAGGTCCATAGTTACTATCCAGCTGGGCTGAAGATTAATTTGACATGAATCCCAAGTTCAGAATGGAATAGAAAGGGCTGGGGGAATTTGAACTGTGGGGGAGTGAGGGCATCATGATATACTGTGCAAAAACTTGGTAAACATGCCCTACCATCAATCTGGTTATATCTGTTAGCTTTCCTGTGAGCAGCTCTGCAGTCTTTTGTTCATAGTCTTTTAGGTTATGAATAGTCTCCCATCACTACTGCTGTTTGTTATTTATACAGTGCTAGCAGTGTGCCTGTCACTGAATAGTCATAATTACCCTATCCTGAGGGACTTACAGTCTAGAATGGACACAGAAGGGAAGACACTGGAAGCGGACACATAAAAACAGTGATACATTCATGAAGCTGAGAAGGTGTAGGTGCTTGTGTTTGGCTTAGTTACAAGGGAAGAATGGGAATTCTGAAGGATTACACAGTATGAAGAGAAGGGATAGTCAAGCAATCTATGGAGATGATGGGAGCTAGGGAAAACCTGACAGAAGAGGCAGGTTTCTAGGAGAGGTTTGACAGGAAGGCAGGAGAGGAGATAAGTGCTTGGAGAGGGAGTTCAGGCATAGGGGGAAGCATGGGTGATGGGCAATGGCTTGGTGAGCAGAAGGCGCTAGGGCAGGTGAGTGTGGTGGCAGAGGAGTAGTGAAGTTCCTGGGTGGAATGTAGTGGGAAATGTGGGGAGAAATACAGGGATTTCAATTCCATCTCTCTGCTTTTTCAATGATACCCCTCAAGGCTAAGGACACATTTGCCAAGACAACGCCGTGTGTGGGGTCCGTGGGGCGGGTAAGGGTGAACAACTGGCAGCTACCTAACAGATGGGCAGGTGGCCACTCATCCGGAGGGGGCTCATCTGGACTATTGTCTTGTCTGTTTTCACCCCATGTTGAACAGAAGTGAGACAGTTAAGTTGAGAGCAGAGATGTCCAGCAAGGACCGAGTTTCCAGTTTTTGCTAGGAATTAATGCAGAAATATAATGTGTAGATGCATATTTTTTTTTTTAAAAATGCTATCAAGGAAGAATAACAAAAGTGCATTCAAATGAACTGTATGAAATTCCAAGGTTGTGGCTGCTCAAAGCAACAATCCAAACATTTGGGTGGAACAGTCCTCTCATGCTGACTATTAGCATGGATGCATGTTCCCATTGAAGTTAATAGAACTCCTCCCTGTGCTATATAGTCACTATCCCCACAGACACCCTTAAAATTGCTGTAGTCTGGCCTCTGCTCAGGAAACCATCTTTGGACACTGACTCCCTGGCCAGCTATCTCCCTATCTCTAAACTTCCCTTTTTAGGGAAGGTTATTGAACAAGTGGTTACTATAGCTTCAGGCTCATCTTAATACTATCTGATTCCTGAATCCAGGTTTTTGTCTTGGGTATAGCACAGAGACTATGTTTGTGGCATTGGTTGATAATCTATGCCTGGAGACTGACAAAGGGAACTGTGCCCTAATGATCTTGTGAGACATTTCAGCAACCTTTGATATAGTTGATCACGAGGGGGTGTTGACACAATTGCAGGACCTGGCAATTGCAGCATCCGTATGCTGATGACACCCAGCTCTACCTCCCTTTTTCATCTGACCCAGGTCCCCCAGTCTTGGTGCTTGCTTAGTGCCTGTCTGCTGTTGGGGACTGGATGAGAGTGAGCTGACTAAAGCTGAATCCAGGCAAGACTGAAGTGATGATGATTAGCTGGCCTTGTGACTTGGAGGGGATTGGAACTCCTGTCATTGACAGGATCCAGCCCTCTTTGTTTACCCAGGTTTGCAGCCTTGGAGTGCTTCTGGATCCATTGCTGGGCCTGGAACATCAGGTTTCAGCAGTGGCCAGGACCACTTTTCACCAACTCCTTCTGGTGAGGAGGCTGCGGCTCTTGCTTTATGATTCAGATCTCACCACCATCATCCATGCCTTGTTTCCCTCAAGGCTAGGTTGCTGCAATGCAATCTCCATGGGTCTGCCGTTGGTGACTGTTTGGAAGATGCAGCTGGTGCAGAATGTGGCAGCCCAACTCCTTTTGTTGGTGGGTTGCCGTGAGCACATTACATCTGTGCTCTATAAACTGCACTGACTGCCTATAGCTTTCCGGGCACAATTCAAAATGCTGGTTCTGACCTTTAAAGCCCTAAATGGCTTGGACCCCACATATCTAAAAGACCACTTTCCCTTCAGTGCTCCATTGCCGTCCCTGCGGTTGGCTGGGAGCGCACTCATGTGGGGGCCACTGGCCAATTTTGTCCATACAACAAGGGCCCGCAGAGAGGTGTTTTTGGTTGCTGCCCTAGTATTGTAGGACTCCCTTCCCCTGGAGGTCCGTCGAAGCCTGAGCGGAGGCAATGTAAAACCTTTCTTTTTTTAGCAAAGTATGTGGTAAGTAGGAATAGGGGTTGAGGTGGGTGGGTTTAGGAGTCAGGGTGGGATTTTTCTTAAAGGGATTTTAATGTATTTTAATATATTTTGTACTTTTGATATTATAAGCCGCCCTGAGGCTTAGGGGAAGGGATGGGGTAAAAATTTAATTAAATAAATAATAAAAAGACACCTCTCTTTTCCCATTAGTCTCCCTTTTACCTGCCATAGTGAAAAAATGTTTTGGTAGACCCTTGGGCAACCTGTACCAAATCAGTGCAGCTTTAGATGGTATCTCAGCAAGCAGCAGAGAGCAATAAGATGGGTTGTTTTAGCACAGATCTGTCTGTCCCTTTATTACTGATTCTCTCTTGTTTTGGGTTGATTTCAGTTCCATCTCTCTGCTTTTTCAACAATACTCGAGGCTAACAAGTTAAAGGAATTTGTTGGTCTTAATCCTCAGATGATTGAAAAAATGCACAATATTAATCTGGTATTGGGGTAAAATAGACCCCAATTAAGTCACAACTGGAAAAAAAGTGAATTGAAAATTACTCCAGTTTAACATAAAACATTAAAATTTTATGAAGTTATTGTTTGCAGTACAGAAACAATGCTAACAGAAAAGGTATTTAGGGTTATAATAGTATCCCAGCATTCCCAAAATTACATTACTGGGTGTTGAATTGACTGGAGTTTTAATGGAATATTTGGGGTGAATGACCGCCAGTACTGTAGGTGTGTATTGCTTTCATTTTCCCATTCATTACAATTGGGCTCAAATTCAAGTTTTTGTAAAATTCTCAATTTAAAAAAAAAATATTACAACAGGGGCAGGGTGGGGAATGAACCAACACAGGACAATTGACCCCATTATTGTTGAGGAATGTATGAAGTGGTACAAGTTTGTTTAAAAAGTTGTATGATTTTTTTTGTACCCCTTTGGGGCCCGATTTACCCCAAAATCCATCTGTGGGTTAAGTTTGTGAAGGGATCCACTGTCCTTGAGCTGCTTTTGTTGTTCTTGGACTGAATTCATGTTTTTTTGGTCGGCAAAATACTTTAAGTATTGAAAAGGGAAATGACTTAAAGTTATCTGTGTACTGTTAAATTTATTTTAGTTATTGGCAATGCTACTAAAGAAGAAACGATCCCTTCTGAACAGCCACATACTCCATCTGACCTTTTCCTTGGTGGGAACTGTCGACAGCGGACATGAAACATCCATTATTCCAAATTCAACTGCCTTCCAGGACCTGCTTTGTGACTTCGAGGTACAGAAGAGATTGCTGAAAACTAGAGATGTATTTGGATAGTCAGTGAACCATAAGGTTGTTATAGTAATTATAGTTACCATAAGGTTAGTATTAATATCTTTATACGTTAAATCACAATACAGGAAAGAACCTTTCCTGGAGACCATCCTCCTTCGTAGTATACCCAGAATGGGGAACCTTTTCCCTCCAAGGAACCACATTGAAAATTACTACACACTCCAAGGACCGCATAGGGGTGCTTAAAGGATGCACTCAGAATAAGGAGGGTGCCAGATCATAGATCTGTGCCATGGATCTGTCCCCAATCTTTGTGTACATGCCTTCTTCATCTACTTCCTTATACTGAACACAGGGTGAAAACAGACATGACGCTAACCACCCTTTAACCACCCTGGGTGGTTAGCGTCATGTCTGTTTTCACCCTCAGTCTTTTGGTGCTGTGGAGTAGGAATTGTATCTAGGAACTGGAAAGGGGCCAAATGTAAAGTAGCCATGGGCCTCATTTGACCCCTGGATGTGAGGTTTCCCATTCCTGTAGTACGCTAATGCAGACACAGCGTACAACCAGGTAGATGCTCTGTGGAGGTCCCACAGTTCACTAGTGATGTGCTGTTCATAGTAACTCCTACTGCAAATGCCTTACTGTTAATATAAAGATTAATACTGGATAACACAAGTTATACTTTCTCTAGAAGAGAAAGAGATTTACAACTATCTGCTGAATAATATTTCTGCCAAACTCTGTGCTTCATCATAGTGTGTTTATTGAGAGAAATAAAAAGTTCTTTGAAATAACAATTGGGGTAAACTTTTAGTCTAGCCTATTGGAGTCTATCAAATACTCAGTTGAACTCTGTGTGACTACAAGTATAACGTAAAAACCAAAGAAAGCAAGGAACTTTTTATGTTGAATTCTATCATTTCATCCTTAAGGTATTGTGGAGAGAAACGTATGCCATGTGTTTAATACTATAATATACTAACTGTGGTCACATGCTGTTATGCACCCCATTTCTATTATGTATGCAAAGCCTACATACTGCTTCTGTACAAATAAGCTCTCAAACATAAAAGTTCCCATTCATTCTCCCTTTATGTTAATTTTAGTATCCAAATGCATATTATGCGTGAATCTACAAAATTAATTTTGAATGGGATGACTGTCTTCTAGGAGTGCCTTTTCCAAATTCCACCTGCTCCCTCCTCCTCCCCCCTGCCCCCCCACCCCTTTGCTCCTTACAAACAGACCAGACGTTTTTTTGGCCCTTTGCCTTCTTTATGCTCAGTCTGGTGAAATTGGCATACTCAGGCTTTTGGAATAAGGTGAAAGGGTAGAAGCCTCTTCCTTCCTTTCTCCCCCGCTTCCCCCCCCCACCCCCAAAGAATAATTTTAACTATCTTGGGCCATTCTTGATAGACCAAGAATTACACCAGCTATAAACCCACTCTGTTTTCTATTTCAGGTCTGGCTTCATGCACCGTATGAGCTTCATCTCTCATTATTTGAGCACTTCATTGAACTTCTCACCGAGTCTAGGTATCAGTTTTACACAGAGCTATATGATCTGTAAGGCATGCAGAAGTGGAAGATACTGGTTGTTAAATCTTTTTTTTTTCTCTTGCAGTGAAGCTGCAAAGAATGCTAAATTGATGAGAGAGTTCCAGCTAATCCCCAAACTGTTGCTGACGCTTCGAGATACATCTTTGTCCCAGCCAACAATTGCTGCTATTAGCAATGTGCTGAGCTATTTGCTTCAGGGCTTCCCCAGCAGCAATGACTTACTCAGGTAGCAGAACCACTCAATAACTTTTATTAACTACTACTGGGGTTTGGGGGGCATTTCCCCCCCCCCCAAGTAACCAGCTGTTAGATAATTTTAAGCCAGGGGTATATTAAGAAGCTGCTTGGTAACAATGCCATAGTAAGGAGAGTCTAGAGAGAGGATGCGGTTGCCATTTTGGTCCCAAAAATAATAGATGGAGACCAAGACAGAAACCATACCTTGCAATTGCAAGTAATCTCCTCAAAATCCCAGTTCTCAATACCAACTTGGGTGAATTGAGAACTTCCTGGTAATGGGGAAAGTCTTGATCGAGATTTCTATTCTTGTTTTACCGACAATTTGTTTAGTAGGATCCCGCCATACTATTTACCACTTTGCCCTAAAGTTCTAATTCTGATGTAATACGGATGTCAATTGTCACTGCAATCTGTTCTTCCTTTTTTGGTCAACAATCTGGAGGGGACCAGTCTGATTGGCAACACAACTAATTCTGTTTGCCAGGAGCCAATTCAGAATTGTAGGGCATGAGACAATTCTGATTGGTTTGCAGGGGCCAATGGCCATTGCAGTGCTATTTTCCCACTCTTTTGCTGGTGACTTTGCCCTGGCTGCTAGGGGTAAGCGTGTGTAAGGCATGTGCAAGTCTTGTATCTTTGTGGTATAGAACGTGGAACTTCTACATAGTATTTCATTTCACTGTTTCTCAAATTCTCACATTTTGTTAATCTTGTAATGGGAATGGCCTTTTTTCTTTTCTTTTTCCATTGGGCAGCATGTCTGGAAATTGCAGATGAGTGGCATTTGGAATGGATTCGGTTGTCTGATTTGCAATCCTCCTTCTCCGTGGATCCGTGTTCTCTGTTTCTTTCTAGCTTGGGCAGTCAGTGTTTGGGTATTACACATGCCTGGGTGGCATGGCATAGACTGGGCTGATTCGCAGTCCTCTGCCATCCTAGCCTTAGAGCAATGCTACACCCAGTTTAGCATTGACTGCACCCCAGTTTGGGGTTCTCTGCTCTTTTTCCCTGGATCTCTCACTATATTTCTCCCTGGGCATGTTAGCCTGTATTTGGGGATGGCAGATGTCTGGGTGGCAATGGCAAGCATGTTTGGGGATTGTAGATGACTGGGTGGCAATCATGCTTGTTTTCTCAAGAAGGCGCGCAGAAAACAACTAATGGACAAAAACCCAGAAGTAAAACGGTACCGTTGGTAATGCGGTAACCGGTACATTAACAGTAAATGGTACACAGTGTATATAGTACATGATAAATAGGTAAACAAGGATGGTATTTGAGTATCAGGAAATGTCATCAGTGTCGAGAAACAGCTGAGAAATGGATCCTGTTTTTTGATGTGTTGTGAGTAGCAATTTAGTGGTTTGCTTCACCTCTAGGTCCTGCAAAAGGTCTCATCTGAGCTACTTCGTCTAACTTTTGTTGCTTTAGCCAAAGTATATATTTTAAAGTATTGGCTCCATTTAAATCATCGTGAGAACGGCTGTCTGGTTCGTTCATCTTCTCTTTTGCCAACCCCTAGACCTTGGAAAAATAGTGTTGCACTCTTGCTATCACACCTAGGTTTTTCTAAATCCTATTTGTTTGCTCTCCATGCCCTTTTGTAAAGCCCTTGGTTTGATTAAATGTCAAGTCTTGGTCCAAGAAAAATAATCCCTTACTAAGGCAGTTTGCTCCAAAAGGATCTCGCAGATATATAAATCTTTACTGCTGCAACCAAAGGGAGCGACTTGTTTATCATTACTGGCTAATTAGTCCAGTGGTGAGATTCAGCATATACCCTCTGCAGTGACAGAGGGAAGAATGACAAAAGTCCCCTACGAACAGAGATATTGCAGATGCTGTTACCAGCAGACAGTGGAGTCACTATTGCATGTTTTTCTCGATTGCCGGATGTATAGAGAACCTCGTTCTGAAATTTTGGAACCAATTATTCTGGGTTTAAGGGCATGTAGCCAACATGAGGCACTAGTGTCCTATCTTAGGGACTCTGATTCCTCCATAACTGCTCGTGTAGCAAAATATTGCGCCATTGTTGTTCAAACTAGTAAGATTACCTTGGAGAATGTACATTGATCATCTTTTCAGGATATGTCTGTGTTTGTGTGTGCTCATTGGATATCTTATGCTTGTTTTATTGTTTACCGAATTGTAAATTTTAACCAATTATTCTGAGTTTAAGGGCTTGTAGCCAACATGAGGCACTAGTATCCTTTCTTAGGGACTTTGATCTGTTTGCAACTGCCCGTGTAGCAAAATGTTGTGCCATTGTTATTAAAACTAGAAAGATTACCTTGTTGAATGTGCAATGATGTTTTACTGGGATATTTCTGTGTTTCCCCATTGGATAATTTAGGTTTGTCCAGTGCTTACCTCATTGTGCTCCCTAGAGGCGATCACAATAAAGTTTATTGATTGATTGTTGGTCAGTGATTGCAAGCTTTTGGGCCACACACACTGGCCTCTTCATCCAGTTGTGAGCAAGTCAGAACTAAATGAGACTTGCTCACAACCTGATGAAGGAGTCCTGTGTAGCTCTGGAGTCCTGCTCAGACTATGCAGCTTGTTAGCTGCTGTGCTGCTGAACTGAAAGGTCTTTGCAAGCTTTTCAGACTACTGACTGGTAGATTTAAAGGACTGGAAAGCCTATGTAGGCCTTTGAGCCTGTTGAGTGCTATGTTAATGGACAGGAAAGCCGGTGCAACCTTTCCTGTCTATTCCATACTACTTTGCTAATGAAACAAAATGTCTGCAGAAGTTCTGCAGCCTTTTCACTGCTGTGTCAATAGGTTGAAAAGCCAATGTAGTCTTTGCAGCCGATTTTATAGTTTTTGGCTACCGTTGGCTTGTTGGTGGGGGTAAGGGTGTTTACTGTGCACCTAGTGTGCCATGCATTCAATTTAAATAGTGTACGGAACTGGTGGTTGTGTTCGAATGGCTCGTGTGCTCTATGGACATTATCCCCATAAGGCCTTCCTCCTTCCCTCATCCTCAGCACAATGTAAGACTTTTTTTTTACTCAGCAGGTGGGAATACGGTTTGGTGATCTTTTCTGTGTGTATATTCTATACATTTTTATATGTTGTTACCCACCCTAAGTCCTAGGGAAAGGGCAGCATGTAAATTTAAATAATGAATGGCTGTGTGGATAAGGGAGAAATGAGAGTCAAGGTGGTTGCAGTCTGGTTTGCTTGTCATTGTCACTGGAGATCTTAGACTGAATCTTCTGACAGTCTTTATATCTTTCAATAGGATCTTTGATAGGATCTGCGTCTTTGAATAGTATTGTCGTAGCTATAGTTTTGCTAATATAAGTGACTTACAAATGAAAGCCTGTCATGCAAAGCACTTATTTTTCTCTATCTGCAAAGGTTTGGACAGTTCATCTCTTCCACTTTGCCTACATTTGCAGTCTGTGAGAAGTTTGTAGTCATGGAGATAAACAACGAAGAAAAGCTTGACACTGGTAAGTACCTTCCAGCAGAGGAGAAATAATCCTCTGTGACATGTTCTCTGTATCTTAATGCTCTTCAGCTTCCATTGTTTCTGTTCTTGGCATTTGAACTCTTCTGTATCTAGCTTCAGCTCAACTAACTATGGTACTTGCTTTTTAAAATGCTATGTATTTACGAAAAGCACTGTGAAAATGCCTTTTTTTATTCCATCTTTAGAGCACACAAACATCCTGCCTCATTCCACTTGACAGTTTATTTTCTTTCCACTTTTTCCTTCTTGCTAGCTCAAAACGGCATCTCTCCCCCACTCTTAATTGACAGACCAGTCCTCAAAGCACTCTGTGGGTACAAGCCTTGTTAAAGTGAGCATGACTTGTGTCAGCAAAGTACTTGGAGGATCAGTGGCTGAGACCACGGTTATACCAGGTCAAGGAAAGGAAGGTAACTGTGCAGTTGATGGTGGTTTGTTTTTCCCCAGGTAAATATGTAGCTCCCCCAGCCCCCCCCCAATCGCCTAAAAGAACAAAAAAAAAATTAATTAGGTGTTTTTGATAAATATATGATAGCAATCACTTGGAAGGGAACTATTAGGAAATAATTGGTTAATATTTCAAATGTTTAAATAAAACGATCAGAAGTTAAGACACATGATACATACTAGTCATGCTAAATGAGTGTCTAATGAAGTGGCTGGTGGTGTTTGGGATTTGTGTCTCAAGGAAAGGAGATAAATCTTTCTTAGCAAAGAATCTTTGGTTTCCATTTTTCATACAAAGAAAGTACCTTTTGCATGTCCTGATTTCTGATTTTATTATTTTATTATTTTAGACAATTGACTGTATTGTTGAAGTGTTAAAAGCTGTGTGTTTCTTCTTTAGGAACAGAGGATGATTTTGGAGGACTTGTATCTGCTAATCTCTTTCTTCTGAGGAACAGACTTCTAGATATCTTGCTTAAACTTATGTACACATCTAAAGAAAAGTCAAGTGTTAACTTGCAGTAAGTATAAATAAACGCCCCGTCGGAGAATATAAAGAAAGTGACTAAGGGCTGAAAAGACTATTTAGTCAACCTTCCTTCATGAGATATATTGGTATAAATCTAGAAGAACTTGACTTGAATACATTTTCAAAATGTTCTTTATTTATTTATTTAACACATTTTGTTACCCCGCCCCTCCTGCTCCAGGCAGCTTGGGGTGGCTTACACACATAAAAATAATAAAACAAGCTTAAAACATCACAATAAAAGAGAAAGGGGGGGAGGGGGCGGAATAGATCTCTCCTCTGCCCCCATCTCCCCCGCCAAAAACCTGGCGGAAGAGCCAGCTCTTAGTCATATGCCAGAAGGGAGGGAAGTCCAGGGCAATCTGGGCCTCTGCCGGGAGGGAATGCCACAGCTGAGGTACGGCCATTGGCCACCGAGAACGTCCTCCGGGGGACTTCAAGAAGAGCACTCCCGGGCGGCCGCAGGGGTCGCTCCAGAGCACGGAGTGAGGCGATCCTATAGGTAAGTTGGACCAAGGCCGTATAGGGCTTTATAGGTTAAGCCCAACACCTTGAATCGGGCCCGGAAGACTATAGGCAGCCAGTGCAGGACCCAGAGCACCGGTGTAATGTACTCAGGGCAGCATATCGCTTTACAGTAATACGGAATGATATCCATTCCAGTGATATGCAGTGTTATCACTGGAAACAGAATTTAGGCTCTTGAGTGAAGTTTAGAGACTTTTGGTAATAGAAAAATTCCAACAGTGCAGTCCGTTGGTGGTAGATCTGGTATTCAAAGAGTTTAGGTATGGTATATAATACACAAATTATACACACAATTTCAAAACTGCTATTAGATGAAGCGAGTACAATTCAGTTAACTACTTGGACAACTATATGGTGAAATAGCAAACAATTCCAATATAAAATGTTCTTATCGTCATTCAGTAAGCAGTCTCTCTGTAGCCTCAGGTGAAGTCTCATTTTAAAATTATGATTATTGTATTGTTAGAACAGAGAGAAAAGGGTCTAGTGTGACGTTTTATCTCTCATATATGCTAAGCCACCACCTGCAAGCTGAGTCTACCTTGTCTGGTGTATTTCAATCCTGTGGGTGCAGCCAGATGAGACAGGCTGGGGGTTACCCCAACTGAGGTAAGGCTGCCCAGGGTGGGGAACTCTTGTGACGGGACACACTTGCCCTGCCATACACAGTACAACGCTGTGGGGCTGTTAGCAATGGGTATTAGCCCCCATCACGCACGTTCATGGCCGGGGTAGACTCTCAGTCTGGCTGAGGGAGTGAGGAGGACAGCGATGATCATCCACTCTGTTAGCAGTGCCTTGGCCTGTGTCAGCTGTGATGGTGGCTTTGGCAAGGGCCAGCCCCGCCCAGTTTTCCCTCAAACATCTGGCTGGGTCCCTGTGCGTGCCCTGCAGTGTGGCGAATGCGATTGCTTGCCATGGGGTTGTGTGGCAATTGGGCCCCTGCAGCTTGAGTGGCTGCAACTCATGTGGCATACTCCAATTCAGCGATGACTTAGTCAGTAATGACTTTTAAATAATGGGGCTGTGGAAACTGCATTTATAAGGTATGAGCTTCCAGTTGTCTCCCACAATTTATTGCAATGACCGCAGTCAACAAAATCAGAAGGTGAGTTGAAATAGTCCAAATCACATTCTTAGTCCTCCAGTACATGAATGAGATACTGTTGGTCTTGTGGGTGTTACCTTTAAAGAAATCTGATTCCCCAATTTTCTCTGCCAGTTAGGTCTTATCTGAGAAGCCAGTCTGTGGTGTTTGAAAATGGATTTGTAATGCTAATCATTGCAAGTGATTTTGTAACATTTCCCCTCATTTTTATCAGGGTATGTGAAGAACTAGTCAGGACCCTTGGTTTTGATTGGATTATGATGTTTATGGAAGAACATCTGCACTCTACCACGGTCACTGCAGCCATGAGGATTCTTGTGGTCCTCTTGAGTAATCAAACTATTCTCATCAAATTTAAGGAAGGCCTCAGTGGTGGAGGCTGGCTGGATCAGAGTGATTCTGTATTGACCAATAAGATTGGGACTGTGCTAGGTATGAGATTTTAAAGATGTTTTGATGATATGTTTGTTTTCCTTTTAAACTTAAGAGAAATGTGTTGCTAGTGCAAAGTTTGTATTAAAGCGCAGATATTTTTGATATTCTAAAGTCTTCGGTATATACAAATTTCCAAGAATTACCTTTTTTGGTTTTGGCCCAGGGCCTGGTTACTCCTTGTGCGTTTTTAGACAAGACACTCTCCACCCACCCACTTATACAGGTCACCCATAGGGCAACACTGTAGCCCTGCAACATGTATAGTGGGTGGAGAGTTTCTTGTCTGAAATTGCCCTTTGATAAGAGCGCTGGGCACTGGAGGGGGCAAAGTGGTGCTTGAACTTTCAAAGTGAAAAGGAGCCGGTCCCATGGCAGTGGCCAAGGCCAGCTCCTGCCACTTCAAAAAGCCAGCTGACACTTCCCTTGGGAGCACCCCCGTTAGCTGCTTTCCGGGTTGCTGTGCGCACCAAACAGCTAATGTGTGTGTGTGTGTGGCAGGAGCTCTCCCCCATCAGCTGTTTGGCAGGCAGGTGCACACCCCAGCTAATCGGGGGCCCTGGAGGAACACTCACTTGACCTGCTGAACACCTGATGGCAGGGGGCAATTAGCTGTTTGGCAAGGCCAGGATGAGTGTTGGGGCCCGATCTACTGACCCCCATCTCGCAGCAGGTGTGGCAAGGTGTACAGGCCCCCATTGGCCCAGGTGGGCGAGCTTTGGCCCAGGATGCGTCTCCAAGCTTTTCCAGAGGATGCATCCCGTAGCAGCCAGCCACCCACCCCTGGGGCAGACATGGGCCAACACCTGACGGGGACAGAACGAACATGCAGAGGAGTCCCAGGCCAAAGCAGGCTGCTGTCGCATCTGTTTTCACCCAATTCAAACAGTGAAAAGTTTAAGATACTGCAAAGAATAACTTTGAGAATGAGATGAAATTTAAGTGAAATGCAGTGTGGGTTTCAAATAATGCAGCTGCTGTAGATTTATTGCAAATGGAATGCAGATATAATGCCCTGCTTCATTTCTACAGTGTGGTGGTGGTAGTCTCGCAGGGCACACATTGTGGAAACAGAAAATAAGAACACAGGCTTTTTGTTTTTGATACGTTTTTATGTTCCTTACAGTATGCAGACAATTCCGTATTTAAATGTCCTGGAAAGAATGGCTTTTTAGAGTTTATTTTTGAAAGGCCCATGAGTCTCTTCTCAAGGATTTGAGTGTTATGAAAAATGATGTAATGAATCACACTTTTTTTCATAAACTGATCTGTACTCTGCCATTGCTAGCAATTTTTGGTCATAGGTCCTATTTTAATTTCTGGTCCTGAATGACAAATGATCCAACCACCCCAAACTGGAATCCATCGCTACTTGAATCGGATTCTTAATTTCACATTCCAGAGCCATTTTTACAATGCTCGTTGACAATACAGAAAGTTTTGAATGAGATGACCGTCCCATGAGTGTTACTCAGATTTGGCTCAGGTACTTCAAATTCAGGAGATATTATCTATAGCTTAGTTCTTTCCTTCTGCATCCCATGGGAATATCATCCTGTAAAAATTCATTATGTTCTGAGGAACTTAGCATGCTAAATTATTTTAAAGGAGAAGTGATTTTTTTTTTTTAAATTAATTGAAAGCCTTCATGAAATGGAGTGACTGGCTGCACCTTTTCCAGTTTCCCTCTAGTGAAGCACAAAGTCCTCATTGGCACACAAGTCTGCTTGAGTATGCAACATAAATACTCGACTGGGGGCGCCCTCCTCGAGGTCCCCCGGGTTTCCCGGGTGTCCACTATGAGGAGGGCATTCTCCGTGACTGCGCCGCGGCTGTGGAACTCCCTCCTGTCGGAGATCCGCTTGACTGCTGGCCTCCCCTCTTTCCACAGACAGTGTAAGACCTGGCTGTTCCTCCAGGCCTTTCCCGAGGGAGATGGGGGGGATGGGGTTTTAATTGTAATCATTATTGTTTATTTTAACGGTTTAAAATGTTTTTAAGATGTTGTGAGCCGCCCCAAGATGCCTGAGGCAGGAGGGGGCAGCATATAAATTTTAAGATAGATAGATAAATAAATAAACATACAAGGCAAAATTTACTTGCAGAGAAGCCTTTAATTCTTTAGGTCTCACACCAGGTCCTCTGGGTCAGTCTCCACCAGTGATAGCTGGTCAACCTTTGGACTGGTAGGGCAGTGGGAGGGGACACCCAAACTTTTATTATTTATTTTATATGTTTTTATTTTTCAATTTAATACCCCGCCCCTCCTGCCATCAGGCAGCCCGGGGCAGCTTACAGTATAAAACCACAAAGAAAATAAAAAAAAAACATTTTTAAAACTGCCAAAAGGAGGGCAACATTTAACACGACCACCATGTTCCCCATCTGTAAAATAGGAATATTAATGACCTACCTCACAGGGTTGTTGTCAGGGTGAACTAGATCAGGATTGTAAAGCACTTAGAACTCTGAAGGTGTTATATAAATAATAATAAAATGGTTCATACAGGCAAAATGTTTGGGAACCACTGGTCTAGGGTAATTTTTGTGGATTTCCTATCATTCAGTACTGAATATACCATTTCAGTCTGATGGTAGCTGGAAATCTATGAAAGGAGTGGGCAATTTCTTTGAGCTTCCTAGTGGACAACTGACATACTCAAATATGTTTGCTACTAATTGGGCCTATCTATTAACAGAAAACTCAAGAACCTGAACAGTCATGGAGACTAAGCTGTTCCCTCTCTTTAGCCTTTTGATAGGTGCTAATCTCTTCTTTAGATAGTGTGTGTGGAGTTTTTTGTTTTTTTATTTAAATTTCAGCACTTTCAGTTTAACATTCACAATCACTAAATGCTTGAGGGGAGAGGAAATGAAGTACTTTGGTATTAATGGTACTATATAATTTCAGTACAAAAGCGGCAGTTCTGGCTTTCAGCAGAATTGCTCTTCAAACTCAGACTGCTTTTCAGTTCAGTTTTTCTAGTAGGAAGTAAAGGTTGATTAAGAATACTTAAACATTCTTCATACCAAGCTTATTTAATTAGTTAAAATTAGCGACGAATGAAGCGTGCTCTGGGACATAATCCAGCTACAGTCGACTTTTGATGAGGGTAAAGAATGGAACTTCCCTCTTTCTGCATCCAGGTGCCACGGGGTTGTATGATTTGTCTATTAAATTCTCTTCATGGGCCCCAAGCACCATTTCGCTGGGTCCAGGACAGTCTCATCGCATGGGCTTCCATTCCATACAGATACGCTAATTAATTAACAGCTCTCTGTTCCCTGTCATTCACGTGTCCTCTCACCACCTGACCTGTTTAGATTATTATTTCTGTATTCAGCTCTGCTTCAGATTGGTTCAAGTAAGGCCACTTGCCCACGTTAAGAGATACGGCGGGGAAACGCACGAGTAGCTCTGAACATGGACACGGTGGGGATTATGCTTCATTAGGCACGTCCCGCGGCAATTTCTCTGATGGATGACAGGGCTCAAAATCCAGAGAAATTGCCGTGGGATGCACCTGATGACGCTTTTACCTCCGTGCCCACGTTCAGAGCTACTCATGAGTTTGACCACCGGGAGTTCCCCTGCCATATCTCTGTAACGTGGGCAAGTGGCCTTAGAACTGCAAGATCTCGTCGGAACTAGACCCTGCATAGGTATAAATGTCCCTAAGATTATAGAAATCACTCAAACATTTACAATTTAGCATGTATTTTTCTCAGGGTGATGAGCTTGAACCACTGGGCTTTGGTAAAGTTATACCTATTTCCTCTTTCTTCTTGGGGCCTGACTAAGAATCTTGGAGTTGGAAGGATCCTCAAGGATCTGTGCTCTGATGCAGAATGACCGCTACAGCATCCGTGAAAGATGGCTGCCCAACTTCTTGTTTCAGAAGCAACATTACTGGTGCTACTAAAGACTAAATGGACCACTGATGTGAAGGAGTATAGTTACTGTGACCCCACCCATGTGATACTAGGATGTTTTTACAGTGTTTTTAAACCATGATTCAGGTCTTAAAAATAAATGAGTTGGCATTAATACGAGTGACCAATGAATTCATTGTTAATTTCCAAAGTTCTTCCTTTTTGCTTGAGTACTTTTTAAGTGGTGGAGTTGTGAATATGCATAAGCATGTTAACGTTTTTGACTTTTTTTATTTCCCCCCTTTCTCTAGGGTTCAATGTTGGCAGAAGTGCTGGTGGCAGATCAACTATCAGGGAAATTAACCGGGATGCTTGTCATTTTCCGGGCTTTCCAGTCCTTCAGTCGTTTCTCCCTAAACATACTAATGTACCTGCACTCTATTTCCTCCTCATGGCACTTTTCCTGCAGCAGCCAGTCACTGAACTGCCTGAAAACCTGCAGGTCAGTGCACCTGTCATCACCAGCCGATGTAATCAGGGTTGCCAGGTAGGGATTATCTAGTAAGATATAAATATCATTTTATATATATATATAGATAAATATATATAAAACGCCAAAGAAAATGATAGATTAATCATCCTCAAACTGGCTGCATGGACAAATCTGTGAATTTTGTGTTCAGATATTCTAGACAAAAGAGGTGATGTAACGCTCCAGACTGGGTGTATGCTCATTAAAAACGTGTCCCAGCTACAGCCCTGCAGACCCAGAGTGGTTCTGTCAGGCTTACTTTGGTTTGGGAGCTTTTGTAGTCTCAGCCACTTGAATTTGTACCGCAGGCCAAGTGCTCCATGGGTGGAAGACCTTGAACTCTCAGATGTCACAGCATTCTATCCCCTCTCGTCCGGTAATTCGGACACTGGGAGCGATCTCCCCAACGACCACTAGGAGGCAGCACAACTTTGCTGGGAGCACGTGGGGAGAGCGCTCCCCCGCCCTCCCAGTTCGTTGTCTGCCTCCGACTCAGTAGGACGTGCAGCCGGGTGCGCTGCACCCCCCACGTGGACAAGAACTTTGCCGGTGCCTCCGCACCGATTCCCGGGCGCAGCCTCCCCGCACGGCGGGAGGAGGCTTATCTCTCTGGCCGGCCCACGGGTTCAGGCCAGAGGCTTTTTTCGGAGCGGGGACTCCACGGAGCTACCCCCCCGACGCCGCAATGGCCGAGACGGCTAAGACCCGCCGCGCCGCAGCCGGACGGGCGCCGCAGCCTCCAACTGCCGCTGGGGCACAGAGGCGGAAGTCCAGCAAGCCCAGGCAGGGCCATGCGGCCGCGGCCACGCCGCAAGCTGACCGGGCCAGAGCCGAAATGGCGGCGGAGGGGGAAACCGGAAGCGAGACCTCCCTCCCCGCCCGGCGGCCCCAAGACGCCCGCAGCCCTCAGGCTTCCCTCATCCAGGACATCGAGGGGGAGGTAGCTTCGGCTGCCTCCTCGCAGGTACGAGGGACCGGGGGGGGGGCTGGGCCCGATCCTTTCCAGCAGGCCCAGCTGGAAGCCCTTCGGGCCATGATGGGGGCTCTCTCTCGCATAGAGAGCAACCAGAGGGCTCGCAGTGCGAGACCCTCTCCCCGGGGGCCAAACCCTAAAGAAAAGTTTAAGGGAGCCTCCCGCTCTGCGGGGAAGGGGAAGGGTAAGGGCCCCCCTACCCCCAGGGCTCATGCCTCCCTTTCAGAGCTGTTGGGGTCCTCCTCGGCTGAGGAGGACGATCCCTGCTCTCCCCCTGAAGAAGGGGAGTTCTCTGGGGGATCCTCTCAGGCTGACTCCCCTCCCCCGGCTAAACGGCCACGGGCCCACCCCACTAGGCCCCGCTACCACCCTGTACCCTCCTCAGAGGAGGAGTCAGAGGCTGGCTCATCCAGGGCCTCCCACTCTCTGCTGGAGGACAAGTCCCTCGATTGGGAGCGGATCCTTTCCAGGGGCCATAAGGACCTAGGCAGGGAGCTACCCCTGGACCACGGCCCTAAAATAATTATGAGAGCGGAGAGGGTGTTAAAGGTCACTCCCAGACCTCTCCAGAAAAGGGACTCCGATTCCTCCTCCGATGGGGACGAGGAATCAGACAGGGAATATATTCCCAAATTGGGCCAGGCCTCCAAAGGCGCTTCCCTAGACAAAGCCTTTGAGAAAATTATAAGGGCACAGTGGAAGCACCCCACTAAGTCCTTCAAGTTATCTAGGCCTCAACAGACTCTGTACGCCTTTGCTAAACAGAGCAAGCCCATTTTCGCCCTGCCCCGGGTTGATGCTGCCGCTGCATCCCTCGCCCGACAGTCTGTCTTCCCCTCAGAAGGGGATTTATTACCAAAAGATCAGACTGACAAAGGCCTGGAAACCGGCCTTAGGAAGAGTTACGAGGCCATGTCCAATGCTCTGCGCATGGCTACCACTTCGTCATATGTCTCTCGGGCTGTGATGAAGTGGTTCAAGATGGGGAAAGACCCTAACATTACTAGAGCACAGTCCACGAAGTTAGCCACTAACGTAGCTCTCGCTCAGGCCTTCCTGATAGATTCATCAATGGACATGCTGACCTGGATTGCAAAAGGGATGGCAGCCAATGTTGCAGCCAGACGCAGACTCTGGCTTCGTTCGTGGCGGGCTGATGCACACGCAAAGAACTTGTTAGTTAACAGCAAGTTTAAGGGCGGCAAGCTGTTTGGCACGGTGCTAGACAAAGCACTACAGGAGGCTTCTAACAAGGACAAGAAGCACTCGCTGAACCAGATCCAGACGGGCAGGAATCCCTTTCGCCCCTTTTTTCGCTTCCAACAGGGCCAGAAGCGCTACCAATCTTCCACGCAACCCTCCTGGAACACTGCTAACCGCAATAGATTTCAGAGGGGCAGGGGAGGCAAGTTCACCAGACCATCGCCTCAGCACCAACAGAACCGTCGTGCAGGATCACCGCCTCGTAGGCAGGAATCCTGACTGTATCGCCGCTTCTTCCCCCGTCTCTCCACGGATCGGTGCGCGTCTCCTCGCCTTCGCACCAAGATGGGCCCTGAACACATCAGATGCGTGGGTCATTCAAACAGTTTCCAGAGGATATTCGATAGAGACCAAATACTATCCGCGGGAGACCTTCAGAATATCTCCTCGTTCACGCAACCCCGTCAAACACGGGCATCTGCGGGCGGAGATCACCAGGCTCCACCAACTGGGGGCCATAGAGAGGGTGCCGTGGCACGAGCGCGGCCTGGGGGTCTACTCGATTTTATTCCTCGTGCAGAAAAAATCCGGCTCGTGGAGGGGAGTGCTCGACCTAAAGCGTCTCAACAAGGCGCTACGCAGGCAACGCTTCAAGATGGAGACACTTCACTCCATATCCCTAGCCCTTTCCCAAGGCGACTGGATGGCATCTCTCGACCTGCAGGACGCTTACCTCCATGTTCCCATCCTTCCGGCACACAAGAGGTGGCTCCGGTTTTGCTACGACGGCCAGCACTGGCAGTATCGAGCCCTCCCCTTCGGACTGGCATCATCCCCTCGGACCTTCACCAAGGTTCTCGCCCCCCTCATAGCGGCGCTCCGACTGGAGGGGATAGCGGTTTTTCCATACCTCGACGATCTGCTAGTTACCGCTCCGTCCCTGCAGCTGGCCCACACTCATCTCACTCGCACCAAGGAATACCTCGAGACCCACGGCTTCGTTATCAATATTCCCAAAAGCCATCTTACCCCATCTCAACGTCTCGAACATCTAGGGGTTGTGTTCGACACCTCCCTGAACAGAGTGTTCATCCCACTCCAGCGACAGGCAAAATTATTGTCCCTCATCAAGACGATTCGCGACCGCCCACGAGTCCCGATCCTCACCCTCGCTTCTCTCCTGGGTTTGATGATCTCACTCATACGTCACCTGCAATGGGCGCGCTTCCACTCTCGCCCCTTGCAGGCGCTTCTGCGGCCCTGGCAATCAGCAATAATCGACAGCAGCCCGAGGTCCATTGCTCTCACTCCGGCCGCTCGCCACTCGCTAGCGTGGTGGGAGCAACCCCACCGGTTTCTCGCCGGCGTCCCTCTCCTAGAACCGGAGAGACTCATACTCACCACCGACGCCAGCCTCCTAGGGTGGGGGGCCCACCTCAGCACACACACGGTCCAGGGGTCATGGTCACACCACGAACTGGCGCACAGCATGAACTGGCTGGAGCTCAGGGCGATCCGTCTAGCACTCCTCCACTTCCTCCCACAGCTTCACAACCATCATGTGCTGGTCTTCACAGACAATACCACTGCACAAGCTTATGTGAACAATCAAGGGGGATCTCGATCCTCGTCGCTCCACAAGGAAGCCACCCTGATGTTCAGATGGGCGGAGGGCAATCTTCTTTCCCTGTCAGCCAGACATATCAGGGGCCAGGACAATGTTCAAGCGGACTGGCTCAGCAGACGAGTGCTAGACCCGGCGGAATGGTCTCTGTCCCCTCAAGCGTTCCATCACGTGATGACCACCTTCGGAACCCCAGTAGTGGACCTCTTTGCGTCGAGTTCCAATCGCAAGACGCAGAGATTCTTCGCCAGGAGCCCACATCCGCTGGCAGAGGCTCACGACGCTCTCAGCCACCCTTGGCCCCACGGCCTCCTGTACGCCTTTCCTCCCTTTCCTCTCTTAGCGAGAACGATCAGCAGAGCCAAGAGACTGCGGGCCACAGTCATTCTGATAGCCCCGTTCTGGCCACGCAGATCGTGGTTTCCAGACCTTCTCAGCCGATCCAGAGGAACTTACCTCCCTCTACCAGTCACGCCGGATCTCCTCACCCAGGGACCTCTTTGCTACGATCGGCCAGAGTTCCTGAGACTGACAGCCTGGCTATTGAAGCCGACGCTCTCCGAGCCCAAGGGTACTCAGCTCCAGTAGTCCGGACTCTCCTCGCCTCCAGGCGACAATCGACAAGGAGAATTTACCAGTCTACATGGGCGATGTTTGTCCGCTGGTGTCACACCCATCACGTTCCACCTCGTCAGCCTTCCGTTCCTCAAGTCCTCCAATTCCTACAGGACGGCCTCGATAGGGGGCTTCGTCCCAACACACTGGCTAGACAGCTATCGGCCATTGACAGTACCATCTCCTCGTCTTCTGCCAATAAATTCTCCTCTCACCTGCATGTGAAACAGTTCTTGAGGGCAGCCAAGCGTGTAGCCCCTCCGGTTGTACACCGCTTTCCTACATGGAACCTCAATGTGGTTCTTAAGGCACTAATGGGTCCTCCATTCGAGCCTCTGCACCAGGTGTCCCTTTACTTTTTATCCATCAAAATGACCTTCCTTATTGCTATAACATCGGCAAGAAGGGTGTCTGAAATCGGAGCTCTGTCCATCGACCCAGCTTTCTGCATTTTCAGAAAGGAATCGGTGCTACTCAGGCTAGACCCAACCTTCCTTCCTAAGGTCTCCTCCCTGTTCCACCTAGCACAGGAGGTGGTCCTCCCGTCCTTCTGCCCTAAGCCTCGCCACTCCTTAGAGAGGCTTTGGCACACTTTAGATGTACGCAGGGCACTCAAGATTTACCTGGAGCGTACTCTTCCCTTTCGGAAAACTTCCTCCCTCTTGGTGAGCTACCACCCTCACTCCAAGGGTAAGAAAGTCTCGAAATCCATCATTGCGAAGTGGATTTCTGCTTGTGTAGCAGACGCCTACAGAGCCTTAAGCTTGGTCCCTCCAGCTAGAGTTCTAGCTCATTCGACCCGCTCAGCCTCCACTACTTGGGCGTTCCGGGCCAGGGCTCCCACATTAGAAATTTGCAGAGCGGCTACGTGGAGAAGTCTCCACACATTCACGAGGCACTATAAAATAGATCGCTTCGAGTCTGCTGAAGCCGCCTTTGGGAGGCGGGTGCTGCAGGGGGTTTTAGATCCTCAATAAGCGCCCAGTCCCTCCCATCGAATAAATTACTGCTTTGGTACCTCCCAGTGTCCGAATTACCGGACGAGAGGGTATAGAAAGAGGAATTGGGTTCCTTACCTTGGGAATTCCTTTTCTATTCCCTCGAGGGAGGTCATTCGGCCCACCCAGAGTTTCCTGGGCGCTGAATTAACTCTTGGGATGTTTAGTTGTATGTTACCCCTTCGGGGGATTGTTACTAATCTCTGTTAAGTTTTTCAGATAAGCTTCGTCCTCGGCTTATTACTTCTGGGAGGGCGGGGGAGCGCTCTCCCCACGTGCTCCCAGCAAAGTTGTGCTGCCTCCTAGTGGTCGTTGGGGAGATCGCTCCCAGTGTCCGAATGACCTCCCTCGAGGGAATAGAAAAGGAATTCCCAAGGTAAGGAACCCAATTCCTCTTTTTATGTGGGCTGGGTCACATCGGAAAAGAGGTGGGGGATGCATTAACCCTGCCCTTTTTCCTCATCTGGTTCGTGCCCTGATGGAGCCCTGTGCCCTGAGAGGGGTGGATTCAGCTCTATTACATTAGACCCAGGCTCAGAAAAGCCTGGCTGCATCATTTTTCAGCCTGAGCAGGGCTCTTGTTCTATCTACATACATACTAAAGATATCCTTAACCATGCCACCTGCCTCTCTCTGGGGGAAATTTATATGAAAAGCAAGTGCCTGTAATAATGTCCATGCAGAAAGACTACCGTGCCCATGTAGCATCTCATTGGGTGATTTTAGATGGACCCGGGGGGATGGGACATCCCGGAGTCTGCTCCAACAGCGGCGGGTTTCAATGGATGCAGCTGCAGTCCATCTGTGCATGCCCCCCTCACCCGCACCATAGAGCTGCAGGTGGATTGGCAGCCGCTTTAGGCTGCCGCCCGTAGCTCTGTGGCAATTGCTGGGGCACCCCGCAGCTGGGAGCAGAGCTACATCGGCCGACTGTCCTTTAGACAGACCGCTGCACCGTCCCTGGCTGGTGCTCTGGGTTTCGGCGGCCCGCTCCACTCAAGGTGCTCCAGGATGTTCCAGAGTGAAGCTGGCCTGGAGCAGGCACGGCCTGCTCCACCTCACCCCAGGTTTACATAGACAGGCCACCCTGGGGTGGGGGTCGAACACAAGCAGAGCAGGTGTCCATCTAAAAACACCCATTGGATTTGGTGGATGCTCTTGCAGCTATTACTGCAGGTTAAAGGCCAATCATGTGACGACATTGAATGTGGCATTTTAAACTCTAGAAAAACAGTTTTATTTTCCTAAGAGAGCATGCACTTTCTTTTGTAATTTAAAAGTATATTACTGGAGAAGAAACAGAGATGACATATTGCTGAAAGCATAAGAGTGAGAGAATGACCCAATAGGGCTGCAGAGAACACTAAAGAACTGGCATTGGTTTTTGTCAAGATGAAGTATTTTTTACAGTTTTACAATTTTGTTTTTCTTTAAATGGCCTGACAATTCATAAAGGGCACAAAGGGTTTTGTGTCTGTAAAATAAAAATTCAGAGGTCTTATTTCAGCTCTTCAGATGACAAAGCCTTCCCCGCCATTGTCCAACTCCTTTTAGATTAATTTCTGTTATGGGTTCCACCTTTTTCCAAGTAGAAATCGTATGTCAGAAGTTCAGATGGTGTTTGTAAATATGTGCAGTTTGTAGCGCCTCTCATTTGGTACACACACTTAGGTGCAGTAGCCAGACCTGGTAACTCTAATGGGGCAGACGTGCAGTGGCACTACTAACTGGAAATAAACTAGGACTGAAACGAGAAGCAATTTGTTTCTAGTGAAAATATTGCAAGGATTGAGAATTGTCACTGAGATCTCTGTACAATCTTGATAACAGACCAAGATCTCAGTCGAGAATTTTTCTCAAAATACCACTTACCGTTTACCATTTATAGCAGTTTACCATTTACCATATACCAATTTACAGTGTACCGCTTACCATGTACCACCTCCATCCTGGTAGTGCGCATGCGCAAAATTCAAAATGCCACTTTGTGCATGCACATTACCAGGATGAATGTGGTACATGGTAAGTGGCATACGGTAAATGGTTAATAGCAGTAAACAGTAATGATAAATGGTATTTCGAGAAGAAATTCCTGACTGAGAAATGTCAAGAATTGGCATTTTCCTCGATTATCGTTTCTTGCTTTAAATGATTCTTGACGATAACCGAGAAAAACTTGAGACTGAATTTCAGCCCTAAAATAAACTTAATAGGAGTTGGACATCTTCGTGTGAATGAGATGACTATGCATTTGAAAATGCCCTCCTGGATTCCTCTGTAAATCTTCCCATACCTGCTTAATTCTACATTAAGGAAGATCACTCACTGATAGTCTGGTTTTCTTGAATATTGATGTCAATCCAGTTGGAGGAAAAAGTACAGTAGCTTTAAGCTGCTGTTTATTTATTTTTATTTTATTTCCATAAATTTCTCCCCCGCCCCTCCTGCCATGCAGCTCAGCACTGTTCTCCATGGCATTGGCTCTGCTCTCATGTGTCACGAGGGGGGTTTGTTGTGCTTTGAGCTAATGAAGTATTGTATTTCACACATGTCTCTTAAGAGCTTCACAGAGAGCTCACGGTGGGAAGAGGAAGGCAGTCATCCAACCAACTTGCCGTGGGTGGGCGCCCCGGATCACACAGGCAGTGGATGAGTGGGCACTTCTCTCCATGCACTTTCTAGTCTTCCCCTGCATGGGGCATTCTGGCTTTTTCTCTGGTGCCCCATGAGTAGGTGCTATGTGGGTCACAGGAGCATGCACCCCCCCACCCCCCTACACCACCTTCAGACTGATGTTTGGATGCATGGTTCATGGGTGGACCTGCGTGGTTGTGTCTCATCTAAAAACAGCCTATCTCTGATAATAGAATTTTCTAAAATTTGATGGGATTTTTTTTTAATATATGCAGTACAGTTTGGATTTTGTGAAACCTGAGCAAACTTTTCATTCTGGAGCTAGTGCAGCATCCTGATGAGATGGGTTGGGAAGGAATTTTGAGCGTTGGAGCAGTCTTTTATATGACTGAGAAATGAGTCCGCTTGTAGAGGTGGAATTCTGATGCCTCCTCACTGATGACTGATGCTGATTGAGGCTAATGTTCGTATAAGTGAAAATATCAAATGGCAAAACAGAGTTGTTGCAAATTGATTAAACGTTTGTGTGGAGCAAAAGTTAAACTATGTGGGTTTTTTTTCTCCCTTCCCTCCCACTCCCTCCTCCTTTACCCCAATAGTTTGATTTAGACTCAATTTGGACATTTATATTTGGAGTTCCTGCTTCAAGTGGTACCGTGGTCTCTTCAATTCACAATGTTTGCACGGAAGCTGCTTTCTTATTACTAGGCATGCTTAGGAGCATGCTGAACTCAGTAAGTATGAGGTCACACTGGTGTTCATCTTATGACTTTAGTAGGTAGAAATGATTTTGGAAAGGTCATATTTTTCACTGGGACAGTAATGTAATTTGTTGTCCTTGGCTTGTAGTTCATTCTGTTTTTGCTTTTTCATTCAATATTTAGAACAGGTTGCAATAATAATATTTGCATTAGACATTGGAGTTCTTGCACTGAACAAAAAAAGGAGGAATGATCAAATACTCTTGACAGATCAGTGAATTTCTTTTGTGATTAACATCCATAGACTGGATAGTTTTTATACCTACATGGAGGTATGGAAGTTAAAGATTTTGTGCAGGTAAAACCATAAGTGCAAAGAAGTTTGTTGGCTTTTAATAGCTTTACAATAGAGGAGATCCAACAAATAGTGGGAAAGAGTCAGGTTGTCATTTCTGTGCTTGCTTGCAGGATGGGGGAAGGTGTCTGTAAAAGTGATTTCTCTGCAGCAGTTCTTCCACTTTTACAGCAGTTTTTTGGGGGGAGGAGGCATGTTTCAGTAAGAAATATTTCAATTAATGCTTATTATTTCTTTTTGCTACCAGTGGGTTGGTCAGAAAAAAGATGTTTGGCTTAGTTCTCCAGAGCCAGCAACATTCTCCTAACTTCTAACATTTTAATATGATTCATTAACTGGTTATTCCAATTTTCTCATTTTGGCTATGTCGATGTAATAGCACGTAGATCATGAGTAAGGAAAGGGGAGTTAATGAACATTTTTGGAATGTTGAACTAGGAAGCTGGGTAGAAGACTAAGTTGTCATACTTGCATTTCTCACCTTTAGTTCCCTCCTTCAAGTGCTTGGTCCCACTCTGTTAAACCCATCTGCGACTCCTCAGCCCCTCTGGTTTTCCTCAAGCCAGGGCTACCTTTTACTACAGGTAGTGGATTTACCTAATCACACCATCACTTACCATTTGCTTGTAGTTGCAGGATCCTATTGATATGAAAAGTTCTATGCTTTATTAGAGAAAGGGCTAGGAATTATTTGGGAATGGGTGCCTAAGGTAAAATTCTGAGAAAAACGGTGTCTAATGTAATTTTCAGAATAATGATTTTAATGTGCAATCGGCAGAATTATTGAAAGGCTCTTTGTATACTAAAACAGCAGGGTGAGCTGGACCCCGACGACTATGCAACAGCAAGCTAGAGTTGTTGGAGGTTTTCATAACAAAGGTTATTAAATTTTCCAGAATGAATTTAGATGTTGAGCACTTAACTTGCCGGTAGACCTTGAAGGAAGTTTGAGTGGCCGATCTATCAGTCCTGTGTGGTGCTTCATGTGATAGTTACCCTGGAAGCACTGATCTGCCTTGGCTTGAATACCCATGCTTGATTGTGCCAGAGACTGTGAGGGGATTTTGTAGGAGGTTCGTCACTTCATCCTGGAGATTGTTTTCTGGGAGGAATATTTTTGCATTAGCTTTCTGTTAAGTGAATTTTCAAAGTGCTGAGAGTTGCCACCAACGCAATGGGGTGCATTTGTTCCTTCCTCACTCCAAACCTCTCCCAGCAGACTCCTGGCATGAGAAGTCTCTTCCTTCATCAGCAAGAAGCATTCTTTATTGTAACATCCAAGAGAGCTTAGCCTGAGTTCCCTTAAGAAATATAATGCTTAGACTTTTGCTGTACTATCTTTTTTCAACCTGCTGTGTTGATGCTACTAATTACTTCTCATTTGTTGATAAGTTTTTTCAAGGTGGTGAAAAAGCTCCAACAGAGTACAATTCTCAAGCTGTAGTATTGCACACTGAAGCCAGTATAAATAAATTGTTCTTGTAGACAGTATGGATTTAGGACATAATACTCTAATATTACATAAAATATTAATATGGGAGGCTTTGTATGCTGATAGGCATGAAATATTAACAGCTAGGAAATTACAACCCTTGTGTGGGAAAAGTTCTTGCTTCTTTTTTGCAACATGAAATAGGTTATACGCACCAGTACAGAAGTAATTATCATGTTCTTTGCACTTGCACTGAGGTACAGCTAGCGGTCTCAAAGGTATAGAGAACTATTTTAACTAATGCCATCTACAGTAATAACTTGTCTGAAACTTTTCTCACCACAGCCTTGGCAGTCAGAGGAAGAGGGCTCTTGGCTTCGAGAATATCCTGTCACCTTGATGCAGTTCTTCCGATACTTGTATCACAATGTTCCAGATCTGGCTTCAATGTGGATGAGTCCGGAGTTCCTGTGTGCATTGGCAGCCACTGTGTTTCCTTTCAACATCCGACCTTACTCAGAAATGGTAGGAAACTGTAAATCAGAATACCCTCCAGTGAGACTTTTCAGCGTTTGCTTGTACATCTCTTCTCACAAATGTGGGCTGTTTGACAACTCTGAGTACTCGGAGTACACAGGTTTACAATCCAGAATTCCTCATGAGACATGAACAGGTAGCTAGGGATGATTATATTCACATAATGTTATGCTGTGGCTAGTAGTTGTCGATAACATAGGAGCTGAGCTGAAATGATTGACACTGGTATTAGACCAAGATGGTTTTCATTCTTTATCCTTTCTATTATGGCCATTATCCATAATATAAACAAAGGCTAGTTGTCTATGGTAAGAAGGCTCCATGTGTGTGTCCCTCACCTTAGTGACTCTTGATCCCATAGGTCAATTTCAATTCAGTGAGGTAGAAGGCAGAGGGCTCAATATAAGTAGGGCCCACATTTTTGTAACATTAAGTGCACCTAGAGGAAAGATGTAGACCATCTTGTTGCCAAAAAATCCACTAGATTTACACAGTTATCCCCACATAAGAAGTCATGCTTTGTTAGTTTGAGTGCATAGAACTGTGTGCGTGTGTGTGTTACACAGTATAAACATCTCACAAATATTAATGAATTTACCCTCTCAGCACCCGTAAAGGGGAAGATTATTGCATGAGGCCCATTTTACAGATAGGGGAAATTAGTTTTGTCTATATTGTTTTATTGCAGGGGTTGGGTTCATGACCTGGTTTAGGGGAGTGCAGCTGCCTTCTTTCTGCCTTTTTTTTCTTTTTAAAAAAACCCACTATTTTCTAACCCCTTAAGGTTGAGGAGATGTCTTTTAATGCAATGGTGCCTGCCACACACTCCACCCCCACCCCAGTTTCTTTTTCTTTTTTTCTTTTTTTTAAACTTAACCCATCTAAATGTAGTCTAATTTGACACTTTTTGCACTTCAGCTGAACTTTTAAGTTACCGCCAGCTTGAATATATATTGCAATGGGCAGATTGCTAATTATGAAATTACAACTGTCTTGTAAATTGTCTTACAGGGAGCAGATTGCTAATTATGAAATTACAACCATCTTATTTTTGCTGTTATTTGAGAGGTGATTGGAATTCAGTATCTGAAAGTCAGACTACCTTCAGGAACCATCTATTTAGTGGGACTATATAGAGAAATGTTGCAAAGCAGGAATATGATTATGCCTTGTTCCTTTGTAGGCATATGAAAACTATCAGGAAAAAGCTCCAAAGCAAATACTGTCTGGTGCTAGCAGTGTTGAAAATAGTGCCAGTCAGTCTTCTAAAGCTTACAATCTCAACACATAAGCTCTTCATGTATGCGCTAATATTCACTGAACTTGACAGCTTCTTTTTTGTAAATGGCAGTTCCTGAGGGGGAAGTCTTCCTAAACTGGAATGCTCCTTTAGAAGTTAAGTCTAAATTCACTGTTAGGCATCATGCTATAGTACTTAGTAGGGATGGGCGAACAGATTGTGGTTCAGGTTCGCCCGTTCAGTTCGGGCGTTTGGAAAAAGGCTCTCTGTGCGAGGAATGATGACTGTGGGTCCTGGGGCTAGAGTGGCAGCTCAGCCCTCCCTGCTAGTAACTTGGCCTCAGAACCCTGATGGTGGGTCCTGGGACTGGAGTGACTGTTTCTTGATGCGGTGGAATGCCATCATCTCCGTGCGAGGAATGATGGCCCCAGACCCGTGTCCCGGGGCTAGAGTGGCAGCTTCTAGGTATTGGCCACAGCTCTCCCTGACGGTAACTTGGCCCCAGAACCCTGGCAGCGGGTCCTGGAGCTGGAGTGGCTGTTTCTTGATGCGGTGGAATTACATCGCCTCTGTGTGAGGAATGATGGGCCCCAGAACCCGTGGCACAGACAGCATGGGCGGCATTGGCAGCAGCAGCAGACATTGGTTGCTAGGGTACAGAACCCTTGGCAGACACGGCATATAAGCCTGGCCTGGGGGCCATTGGCACCAGCAGACAGTGGGTTGCCAGGGTACAGAACCCTTTGCACAGTCAGCATATAGCATTGGCACTAGCAGCAGCAGACATTGGTTGCTGGGGCAGGCCGTCAGGTGGCATGGCATGAGCGGTAGTCAGGCAGACTGAGGCAGGGCTCGAACTTTGCAACCTGGGCAGGCAGGCAGTGTGGCATGAGAGGCAGTAGGGCAGACGGACTTGGGCTGGCTTTGAGCTAGGCAACCTGAGTGGGCAGACAGGCACCTTGGCATGGGAGGTAGGAAGGCGGACTGAGGCATGCTTTGAGCTTGGCAGCAAACGGGGCAGGCAGACAGGCAGCATGGCATGGGAGGCAGTAGGGCAGGCAGGCTGGGACATTGGCAACAGGGCACTCACGTAGGCTAGCAAAGACTGTGCAGCGTGAGAGAGCGAGAGTCAGTCAGCGTCACGTAGGCGGGCCGAGATCTTGTAGCCATAGACCGGCTGGCAGGCTTACAGTTTGTTTCCCAATTGCCACCCTGTGTCATAAGGTCATTCAGATAAGGCGGCCGAGGCTGTCTAGTATGAGAGAGAGAGAGAGGCAGAGAGAGAGGCAGGGTGGATGCCAGGTATTGGGAGGGAGGGACAGCATCTCAGCAGCACAGGAGCAGTAGCCCTAGCCCAGATGGAGGAGGAGGAGTCCCGTCCCAACTGCCCCTGACATGGGATGGCGTGTGCCACTGCACCATCACTCCTTGTCCAGGGGCAGCTC
>QEPC01013801.1:913267-972697 GCA_003113815.1 Sphenodon punctatus | reverse complement strand
GGTGATTGGGCAGGCCGGCTGCTACTCCAAGCCTCTCCACCCCTGGTGCTTGGAAGTCTGTTCCTCAGCTGACTCCCCCTCCCTGTCACGTTTTGCCTTCCAGTGACACGTTTTTGCCACCCGAACGCGATCCAAACTGACCAAACTGTTCAGTCATTTCAACGTTCAGAATTGAGTTCGGTTCGGTCTGTTCGTGTTCAGATTCGGGTTCGGTCATCCGAACAGGCCGAGTTTGGGCCGAACTCCAAACTTCCGAACCGCGTTCGCCCATCCCTAGTATTTAGACATTTTGGTACAAGAAGGGCACAGTAAGAATCTTATTCAGCATTATTGTTATAGGTTTTGTATAGGTTAGTATATAATTTCTGCTATTCTGTTGTGGATTATTAAAGGTTTCCATACACTGTGTGTGTGCACACGTCCTTAGGACATGATATAGTTGCTGCTAGAGATGGGGAAATTAAGCTGCAAAATGGGGAAAAAATGCAACACTACTTGCCTAATTTCTTCACGATTAAATATAGTTGATAGTGGACTGTGGGACTACTCGTGGCTCTTTCTCTTACTTAAAAAGGAAATGTGTCTCCTCTTATCTCTCTACTATGTCATGGGGCGAACCACTGTGTGAATATTGGTTTGTTTGGTTTTTGTCTCCCCTCACACTGTTGAAGCTGACTTATTCATACATCTGACTTTGCAGATATCTTTTTCCTAAAAACCAATTCAGTCTTTTAATATCAGTTCAACCTGTGGGTTTTTACACGTGTGGATGCAGGTTAAACTAAAGTGGGTGTTTTTAAATGAGGGAGGGGGCGGATCCATGGTTGGTGCATTGGGTGGGTGCAGGGACGTCATGTGTGGGAGACCGCTTCAAATGAGCGCCCCCCAGTCTCCATATTGCCACCCAATTGAGGCATTGCCCACCCCGTCTTCGCACAGGGCACTCTGGATTTTTCTGGAGTTCTCTGTGCATGAGAATGAATGAGGTGCATGGGTCACAGGAGCGCAGACCCCATGCATCAACTTCAGGCAAGCACTCCCTCACATTGACAGTGGGTGTCCATGCATGGGCACATCATGTTTAAAACATCCAGGTTTTTTAGAAACACCCAGTGTGGTAACACTTGAGGAAAGAACCATGGTTATTGGTGTAATTTTACACCTTTCTTACTTCAGCACAGTGCAATACATGGAAATCCCCAAGTTCCAAACATTTGTTGTTGGGTTGTTTTTTTGGTGTTTAACAGCAATTTGTAGATGTGCAAGCTACACTTTCATACACACTGTGGGTTGTGCAAGGCCCTGCAGCTTCATGGTTGCCCATGAAACTTACTAGTAAGTTTCTTCTTGACTTTTGCTTAGCCAAGAAACTTCACTTTGTATCTGTGTCTTTTAAGTCAAACTTCCAATTTCCCGTACACTGTCACGCTTAAACTGCTCTGGTATCTTTCACTGTCATTCCCTGGGTTCCAGTCTGGTTTGTTTTTGTACCTGCTATATCTAAAGAGAGTTTGGAACCGTTTAGGAACGTGCTATCACACATCTATTACAGGGGTTTGCATTCTAGCACTGTCCCTTTAAAATCAAATAAAATTCTTCATGTGGAAACAGGCGAAACAGGAAAGAGCTGTAATCTGGGAGCATCAATCCTGAAAAATGGTATCTCCTAATAAGTACAATAATAGTCAATTACACTTTGTGGGGTGGAGAATCAAAGTATGAAACCAGGCCAATAATAGAAATGGGTATATCATAATGAATACCTAACACTTTCTCATATATTTTTTTCCATAGGTTACTGATCTGGATGATGAAGTTGGATCCCCAGCTGAAGAGTTCAAAGCATTTGCTGCTGACACTGGAATGAACAGGAGCCAATCAGAGTACTGCAATGTTGGCACCAAGACCTACCTGACCAACCACCCTGCCAAGAAGTTTGTGTTTGACTTCATGCGCGTGCTGATTATCGATAATCTCTGTCTCACGCCTGCTAGCAAGCAGACTCCACTAATAGACCTTCTGCTGGAGGTGGGACTTATGCTTTTTTCTCCCTTTCTTTCTCCCTTGCTAATTAATGTCACAGCCAATAGGTTTCCTGATTTTTCAGATAGTTAATCTTTGCAGTTATATAAATGTCTCTTATTTAATATCAAGAAGCTTGAAAATAATTTTGTTTTCCTTACTCACGTCTTTCCTTATCAATGTGGCCGTTAGCAATGTTGCAAAGTTGCTAACTCCTCCAACTTTTGTTATGAAGGTCACAATACTTGAAGCTTTGCGTACATCCCTAATTCCTGAAAGCATGTGAGACTGTGGGCGATTTCAGAAGTGACGTAGTGAATGTCCACCACAGTCAATCTCAGTCAAATGCGGGTGTGTGTGACAGCGCCGTGCATGTCTGTTTGCTCGCATACACATGTTCACCACAGTTAAATGCGGCCCGGGGTGAAGCTAACCACGCTTCATGAGGTCGGGGCGGGAGGAGGTCCAGAAGTGTGGTGAATGGTCACCACAGCAAGGGTGAATGAAAAGTAACTTCTGAATGGAAACCCGCAGCTGCGGTGGAAGGAATTGACCCCAGCCGCGGTGCATTCTGGGGCTCGAACCGCGGTCCACGTCTCCCCTGCATGTCTGTTGTGTTCCCCCGACTCATGTTCTCTCTGATTGCCCCCAGGCGGTGGTCACAATCCTGTCACTTCTATTGGGGCTGCACGTGTCACCACAGCCCTCAGTGAATCCATTCACACCGGGGTGGGATTCACTGTGGTGAACTGGAACGCGTCACTTCTGAAATCACCCGGTGTTCATTTCTTAAAAGAAAAAAAAGTTTCTCTGGTCTTCATGGCTGGTCAGAAAAGCATAAGGAAATGACAAAAATATAGCCAAAAGGTTCAAATGCAAATAAAAAAAATACAAAATGTCTCATTTAAAAAAACAACAAAATGCAAATTATTTCAAAACCAGTATCCAGGATACTTTTTGGGTCTGACTTCGATATTTCAGTGATTGGCAGTGTTGATATTATGTTAACCTGCTTACTTTTCTAGTGGACTGGCTGTAATTTCAAAGCTAGGATAGGAAATCTAAAAAAATCAGCTCTTTCACCTTAAATCAAAGTCTTAGAAATGTGTACAATAGACAGGGACTAACTGTTGTATGGAGGCATAGAAATGGGGAGGAAAAGTGGTCACCCTGTCAGGGTAGGATTGAGCCCTGGTATGTGTTTCAAAAACTATAAGTATTTGTAAACATAATAAATATTTTATACCATCTGTGCATTTTTAAACTAAATATCTCAAACTTTCCTTGGAGTACCTATGGATGTCAGCAGCAGGATCACTTTCTGCTCTGTGGTGATTTCTTAAAACAGCTCTTATTTTCTATTGATTAATATTTTGCAGGCTTCCCCTGAGAGGTCAACAAGGACACAGCAGAAAGAATTTCAGACTCATATATTGGACAGTGTGATGGACCACTTACTTGCAGCTGATGTTTTATTGGGTAATTTATTTCAGTTTTACTTTTACTGCACCTGTCATGCTGTTGCAATTATCAAGCCAAAACCAATCATTGCTAACTGGATTTCTTCTGTCATTTCTCTCTCCACCCCCTCCCCCCCCACCCCTTCCCTGATGTATTTTTATTTATTTAAAAGATTTGTTATCTCGCCCCTCCTGCCACAGGCAGCTTGGGGCGGCTTGCAGTCATTAAAACATCACAATAAAACATCATAAAAGGAGGAAAGTTACATGTCCCACCCCCCAAATACCCATCTCTCCTGCCAAATTCCTGGAGGAACAGCCAGGTCTTACAACTTCTCCGAAAGGAGGGAAGATCCAGGGCCAACTGGGCCTCTACCGGAAGGGAGTTTCACAGCCGCGGTGCACCCACTGAGAATGCCCTCTCCTTTGTGGGCCCCTCTGAAAAACTCGGGGGACCTCGAGCAGGGCACCCCCAGCTGACCGCAGGGGCTGATCTAGGACCCAGGGAGTGAGGTGGTCTTGCAGATAGGTAGGGCCCAGGCCATTTAGGGCTTTATAGGCCAAGACCACCTTGAATTGGGCCTGCGAAACCACTGGCAGCCAGTGCAGAGAACTGAGCACCAGTGTAATATGCTCCCGGCGGCCCAGTCCCACTAGAAGATGGGCCACCGCATTCTGCACCAGCTGCAATTTCCTAGCCGTCACCATGGGTAGCCCTACGTAGAGTGTGTTACAATAGTCTAGTGTAGAGATGATGACAGCATGGAAGACATCACCTCCGTCTTGTCAGGATTCAGCTTCAGTCAATTGGCCCTCATCCAGTCCCCCGCAGCCACCAAACACCAAGTAAGCACCGAGACAGCCAGGCCTGGGTCTTGAAAAAAAAATGAGGTACAGCTGGGTGTCTGTCATTAGCATATTGATGACACAACACACCGAAATTCCTAATCACCTCGCTGAGCGGCTCCATATATACGTTGAACAGGAGAGGGGACAAAACAGAACCCTGCGGGACTCCACACGAGAGGTCTCGGTATGAAGAAAAATAATCCCCGAGCACCACCTGCTGGGTTCTTCCGGTCAGGAAAGAGTGGAGCCATTCAAGAACAGTCCTGCCCACCCCTGCATAGTCCCGCAGATGCGTCACCAACATCTCATGATCAACAATGTCAAATGCAGCCGACAGATCTAACAATATAAACAGAGTTAAATGACCCCAATCCAATTCCCATTGTAGGTCATCTACCAAAGCCGCAAGCGCAGTCTCAGTGCCATGCCCCGGACGAAAGCCCAACTGAGAGGGATCAAGAAAACCGATGCGATCAAGATGCTCCTACAGCTGCCGAGCCACTTACCCATTCAGTAACCTTCTAAAAAGTGAAGGTTAGAGACAGGCCAATAGCTGGTAAGGGAGTCAGTGTCAAGCAATGGTTTCTTGAGCAGAGGCCGCATCACCGATAGAGTGCTAGATATGATAGAGTACTTTGCTTACATCTGCCAGAAAAAAGTACCATCAAGCTATATCGGTGAACCAGCAGGATTTCAAAGAACTTTATATGTAAAGGGCATTTAGGAGTCAAACATTTTTTTAAAAATAAAGAGGTCTGCATCCTGCCATTGCTGTCCTGCCCAAAGTCCAGTCCCATCTTCCTCCCATGGTCCTCATTAATGGTGCGTAGACTTTGGGCTGGTGAAATTTAGGCACTACAGTAAGATGCAAAGAACTTGACCTGGTGTGATTTGGGATTGTTACCGGGATCCTGGAGTTCCCTTTTCTCTGGCTGTCCCCCAGAGTGCTGCGAGGTCAGCCACAACCGGATCCAGCACTCTCTAGGCTCTTCTGGACACCACTCTTTGCTGAGTGGGACAGCAGCCAAAGGGTTAATCCCTGGTCGCCTGGACCTTAGCAACGCCACCATAGTGTCATAAAGTTAAAGCGTGGGTCAGACTTGTCTCGAGGTTGGTCGAGAAGTCCCCAGTCATCCCCAGTGGCAGTCATCATGCAGACTGTAACATTTATTTATTTATTTATCTTATTTATCTATGTATGTAACATAATTTATATCCCGCCCCTCCTGCCGAAGCAGCTCGGGGTGGGTAACAGTCATAAAAATGAATTAAATAGAAATATGAATGTAAAACACAAAGTAACCCCCACCTTACCCCACCCCACCCCTTTACCCATCTCCCTCACTAAAAGCCTGGCGAAACAGCCAGGTTGTACACATTCATCAAAAGGAGAAGAGGTCCGGGACCTCTGCTGAAAGGGAGTTCCACAGCCCTCTCCATGGTCACCCCCCGAGCAACTTGGGGAACTTCGAGAAGGGCACCCCCGGCAGACCGCAGGGGCCAATCCAGAGCATGGGGAGTGTGGCGGTCGCACAGGTAGGTAGGGCCAAAACCGTGTAGGACTTCATAGGTAAGCACCAACGCCTTGAATTGGGCCCGGAAGATTATAAGCAACCAGTGCAGAGAATGGAGCGCTGGTGTAACGTGCTCTCGGCGACCCGTCCCCGTAAGGATACCTGCCACCACATTCTGCACCAGCTGCAGCCTCCAAACAGTCACCATGGGTAGCCCTATATAGATCGCATTATAATAGTCCAGTCGTGAGGTGATGGAAGGCATGGATTATGGTGGCCAGGTTGGAGTCCGAGACATATGACCGAAGCCATACAAGATGTAACTGGCAGAACGCACTCCTCGCCACAGTTTCTGCTTGGACATCCTGGTGGAACTGAGAATCGAGGAGCGCTCCCCGACTACAGACCTAGAGAACCCGTGGGGGACGGACTCCATCAATGACAGGGGATGCCATACCCGCCCCCCCTCCCCCTTACCCACCAGCATCACCTCTGTCTTGTCAGGATTCAGCCTTAAAGGAAAGAAAGTTTAAGTAAACAGTACTAAGATGGGATTGAAGGTTTCAGAGGTTACAGAAAATGCATAAAACAAAAAAACAGACCTGATGCACGTTTCTGACTCAAACTTACAAGGTCCCTGCCTACCAGGCCTTACCAAGTCCTTGCAGTTAGCTAGAGTGCGAAGAGTTCTGTTATTGCTTCTCTCTTCAGAGAAGCAGGCACCAGCTTGAAGTGTTCCATGTGTTCTTAGAGCAACATGTGGAGAACCTCCCCATGTGCTCTCCCAGGGTCCCTTAAATGTCCTTGATTGCATTTCTTGGGAGGTGTGTCTTGCCTAATCATTTTGGCAATCCCAGGTGGTCACTCCCAGTGTTCTGGAATTACCTCATCTGTTGTCACTATTGCTCAATCCTGCAGGCTTGACTCCACTGCACAGATATTTCGCAATACATTGTCACAAATTCCAGTCAGTGTTAGATTTTACAATCAATAATCAGCATATACAATTAATAACCTTATGTCCATCTTGCCTTCCCTAAGGAGATGCTTTAGAAACTTATAACAATAGGCAGCCCTTGCACCCAAAGACTCTGGGGCAGATCCTGAATTCCCCCGCATGCATGCAACCGCAAGTTGGACACAGTTTAGTGCATGACATCTTTTTCTTTCTCTCTCTCTCTCAGCTTGGAGGTGCTCACAACATATTAAAACAAAAAATAACAATATAAAATTTAATATAAATAACCACAAAATACCGCTATAAAACTTATCCCAGACAAAGCTGAAAATACCTCTCCCCTTCCCAACCTTCTCCGGTCTCCCTTGCCAAAAGCCTGGCGGAATAGCCAGGTCTTACATTGTCTTCAGAAAGCAAGGAGGTCCAGGGCCAGGTGGACCTCCGACAGGAGGGAGTGCCACAGCCATGGTGCCATATCGAGAACGTCCCCCTCATTGTCACCACCCGGGAAACCTGGGGGACTTCAAGGAAGACGTCCCTGGCCAACCGCAGGGGCCAATCCAGGACCCAGGGGATGAGGCGATCCTGCAGATAAGTAGGGCCCAGACCATTTAGGGCTTTGTAAGTCAAAACCAACACCTTGAATAGGACCTGGAAAACTATAGACAGCCAGTGCAAAGAACACAGCACTGGTGTAATGTGCTCACGGCGACCCGTCCCCTTAAGGAGATGGGCCGCCGTGTTCTGCACCAACTGCGGTTTTCGAACCATCACCAAGGGTAGCCCCACGTAGAGTGCATTGCAGTAGTCTAGTCCTGAGGTGATAAAGCATGGATGATGGTGGCGAGATCAGTGTCTGAGACATACGGACGAAGCCATTGCACCAGATGTAATAGACAAAATGCTCCCTTCACCACAGCCACCACCTGGACATCCAGGCGGAGCCGTAACTCAAGGAGCACTCCAGACTACGGACTTGGGGAACCAACGGAGGGCAGACCCCGTCAATGATGACTGCCACAAGTCCCTCGGCCCCACCCACCAGCATCACCTCCATCTTGTCAGGATTCCGCCTCTGATGGCTTGCCCTCATCCAGTTCCCCACAGCCGTCAGACACCGGGTAAGCATCAAGACTGCTGAGCCTGAGTCTGTTGAAAAAGAGAGGTAGAGCTGGATGTCGTCAGCATACTGATGACACCGCACTATTTGCCCTCGCCCAAAGGCTGCATATACTTGTTGAACAGAAGAGGGGACAGAATGGAACCTTGCGGAACTCCACGCATGAGGTCCCGCAAAGAGGTTGCCCACATACCATGCTTAGGATCGTCCCCTTTGCGTGGAAGCACAGAACAACACCACACAAGGTTTTAGATGATGATCAGTCTAACAGAAGATGAACAAACAGCGAAGTCACTGTTCAGGCAGCCAGTGTGACTTTGTGTTGGCCTGCCTAAACATCCTATGAGCTCCCACCTTGCGCCATCCCCATTCTTCCTTCATGACTAGTTTTCTATCTCAGATGTGTAGGGCTTGAGAACAATTTTTAACAACCGCAAATTGCCAAACCATCTTCTGTTGAACACCCTGATATAATGAGCTTTCTTCCTGGTCCAATTCCCATGGGTTTTGTTACACTGTCCTTCCATCATGCTGGTCTGAGAGCATAGATTGTGATACAAGTTGTGCCAACCCTGGAATGTATTAATTACATTGGAAACCTATCCGCTCTGATCTATTGGACATGATGTGGTGTTTGGATTTTTTAAATTTATTTTTTGCTTTAACATTAGTTTACTATGAACACTTTCTGTATGTTCTTCAGTTCTGCTAGCAACTACTAAACTTGGCTGAAATTTCCTGTCCCTCGTATGCGTTCATCTTCAGATTAGTATTCCTTGTCCCAAACTGTGTCAACACACTGCAGGTGAACATCCTGCTGGGAAAGTTAATTTGGTCTAGGTTTTTATTACTCACAAACTCAGCAGTCCAATTTCTATTCCTGTCCTGAGGAAGGAAAACACAAAAACCCATGCTTGGCTATTCGCGTTTTGGGCATTATTGTTTTTTAAAATACATTTTTGTACACACAAATAGGACTGAGATGAGAGCAAGTGTTCCCATCCCAAAGGAAAATACTGACCATTTGGAAGTGCTTGTGAGTGTCTGTCTAACTTTGTCCGTTTCCATGGATTCCACACTTCTGCCATTTTTTTTGTGGTTTCCAGTCTTGTTTCCAATCTCTTTCCAGCTGTTTCCCAGGAGTTTATGACAATTTCCAGCACTTCCCTGGCACTTAGTCAGCACATTTTCATCTCCACGGCCCCTGAGGGTGCACGTGGGGCACACAGGACTTGGGACCGGCCCCATAGCAGCCCCGTTCAACTTGCGATAAATAACAGAAAATGGCAAAAACAGCGGGAAAGCCGGTTTCCACGGCACACAAATCTTGGCAAATGTCCTGCTTCCAACAGAAACAGCAGTCACTGAGATTGCTTGTTTCAGGCCTGCACACAAAGTGTAGTCTTACTCGTTGCATTGGTCTGTGATTAGAAAACATGCCTCTCTTGCCCACTTCATATTGTTTATCTTGCCCCAAACCACGTGCACGTAATGTATAACTCCTTTTGTTCACCCTAATAATTGAGTGCGGGGCCTTCTGTTCAATGAATGTATGACTTTTTCCCTGTAGTTGAAGACTTTTTTTCCCCCCTCTTGTAATTTAGGTGAAGACGCATCACTGCCAATTACAAGCGGAGGAAGTTACCAGGTGCTGGTAAACAATGTCTTCTATTTCACACAGCGTGTGGTGGATAAGCTTTGGCAGGGCATGTTCAACAAGGAATCCAAGCTGCTTGTTGATTTCATAATCCAGTTAATTGCACAGGTAAATATAGCCTTTCTTTTGTATTCACCTTTTCACCTTGTGTATCTTTAAAAGATTTTTAAGGGCAGTCAGATTTGTGGGTGCTCTTTCATTTTATTTTGCAAATATTCAAGTAGGTAAAACATTATGAAGCTGCTAGTGTTTAGTTTCATCAACTGGAGTTTTAAGATGTTTTGTTCTTTTTGTAGGAAAATCCAAATAATATCAATGTGTTTCTTGCTCTCTCAAATCCTGAAATTACCCATAAATAACGTGGATAATATTTTCCCTTTCAGAAATTGCCTTGGTAACCTTGTATGCAATTAGCAAGCTAGCTTTGGTTTTCTCCCAGAATTTGCAAGGCTGGGGGGAAGAGACAACTCCTTAAATTCTCTTCCTTTTTAGCAGTGCCATGGTGACGGGCAATTGTATAAACGCTTAAATTCATGGAAGCAACTTGGCATAAGACTTCCCCCTTCTTTGAGCAGCCTGTAGTGATTGTTTTGAAGGGCATATCATCAGCAGAGTCATATTAGCCCAAGAATTACTTGGAGCTATTTGCAAGTCCTCAGTGCATGGAAATTCCACACAAACATATTGGACTTCCACAATCAATGGGTTTGCAGGATTCCTTATGTAGTTTCCTTGAAATTCTCATGTTGTTGAGGAGACTTAACAGAGCATTGTGAGTGTTAACGCCATTTCTGTAAGAATGGGTAAAAACAGACATGATGGTGGCCCGCTCTGGACCTTTTTGGCCCACTGTGGCCCGGGACGCACTGGCACATCGTTTACACACTGCCAGATGTTAGCCTTGGACTGTCCCAGGACGGGTAGGTAGCTAGCCTGAGGTGTTTCTTCTGAGACTTTCTAAGGGCTGCCAACGCAGGCTAGCACTTCAGTTTATTGCAAACGCTGGCTTTCGCCTACGTCCAAAAAACCCAACCGTACAGAAACCAGCACATAGGTTGGTAAGAACATAGTCCAACAATCACAAATCACCAAAATTATAACAGTTACTGAAAATTAAAACAATATCATAAATTACAAGTACAAATACAATTTACAGAGACAATCTACCATAAAGCCAAGCCCTGATGATAAAATCCACAAAGTTTATCTAACCCACTCCAAAATTAGGGGGGAAATATAACGGGAAACAATTATGAATATATGAGCTGAACATAATCCCTTCTGCAGGGGCTTAGCACTTGTGATCATTACAGGGAGTGGTGTGCTGTAGATGGGGGAGGGGTCAGCTGCCCGCTTGTTAGTTTAGCTTCCTGTCCGACACAGGACGTGTGGGCAGTGGATGGTGTTCCAGCCACAGGCACGTTTGTTCGGTGCCCCAACCCAGGCTGTGTTGGCTGCAGTTTCCCCAGCTGGGCCAGGGAGCCCCACCCACACATCTGTTTTTACCCTGTGGGTAAAAGAAAAACAAACAGATGTGCAGCTAGCAGTACCTCTCCCTGAGCCACCCAACGACAGAAAATCCCAGGCGACATGGCCCAGGTCAGGTTGGGGCACTGAACCAGCACGCCCACAGCCGGGGAGCCTTCCCGCCAGCCGGATGGCCCAGGTACGGCTGGGTGCACAACAAACGTGCAGGTATCTGGCCCCGCCCACACTATGCTCCCAGCACCCCACCCCCTACCATAACAGGCAATCATGGTGACCAATAAAGTACAACCATGGCAGCCCCCAGGCCAGGTATGCTGTGGAAATACAAATGTGCTGGCCTGCTTTATATTTATTTATTTATTTTATAAATTTCTACCCCGCCCCTCCTGCCATGCAGCTCGGGGCGGCTTCCAAACATTAAATACAGTAAAATCACTTAAATTTTTTCATAAATATTATAAAATATTAAAACAGGGCTAAGATACAGTCTAAAAATCAAAAATAGGTGGGGGAACTAACCCCCCCCCACTCACCCTCCCTCCCAAAGGCCTGGGCGAACAGCCAGGTCTTACAATTTCACCGGAATGTTAACAGGCTTGGGGCCAGGCGAGCTTCCTCTGGAAGGGAGTTCCACAGCCGCGGCCCCACTAGCGAGAATGCCCTCTCCATTGTGGCCCCCCGCTTAACACGGGGGACCTCCAGGAAGGCACCCCCGGCAGACCGCAGGAGCCGCTCTGGGGCACGGAGGGCGAGGCGGTCCCTAAGGTATGAGGGGCCGAGACCGTGTAGGGCTTTATAGATCATCACCAACACCTTGAACTTGGCTCGGCACGCTATCGGCAGCCAGTGCAGAACTCGGAGCACAGGTGTAATATGCTCCCGATGGCCCGTCCCCGTAAGAAGACGAGCCGCCGCATTCTGCACTAGCTGCAGCCTCCGAACCAAGAACAAGGGAAGCCCCCACGTAGAGCGCGTTACAGTAGTCGAGCCTCGAGGTGACGAAGGCATGGATGAGGGAGGCCAGGTCCGGGCCGGAGACATACGGACGCAGCCTACGCACTAGATATAGCTGGCGGAAAGCAGCCTTAGCGACTGCCTCCACCTGCCGCTCCAGACGAAGGTCTGCGTCCAATATCATCCCCCAGACTGCGAACCTGCTGAGCTATAGGAGGACGAACCCCCCCAACTAGTCAGGCGGGCCTTAGCCCAGACTGTGACCTTAGACATTTTCTGAGGTCACAGCCTGTGCTAGCCGCCAACACTTCCTGCGGCAATCCCAGACCAACATCTGGGAGCACGTGTTTACCGGGCCAAAGCAGGCCCAAATAACTTCTGTTTTTACCCAATGTCGTTCGCACCATGCATTTCCTCCCTTTTTTTTTTTTTTTTTTTTTTAAAAAGTCTGTGTTTTTATAATATAACCTATTGGTGCATGCATGCTGGGAGCTGGATCTGTGATATCGTACAGATTACTGATTTAAAGTGGTATTGACTGACTTATCTGCACATCCAAATATCTATACTGTGTTCATCTCCCTGGTACATGAATATTTAAATTGGGTTTTAACTGTTTTTTGTTTTCATTTGACTTTTGTAATTTTATTGTATGATATGTATGATATTTATTGTAATGTATTTTCTGTTTTTGTAAACTGCTCTGAGTCTTTGGTGAGAAGAGCGGGGTGCAAATTAATAATTAATACCTTTTTTATTACTGAAAATGGTAATGAGAATAAATGCAGAGAGAAACAAAATTGTGTCTATTTGGAGGGGAAATTTTCTCCAAAGATTCATAATGACTTTAAAATCTGTTGCAGTGAAAATAGTGTTCCCCTGAAAAGTGCAAATTTTTACTTGTTTGTTGAAGGCGGTTTACTCAGATTTTTTAGAGCTGATCTGAAATTTTGTAATGTAGTCAAGGCCAAAGACAATAAATTATGACTGTAGTGAGTCCTTCAGTATTTGTCTAAGAAACTAGAAAGCAGTCTCTCAGTAAAAACATAGAAATCTATAGAACATAAAATGTACTTTAAACATTGCCATGTTTCATTGATAAGTTTGATTTCAGTTCTCATCATTTAGAGCTGAAACAGATACTGACAGCAAATACCATCTCCAATGAATTCACACCCTTCGAACTTGGTTCGGTGAAAGGGTTACAAGCTACTACTCAGTTGGTGCTTAATTTATGGAAACAAATATCTGTTTTGGGTGCTTCATTTTGTTTTTTCCTGTCAATTTGATATTATTTCACCCCACCCTGGTGGGAGGTGATTGAGAGCCAGTGTGGTGTAATGGCTAAGTGCTCAGTACTTGGACGGGGAGGTAGGGGGGGACCTTGGTTCAAGTTTTGCCTTAGCCAGAAACTCACTGGGTGACCTTGGGCCAGTTGCAATATTCTCTCAATCTAACCTACCTGACAGGGTTGTTGTGAGAATTAAAATTTGTGTTTATATGTAAAACACTCCGAGTGCCATGGCACAGGGGTGCTATATAAAAATAAAGATGATTATTATTATTTTGAGACTATATAAAACTGTTCCGCAACAGTTTGGTTCTCAATAGCACTAAATAGTGCCAAAGCAAAGTGGTGGAAATACTGAAGTGACAGATACATGCATATTGTTTCTGTGGCAAATATTTATATTTGATGAATTATCCAGGAATGCAAATAATCACAAATACAAAAACATCTTTATTAATTTCAGCTCAAAGTTCAAGCATTAGTGTTTCAAGCGTTAGCGTGAAGCATGAATACACTTTGGGGGGGGAGGGGGGAAGCAGGGCCAGCCTTCGGATTTGTGGCCTTCAGATTCACCAGGGATTTGCCATGGTGAAAACTGGGGTCACTGTGGCCCCTGGAAGTAGAGAGCCTGGGGTTGTCACCCTGTGGTAAGGCCAGCCCTGGTGGTGGTGGTGGGATTTAATCAAGGTTAGGAAATAAAGGTTTAAACTGCTGCCAACCAGCTCATACTAGTGTAGTGATCTCATTTTTATTGTTAAAATGATTGTTTTCTGTATTTTCAATCAGTCAAAAAGAAGATCTCAGGGATTATCACTGGATGCTGTTTATCACTGCCTAAATCGGACCATCTTGTATCAGTTCTCAAGGCCACACAAAACTGTCCCTCAGCAAGTTGCTCTCCTAGATTCTCTAAGGGTCCTTACTGTGAACCGAAATCTGATTCTGGGACCTGGGAACCATGATCAGGAGTTCATCAGCTGTCTGGCTCACTGCCTGATTAATCTGTATGTCGGGAGGTAAGTATTGTGGACTAAATTCCTCATGGGTAGAGTCAACTAAGTAGGTTTTTCTGTTGTTTTTTTTCTTTGTGAAATGGTTGTACAGGATGAAAACTAGTACGTCTTTCAGCTAGAACTTTGAATAATATTGCTTCATTTGTGGAAACTGTATATTTGTTTTTTGTGTGTGATGCTATTGAAAGGTAAGTTAATAGAAATGTTTCACTTTGAGGAGGGGGGAGTATTATAGGGCTGGGAATTGTATCTCTAATTCCTTTTCCAAAGTGATTTTAAAATATGAGACCTTGGTCAGAAGCCTCATTATTTAAATATTAATAATGTAAAGCATCCCAAAACAACAAAAACAAAATTATTATAATGAAAGCAGGCAATCAAAGAGGAGATGTGAATTATGCTGAAAAAAGGACAACTTATTTTGTTTTGAATAATTCATTGCGATTGCCTTAACATTTGGGTATAGGACATCCATTAACCATAGGCAGGCATTAAATGAGCTACTCAAAAGAAGCAACATAAAGTCTCTTCTTTGGTCTACCTCAAACACCATAAATAACTCAAGATCCATTATAAAGCATTTGCTTGATCAGTTGATGTGTTTTCCATTGTACTGTACATCTCCAGTTCACCAACCTATTTTTAGTTTTTTCTGTTATGAATGTTTCCCTCTTCTTCCCTTGTTTTGTTTTTTGCATTTCATGTAAGGTGTTTTGAGTACTTTACCCAGAGCGTTGTTGAATCTCCTCCTTACAACAGGTGCTATTAATTTCAAAGTTCACTTTTTTTCTGGGGACTTGTTATAACGTGCTTGTAAACGTACAACAAAGTTAGGCACCCTTGCCCTTCATGTCAAAATTGCAAGTTTTAGCTTGGTTGAATTTTTTTAAAGGCTTTTGTGATGTCTTTTTGCCACCAATACTGTAGGGACTAGAAACCCATTTCTGTCCTATATCTGTTTACATTGATCCTGTAGAATACTGTTATAGAAAGTTTAACTGCTGCAGTTTTTTATACATCTGCTTCTGCTCATTTTAAACTTATTGGCTATTTGCAGCAATGTTGATGGGTTTGGACTGGAAGCCGAAGCCAGGATGACTACTTGGCACATTATGATCCCTTCTGATATAGAACCAGATGGAGTCTACAATCAAGATGTTAGTGAAGGTAATAAATAGAAAAAAGAAAAACAAACCGCTAAAGCTGCTTATTTCAGATTCCTGCTAAAAGTCTTATGTTTACATCTTAATATTTCTCATTCTTCCTTCTGATCTCTTAAATTATTATTATTTTGTTGTTGTTGGATGCAGTGGGGGATGGGGAACATAAAAAGCCAGAAACACCTCACAGAAATGTTGAGATATGCACTCAGCAAGAGCTTCCCTAGGCATCAAAAAACATTTAATTCCTTTCCTGATGCAGGTATAGGCAGTAAAAAGTTTTTACCAGTGCTAGTTGGTGATGGAATGTGTTTACATACACAGAAGCTAATCCTTTGGCCTCAACCTATAATTGTGATTACAGGGCATGCTCATACGTCAGCTAGTTCTTCATAAGTGGAGGTAGGAGATAATTGGGATTGTCTACAAACAATAGCACTTGGTGAAATCAGCAGGATTTCCAGCTCATGGGAAATTAACAAACAGCCTGGTCCAGTGAGGGAAAGTAGGATTATTACTGTCTACTTTAAAAAAACGCTGGATCATTTGGTTAGGAAGGATGCAATAGTAGAAGATCAAAGGATCCCCAAATAAGGCATGGAGAAATGAGAGTAAGAAAGGTAACTCTTATATAGGGATTGGGGAGACTAGTGGCATTATTATTTATGTCTGAAGATCAGATGGTACCTGTTTGGCATTAGTCCTAGTGAATAGCTGTATGTCAGTCAGCTGTACATGAGCTGTCTCGAACGGTCAATCAGATGTACTTAATGTAGAGATGGCAAGCTCTCATTTCTAAATAGAAGTTTTTGTTTTATTTATATAAAACTTTTATCCCACTCCTCCTGCCCACAGGGCAGTCCAGGGCGGCGAATAACAAAGATAAAAGAATAAAACAATAAAACAATTTTAAAAGTTAAAAATTTCTCATATGCAGGGAAAAACAACCACCCCAACCCCACCCACCTTACCCCTCGCCAAAAGCCTGGTGGAACAGCTAGGTCTTACATAAACGTTGAAATGGCAGGAGAGTGGGGGCCAACCAAGCCTCCTCCGGGAGCGAATTCCACCGCACAGGGGCAGCCACCGAAAAAGATCTAACGTCGGTGCCTGTCCACCTCGCCCGCGGAACCTCCAAAAAGGCTTCCCTGGACGATTTCAAAGGGCGCACAGGCACATGGGGAGTGAGGCGGTCCCGCAGATTGTTGCAAGGCTGATTTGTCCTTTTTCATACATACATTTCTCAAACACCAGGGATATGTAATCTTGAGAAAGAATTTAAGAGGTGAATATACTGTTTTTAAGAAAAAGAGCAACAAAAAATATTTCAAGAGGTTAGAGGAAATGGGTCCCACATTGGGATGGCACTGGCATAGAAAATTCCATTAAACAAATGAAAGCTAGTCTGATTAGAGAAGTTCAGAGACAAACAGGTCAGGCCAAAAAGGGACAAAATCTCTAAAGAAGACAACATGGAAATGGCTAATTATAGTTGAAGGCATTCAAGAAAAATTGTAACTTTTGGAATGCTCGATCCTCATAGAGAAAAATATTTATACATGGTGCTGAAGCAAACTGACAGTAAGCAGGTTAAGTCTTGTTTTTTTCCCCTGTCTAGCTGTCTTCTCCAACACGGACAGCCCCCTATAAAATGGGACCGTTTAGGTCAGGAGTTGGTAGCCTTTTCCCTCCGGGGGAACCACTTTAAAAATTATTACAACCTCCAAGGGCCACTTAGAAGCTTGGGGTTGGGGTACTTAAGGGGATGCCTTCAAGAAGATGAAGGTCCTGATCATGGATCTGTGCCATGGATCTTCCCCCTTATCTTTGTGTGCATGTCCTCATCTCCACTTTCTTACCATGAGCTCAGTCTTTCAGTGCTTGGGAATAGAAATTGAATCCCAGAGCCAGGAACTGGAAAGGGACCAAATAAAAACTAGCCATGGGCCACATTTGGCCCCTCAGGCTTGAGGTTCCCCACTACTGGTTTAGGGGAAACAGGCAGTTAGTTGTTTCCTGCAGAGTGACAAAAGCTTAGTTGCGGGCCCAGTGTATGGAAACTGTTGGTCTATATCACTCAAAAGATATTTATAACTGGAAATCAAATCCTTAGTAATTCTATTTTTCATTGTCTGTGTCCTTTAAAATATCCAGGGTGTGGAATATGCAGGTGAATGATGGGGCAGTTTAGTGCCCCTGACAAAAGCTGGGTTGGGAAACTTAACTCATCCTGACCGTGGTGCTGCTGCTGTGCCTTTTAAGCTTTCATGATTTTTGTTATGGCTTCAGCAGCAAGTGATAAACTGCGTCCTCAGTGAAATAAGGAATACTGTTAGTCTAAAGAATATCTCTACCTGGATGTCCCAACGTCAACTCAAGCTCAACATGGCCAAGACCGAACTCCTCATTTTTCCTCCCTCCTCTTCCTCTCCCTCTAACCTGCATATCTGCATCGATGGAGTCACCATCCATCCTGTTCTCCAAGTCCGTAGCTTGGGCTTTATCTTTGACACACACCTCTCCTTTAAACCTTACATTGACTCTGTTGCCAAATCCTGCCGATTCGCCCTTCATAACATTGCTCGGATCCGCCCCTTTCTCTCTACCTCCTCGGCCAAAACCCTTGTTCATGCCATGGTTATCTCTCGCCTCGATTACTGCAACCTCCTCCTTGCTGGCCTCCCTCGCTCTCACCTGTCCCCCCTTATCGCAATCCAAAACTCCGCTGCCAAGGTCATTCACTCTGCCCGTCGCTTCGACCATGTGCAGCCTCTCCTCTTCTCTCTTCACTGGCTCCCCCTTCCTGAACGTATCCTGTTTAAACTCCTGGTATTCACATTCAAAACACTCCACAACCAAGCTCCCCCTTACCTCTCGGACCTAATCTCCCTACGCACTCCTGCACGTGCTCTCCGCTCTTCCTCTGTCCCCTCCCTCACTCTCCCTCGTTTCTCCTGCTCACCTAACCGCCTTCGACCCTTCTCCCTCGCTGCCCCCCATGCCTGGAACTCCCTCCCTGCCCACGTTCACCTTGCCCCCTCCCTCTGCTCCTTCAAATCCCTCCTCGAGACCCACCTTTTCCTCGCAGCCTTCCCCACTCCCTTCTAGACATTCCCATATACCTACTGTCTACCCTCCTCTGTGGACGGCCGCAACCTGATTGTAACCAAGCCAAGCACGCGCACCTGAATCTTCGCATCCGCTTGAATGTTTGTCTGTCTTCTCCCCTGTCTCTCCCGCTGTCTCCTCTCCCCCCCTCCTTGTCTTTTAGATTGTAAGCCACAGGCAGGGACCGCGTCTATTTCTATGTTCTGTACAGCACCAGGCCACATGACTGGCGCTATATAAATGTTTATTATAATAATAATAATAATAATAGGTGGCTTTCAGTTGCACAGGTGAAAAGGTGAGCCTGTTGTACAACTGTGAAATTGAGCACAATACCTGGACTCAAGAGAAACTTAACTCAGGAAGTAGAATTTGGGGCCAAAACTGTCATTCAGGGAACAGAAACTGACAAATCACAACTAATCACCCCAGATGGAATGATAGGAGCGCTAGTGTATCTTGGCAGCTAAGGTGCTGGACTTTGGTTCAGGACACCAGGTTTCAAATCCTGTTTTAGCCATGAACTCACTAAGTGGCCTTGGGCAAGTCATTATCTTTCTGTCTTAATTCCCATCTGTAAAATAAGAATAAGAATAATTTGCCTCACCGGGTTGTGAGGGTGAACTACATAAGGATTGTAAAGCCGTTTAAACACAGAGTGCTAAATAAATGATATAATGATAACTTTTCAGAAACGTTAACAGTAAGTATGTTAAGAGTCACTGTAAAATTTGTCAGCCTTTTAAATAGCATCTATGATACAATAACTTCATCCCAGATACGCAATCATGTTGAAACTGACTACGTCATTCTCTCAACCTATTCAGGTCGTCAACTTCTTCTCAAAGCTGTAAACAGAGTATGGAATGAGCTGACTCACAGTAAGAAACAGGTTTTGGAAGAGGCGTTCAAAGTAACCTTCCCTGTCAACGACCGTGGCCATGTGGATATAGCTGTAGTAAGATCCCTTATTGAAGAAGCCAGCTTAAAATGCTGGCAGAATCACTTAGGTAAGAGTAATTGTTACGACTCATTCTTCCAAAATGATAGAGCCGCAATAGTAGCTCTGTAGTTAATGCATATCAAAGTTTTTAGTCAGTGCAACCTATTCTTTTACATTGGAGTGCTGGAGCATTTGCTTCTGGGTTTGCGACCAGAGCTGTTGGAGGCATTATCTAGCTCATTGAAGGTTCTGTATAAGGTTCAGTGTGTTGAAAAATTTGAGACTGTTCACTAAAGTCTTCCGTTGGTGAAGATAAAAAAGAGAGTTATATGTTGTTGAAGATTGCATTAGTCTATGGAAACAATAGTTATATCACGCATGCGCATTGGGTGCTAATTTCTGGCAGAAGCCATCATTCTCCTGCTACTGCAGGTCTCAGCCCATCCCATACTTAGAGGATCGTGTGCAGGGGGGCCAAGCACAAACAGCTTTAAACTTCCCCCAGGAGCCTGGATGCACTGGGTGTACCCAGGCACCTGGGGGAGGTTTAAATCCCCAGTGCTGGTTCCCAACCCCAAACCATCCCAGTCCGGAGTGTGCTGGGGCAGGTAAGTGCCTTTAAACTTTCTTGGGCACCTGGATGCACTGGGGTGCATTATTATAATAATAATAATAATAATAAATTGGGTTGCATCCAGGTGTCTGGTGGAAGTTTAAATCACTGCTGCCACTGCCCTGCCCCAGCACATCCCAGTCCGTGGAGGTCTGGAAAAGGAAAGAGGAGCAAAATTCCTCCTAGGTGTCTGTATGAAATTGACAACACCTGATCCGGAAGCCATAGGGTTTCAGACCTGGAGCACTCTTCTCCTCCCAACCCAGCTTCCTAGGTGGGATGGGGAGGGATGCCTGAAATTGGCAACACCAGGTCTGGGTCCTCTAGGGACTCCCCAGTGCTCCCAGACCCTGGGACCCAGGGACTCCCCAGTGGACCCCAAGTGCACTCCCCCCTCCCCCCCCCCCCCGCCTATCAGGCGGTAATGGGGAGAAAGCCGGAAAGGGGCACTCTTCCCACCCACCCTCACCCACCAGATGGAAGTGGGGGAAGAAGCGTGAAATTGAGAACCCTGGGTGTTAAACTGGGTTTTTTTAATCTATTCTCATTTGAAACTAAGAATAAGCAAGAGACTGTAGTACTTAGGGTGACAGCATTGCCTTGCTTGCACAGAGTGGACAGCATAAGAGTTCTGAGCTTGCTCATTCCAGAGATTAGTTTTCCAATTTTCACTATTCCTTCTGTTACGAAGGCCTCTTAAACATAGCTGAGGAATTATGTTTGACTGACAACAGCTGGCATGTATTCCTCCTTTGCCAGTGCTGTCCCTGGGTTTGATATTCATATAGTGGTGGCTTTGAGAAAGTGCTTTCTTTTGCCCAAACATTACTTACATCGCACCTTATCACAAATGCCTTTCCATCTTGAAAATAACTAAAGTGTTAACTGGTGCAGTGGTGTCTAACTCTGCAGGCAGCCTAAACAATTGAACCATCCCATGAATCTCCAGGACCTCTCACTATGTAGAGTTGTCAACTCTCCAAGATTGTCCTGGACTCTCCTGGAATTAAAGCTAAATCTCCAGCACTACTGCTGTGAGCAACATGGAGTATTTCTCAACAAAAAAAAAAAAATATCATGGAGGATTTCTCAAAAATGGCTATTGATTGTGGAATAAGATTATGGTGGTGTTCTCTCATTAATGCATTTGTAGAGATATTGTAGTCCAGCAATAAGTATATTACATAATACACAAGCTGGTCCTTATTTGCCACTGGGCTCAAATTGTGAGCAAACTTACTTACTGTGTGCAATAAATGAGTTTTGGAATAGCTCATTCCTTAAAGCCATTACCTCAGACACTGAAATCTCCAGAAATGTGACCAACCAGTGGTCAGTCCTACGCGCTGCCCCCTCAGAGGGCGCTGTGTGAAGTGTACAGCACACCCAGCCTACTCTCACAGATACACACTGACTGCTAAGTTGAGTACTGCCCCCACTATCAGCTGCCATTCTTGCCTTTTTAGCAGAGAGAGGGGACATTTGCTGCTCCAAAGGCTAAGGCTGCCTACTGCTCTTGGAACTCTGCTTTGCTTCCCTGGCATCTCCGATAGGAGACAACCATGGCATGGGGTGAAGCATTTCTGTTTGGAGCCCTGCCTTTATGGATACCAGCCTTTCCAGCATCACACTACCCATTTAACCTTCCCCTTTGCATATATTCCATTGCTCTATCCCCTTCCAGCACTAGGTGTGGGTTCTACCCTGGGCCTCTTCAACTCGTTCCAGAGGGCCTTATTGCCTAGTTCTGGGAAGCATTGGGGCACTCTTTTACCTACCAGATCTCCAAGACCACAAGAGTCAGTGATCCTCTTAGGCATTTTCCTTTTTGAAACAAAATGTGAGTCAACATGAGATTATTTCAGCCAATATTTGGGCATACTGCAGTGCTTATAAGTCTGCAAAAGCAATGCTGTCTAACGAATACCCAATAGTCACCTGATGTATTTTTTCCCCTCTGTTCTAAATAACAAAGTTTAAACAGGCAGGAAAATTTGCCCAAGCTATTGGGTTTAGTTTCAAAATCCGTCATTTAAAAACACAGTGAACACATGCTAAATTTCAAATCAGAATGGGAAATTGTAGTACTGTAGTGCCAGTGGGTGAGCTGTAAAGTTTAACTGGTTTATATTTATTTATTTATTTTACAATTTTATACCCCGCCCCTTCTGCAGAGCAGCTCGGGGCAGCTTACAATTTAAAACAAAAACATAAAATAGCAATATAAAACAACGTGGCGAGCCATAAAAATATAAACATAAAACAAAACCCCAACCACCCTAACCCAACCCCGCTCATCCGTCTCCTCCACCAAACGCTGACAAACCCAACCAAAAAGTCACTAGGTCCGGGGCTGGGTGATTATGATTATTTTGTTTAAGAATGCAGAGAGGACGGAAGTAGGTAGAAAGGATTCTCTGCTGCAGTACTTGGAAGAACGAAGAGTGCACAAAATTAAAACCTACCCCAGAAACAGCACACAGCCTGGATCTGTGTACTCTAAAGCTAGAATTGCACTACAGAAAAGCCTCAGTAGCTTATGTTCAAACAATTTTCTTATGCAACTGAAAATACTAGCCATATCGTTAAGAAAAAGTCAGAAGTGCAAGGGAATAGTACACCCAAGTTATTTAAGAAATAATCACAGAATTCTCTTTGACATTCCTAGCTCATGAGAAGAAATGCATCAGTAGAGGAGAAACATTGGTTCCAACCACACAGTCCAAGCTTTCAAGGGTCAGCAGCGGGTTTGGGCTTTCCAAGCTAACTGGATCAAGGAGAAACAGAAAGGAGAGTGGGCTCAACAAACATAATCTCTCAACACAGGTAGTTCCTTCATTAAAGATGGACTGCAAATACTTGGCAACTTGTTATTTATCATGAATCCTCCAGTGGGAAAGGGTAGAGGAGCATTTAGGATGCAGCTTAATAAAGTATCCTTCTTTTTCTTTTCTAGTATCCTAACATCCAGACTTGCTGACTCCTTCTCATTAAGACATCCTGTTATGTACCATGGACCCAATCCAGCAAAGTACTTACAGAATTATGCTGTTGAAGTCAATGGGGGTACTCACATGCTTAAAGTTACACACGTGCATAAGTGCTTTGCTGGATTGTAGCCTAAATTGGTAAAATGATTTCAGTCTCAAACTGCAGAATCCCACTAATAATATATTTAAAATTAAGAAATATGATAGCATTAAAGATTAAAATCCATCTGATAAGCATTGATTTTAATACTAACTTATTCAGTCTGAGTTGAAGCATTTTATCCATTTTGTTAAGTCACTAATTGTCAGACATCTCATTTTTGTATTAGGAGATTTCTCAGTGGATGTTTACTCACATTGCTGTGGTGCGGGACTTGGTAGACATTCAGTACAAAGAATACCAAGAGGTAAGATCCAGCGAGGTAGCTTGCATGAAGATTTTGGCCTGTTAATCATAATGTTACATTCTCTCAATGTCTGAAATGCTGTTGGATTTGTTTTGATAGCAAGGCAAAAGATAAGTTTTATATGTTAACGAATTTGGTGTGCTTTAGAAATTGTTAACTTCAGACTTTAGGTCTTTGTATCACAACATGAATTGTTACCACGAGTATGTATATTTATTAGTTTAATATATTTTTCAAACTTGTGTAGAAAACAGAAATAAATCATTAATGTATATAGTGCCAGCAATGTACCTGGTCCTGAACGGTTGCGATTATAGAGACAGTTACTACTAATAATAATTTCTATAGCGCTATGAGGCATACGCAGCACTTTACCGTCACAGATATTGAAGACCGGTCCCTGGCTAGTTGCCTTACAATCTAAGATGGAGACGAGTGAGGGGAACACAGGGAGAGACATACACACACACATTCCCATTTTACAGATGGGGAACTGAGGCTGAGAGGTGACTTGCCCAAAGCCACCTAGTGAGTTCAGGGCTAGGGTGGGATTTGAACCCTGGCTTCCCAGGTCCAAATCAAGCACTCTACCGACTACACCACACTGGCTCTCTCAGTTCTGTTCCCCAAGAGGCTTACAGTCTAGATAAAACAGTATAAGGAGAAGCCATAAGCAAGTGATTAATGGGGGTGAGGATCTAGGGAAGGTCTGATGGGAAAGGTAGGCTTTTTAGGAGGAATCTGAAGGTTGCAAGAGAGGGACCTGAGTGTGTGTGTTCACGGAAGGCGTTTCTGGAACAGGAGGACATCATAGAGAGTGTGAAGACAGTTTAAGGAGCAGATAACTCTGGAGTGCGTGTGGAGAGTGGCAGAGAAGGAGCAAATTTTCTGGGAGGGAACATAGCAGAGAATGAGGGTGAAAAGATAGCATGGACCTTGAAGGTGAAAACATGGAGTTTGTACTGGATATGAAATGAAGAGGTTGGTACAAGACATGTTTGCAAACTTTACATGTATTGATTGACTGTGTAGGATGGTTTACCTATGCACTGCAACCATACTTACGACCTTACTGTGCCAGCAGTATATAAACACATAGGAAGAGTCCTGTCTGTGCTTTAAAATCCAAATGGACACAGGTGGGAGAAAAAACATATGCACAGGGAGCTGGAACAACTGGACCAAAAAGTCATGGTCAAGTGGTAGAGCAGAACTCAGGCCTCCTGACTCACTGTGCAATGTCTTACCCACTGTGTCACACAACCTCTTAATATATTCATCAGATTCAAACACGATGCATGTGGTTTTTTCCAGTACATAAATGCAGCCAACGTGGTGTAGGAGCTATGTACGCATGTCTTTTTTACCTAATTAGTAAAAGACATGTTTGCAGACTTTCCAGTTATTGATTTACTGTACAGGTTCATTTACCTTTCCACACCTGTGGTACCTCCTGTTGGTTAGATGTGGGCCTACATTAATTACAATGGTTGTACAATAATTACAATAAATAAATAACTCAGTCACAGGAGATGAGATGATTACTAATTATTTTGGTTTCTGTATGAATTTTATAATACAGTACAGGATCAGAATTTTATATAAATTATTTAATGATTGTTTTATAAAATGAAAAAAAAAAAAAATCCTAGTAAGGACATCTGCAATCCATAAGCTTTCAGGACCCACTTAAGTAATTTCCCCCTTTGCTGGTGTACAACAACCCATCAAACTCCAGGCAGGGACTTCTTTTAAAATTATCTTAGAAGTGGGCTTTGGAACTTTGATTTGTTTGATTAGTGGAGCATATTATGCTTGATTTTTAAGCTTGATTTCTTTCATAATGTTTGTGGTACTCTTATAAGAAGTGATGGGAAACGGTCCTTCTCCTCGGATGTGCAGGATGGGAGCTCTCTTAGCCTGGGATGATCCCCACCTAGTCCAGTAGGAGGCAGACTGAAGTAAAGTTGTGACTGGCCGTGAGTAGAGGGGGTCCATCCCTCCCACTTGCCAGTGTTTTCTCTGCCTTTCAACAGTTAGGAGGTAGGCTGGGGAGCTCTCTCTCTACGTTTAGAGCTCACAGGTTTGAGAGAGAGGTTATTTTATTTTGTTTTGTTTTATTTTATGTGTCAGGGTGCCGAGGGCACGTCAGCTGCCCTTGCAGGGGATAATTTCTCCAATTTTTGGAGACCCTTTGGGCTCCTTCAGGGGCCTATTTTGCCTCCTCCTCCCTTTTGACACCTAGACTCCCCTGGATCCATCCTTTCGGGCGCGGAGTCCTGGGAAGGGTGGGCGCAGCAGAGTCCCTTCGGGCGCCTCGCTTGCCTTCACTGCCCCGCCTCCATTCTAGCCCGAACGCGGGCTCCTGATTCTGGATCACGCTGCCGCCCGGGGCAGGGAGGCTTGCTTTCAGTGCCTCGCAAGTCAGGATGGTGTGGCTGCCTTCTTAGGAGCTCTGCTCCCTCAGCCCCAGCGCTCCCCCCAGCCATGGTTTCATAGCCTGAGTTCTCTGTGCTGGCGGCGCCATTTTCCCCTATTCGTGCCTTCACCGCGGCTTGAATCCGTATATTTTTGGCACGCACTGCCATTTTGACTGCGGGTGCTCCTGGTCAGGCCGCTTTGAGAGCAGGGGGTTGCAATAATTTTTTGTTTTATTTTGCTGGGTCCGCTGCCTTGTTTACCCTTTTCCTCTGTTCACACGGGAAGGGCTTTGCTACCTCTGGCCAGCCTCTCCCTGACGGGCGGCCTGTCCTTGGCACTGGGCTTCTCCATTTGGCCTTTTTCTGTTAATCACTAACTTGGGGGGCCGCCTGAACTGCCGACGGGGTGAGTATTCCTCCTCTCTCTCTAGAATGGCCCCAGTCACCTGCAGCTCGGGTAGTGAGCCTGGAGGCTTCCGGCCTCTCCCCCCCAGGCCCTTCCACTGAGGGGCTCAGTAGGGCAGGCCTCTCCCAGATAGAGCTATTATAGTTCGAGGCCTTGAATAAGATTGTCTCTGCCCTGGACTCTGTAGCACAGCGACCAGCCCAAGTCAAGGAAGAGACCCCGTTCCTCCCCTGTCATGGGTGGTAAGGGGCAATCCAAGCAAACAGGCAAGGGCAAGCATTCGGCCCGCAAGTGCAGGAAGCCTGCAGAGCCTCCTTGTTGGAATAAATTGGTTCCTCCTCAGATGACGAGGACTCCCAATCCTCCGCCCCGCAGGGGGCTCCTAGAATAGAACCTTGGCCTATACAGGCTCCCTCGCGGGAGGGGTCGGCCCCCGCAGATGGAGAACAGAACTCCTCTGGGGCCAAGTCTCTTTCAGAGCAGGGCGAAGTTTTAGACCAGGGGGATTATCAGGACTGTCAGGATGATCCCGTGCCCCTCCCTGCTCCCCCTTCTACATGCAGTGGGCAGGACTGTGAGTTCCCGGGATCCCATAAGGCTAAGCTCTTCACCAGGGTTCAGAGAGTCCTGGGCCTGGCACTAGATCTGCTAAGGGCGACCCTACAGACTCCTCTGATGATGAGTCAGAGGGAGTACATCCCCAAGCCCGCAACCAAGGATAGGGGGATCGTGATGGATAGGGCCTTCGAGAGGATTATCGCCAATGAGTGGGCCCAGCCTACTAAGGCTCTGAGGTTAAGCAAAACTCAACAGGCTCTCTATTCCTTCTCCAAGAGCAAGAACCAATTCTTCGCTGTTCCCAAGGTCGACGCAGCCATGGTCTCTCTGGCACGTAAGTCCATCTTCCCTTCCAAAGAGGACGTGTACCCAAAGGACCCCACTGACAGAGGGATTGAGTCAGCACTCCGCCGTGCCTTTGAGGCAGTGTCGGCCACGCTGCAGATGTCCCTGGCATCATCCTACTGCACCAGGGCCATCCTCAAGTGGTTCAAGCTCAGACAAAACTCGTCTGTGTCTGACCAGATGACACGTAAGCTTTCAAGGAATGTCACCCTGGCTACCTCCTTTATCACCACAGCCTCTACCGATGCTGTGGCAGCTAACGTCTCTGCTAGGCGTCAACTGTGGTTGAGATATTGGAGAGCTGATAACCATGCTAAGAACCTCCTGGTGTCGGGTCCGTTGGGGGGAGGGGGCGGACTCTTTGGGGCTAACCTTGACTGGGTGCTTAAGGACGCCAGTGATAAGGATAAGAAGCTATCGCTCCATCAATTTACTAGCTGCAGCCAATCCTGAGGCTTTAACAGATCCTTTCCTCCTTCTTTTCCCAGAAGGAGCGACACGAACTAGAGCAGTTCTTTCTACATCTCCCAGGGCAAGGGGAGCCAGAGGCCGGGGCTATAGGGCCGATGGGTTTTCCTCCAGCCACAGGGTGCCCAGGACCGTCTCTTCGTCCCATCAGCAAAAGCAGGATTCCTGACCGCCTTCTCGCCGAGCTACCGGTGTCTCTCGGCCAGCTTCCAACAGGAGCTTGTCTTTTAGAATTTTTTCCCCTTCTTGACACAAAACCACCTCGGGCTCTTGGGTGCTCGACACCATATCTCGGGGATACGCCATAGAGTTTCGATATCCCCCAAGGCAGCTCTATCGGGTTCCCTCCCCCATACAAGACAGGCAGAAACAGGCCGCAATGGAAGCGGAGATCCGTTGTCTGGCAGACATTCGGGCCATCAAACCAGTCCCTCCTCCCCAGCGAGGCCAAGGACTATACTCTATCTTGTTCTTGGTCACAAAGAAGTCCGGTCAGTGGTGGACGGTGCTAGACCTCAAGACTTTAAACAAGTTTGTACACCTGAGGAGGCTCAAGATGGAGACCTTGATGTCCATCTCCAGGTCCATTCAGCAGGGGGAGTGGCTGGCATTGGTGGGTCTGCGTGACACTTATTTGCACGTCCCCATCAGACCACTTCATCGCAAATAGCTTCACTTTCAGTACGCACCCACCACTAGCAGTTCCCGGCGCTGCCCTTCAAACTTGCCACGGCTCCCCAAACCTTCACAAAGATCCTGGTACCCTCAATCGCCAGTCTCTGGGTGTGGAGAGTCACGCTGCATCCCTATCTCGATGACGTTTTGGTATGGGCCCCTATGCAAATCCTGGTGGTGACAGCGGTGCAGTCCACTCTACGGGCCCTCACACAGCACGGGTTCATCATAAACAAGGAGAAGAGCCTCCTCCCTGCACAGCACATAGAGCACCTCGGGGTGATCATCGATAGCAGGGCAGATCGCATCTTCCTGACAGAGGCCTGCCAGCACAGGATCTGCTCTCAGATAGAGCACACCCACTCTCACCGCCGAGCATCGCTCGCTCACCTGGCATCAGTGCAGGGGCTTCTTGTCTCCTGCATACAGCACCTAGCATGGGCCCAGCATCATATCCGTCCTCTTCAGTCGTTCCTCCGCCCTTACCAGCGCCAGATTATGGAGAAGACCAGGATGTGGCTATCTCCCTCGTGCCAGGTCCTCGGCTCCCTTCTCTGGTGGTCTCCCCGCAGCGGTTCGATGAGGGCGTCCCTCTGACTGACTCTGTTCGGGTGATCATCACGTCCGACGCCAGTCTTCTGGGCTGGGGGGCGCACATGGGCGGCGATTACATCCAGGGGACTTGGCAACCGAGGGACCGCAGTCATTCGATGAATTGGATGGCGCTCAGAGCTATTCATCTGGCACTTCTCCACTTTGCGCCCAGGATAAAAGGCTCTCATCGCCTGGTAATGACGAACAACACATCAGTGATGGTGTAGGTGCGCAACCAAGGGGGCTCTCGGGCCCCGTCCCTACACAGGGAGGCCTCCGGGCTCCTATCTTGGGTGGAAGCAAATATCCTGTCCCTCTCGGCCAAGCACATCAAGGGAAAGGAGAACGTCATGGCAGATTGGCTCAGCCGCAGGCAGGTGGATCCGGGGGAGTGGTCCCTCTTCGATGGCATTCCTCCGGATATGCAGCCACTTTGGGTCTTCCGATATTCGACCTCTTTGCATCGAATCAGAATGCCAAGTGCACAAGATTCTTCATCCGATTCCGCTCCCCTCAGGCGGAAGCAGTGGATGTCCTCAACGTTCGATGACCTCAGGGAATCATATATGCATTCCCTCCGTTCACAATTCTCAGTAATGTAATCGCCAAGATCTGTCGGAAACAGGCAACGGTAATCCTGGGAGCTCCCAGATGGCCATGGCGTCCCTTGTTCGCCAAGCTCGTGAACCTGTCATGTCAGGATCTACTCACCCTAGATCTGGATCCAGACCTGTTGTCTCAGGGTCTAATCACGTACAGCAACCCAGAGTTTCTCCAGCTGACGGTGTGGCTCTTGAGCGCGAGGCTCTGAAGAGCTTAGGGTACTCAGGCGCCGTGCTGAACACGCTTCTTTCCTCCAGACGCCTTTCCACAATTCATCTCTACCAGTTCACTTGGAGGGTCTTTGTAGCCTGGTGTTCAGAGCATCAGGTTGAACCCAAGAAACCACAAATTACTAACGTTTTACAGTTCCTTCAAATGGATCTAGATAAGGGTCTCCGAGCTAGCACTCTCACCCATCAGGTAGCAGCACTCAACAAGACTCTAGCTACTAGGGGTGGGATTTCACCCAAAAAAATGGATACCGGTTTTACCTCTCTGACCGCTCCTTTAATGTGTCTCTCTCCAACTCCGCCTCCTCCTCCTTCCCCCTCTCAGTTGGTGTTCCTCAAGGCTCTGTTCTTGGCCCTCTCCTCTTCTCGATCTATACCTCATCCTTAGGCAAACTCATTGCCTCCCATGGCTTCCAATACCACCTCTATGCTGATGACACTCAACTCTATCTCTCTACTCCCTCTCTCTCTCCCTCTGTTCAAGCTCGTCTCATCAACTGTCTCTCTGACATCTCTACCTGGATGTCTCAACGTCAACTCAAACTCAACATGGCTAAAACTGAACTCCTTATCTTCCCCCCTCATCCTTCCTCTCCTTCCTCACTGTCAATAACTATTGATGGAGTCACCATCCTGCCTGTCCCCCAAGCCCGTAGCCTAGGCTTCATCTTTGACTCAGCCCTTTCTTTTAAACCCTACATTGACTCTGTTGCTAAATCCTGTCGCTTCTCCCTCCATAACATTGCTAAGATTCGCCCTTTTCTCTCTGTCTCGTCTGCCAAAACTCTTGTTCATGCTCTGGTCATCTCTCGCCTCAATTACTGTAACCTCCTTCTCACTGGCCTTCCCCGGTCTCACCTTTCTCCCCTCATCTCTGTCCAAAACTCTGCTGCCAGGGTCATCTACCTCGCCAGTCGCTTCGACCATGTGCAGCCCCTCCTCTCTTCGCTTCACTGGCTTCCCCTTCCTGAACGAATCCTGCACAAGCTCCTAGTCTTCACCTATAAAGCTCTTCACAACCTTGCTCCCCCCTACCTCTCTGCACTTATCGCCCTCCATACTCCAGCCCGTGCACTTCGCTCCTCCTCTGTCCCTTCTCTCACCCTTCCACGCCTTCCCTGCTCCCCTAAGCGCCTTCGTCCCTTCTCACTTGCTGCCCCCCATGCCTGGAACTCCCTCCCTGTCCACATCCGCCTTGCCCCCTCCCTTCATACCTTCAAATCTCTCCTTAAAACTCACCTCTTTCGCTCTGCTCTGTCTGACTCTTTATCCTGCTGAGCCACTATTCCTATACCTACGATCGGTTTACCCTTATCCTTGCAACATGGACCTGCCTGCTGTCATTCTCATCGTAACCAAGCCAAGTACGTGCACTTGAGACCTCGCATCTTCATGAATGTTAGACCCCTTGTCTCTCCCTCTGTTCCCCTTCCTAAGTCTCTCCCCCAGCTCCTGTCTCTCAGATTGTAAGCCCTAGGGGCAGGGACCGTGTCTATTTTATTACTTTGTAAAGTGCCAGGTACACTGCTGGCGCTATATAAATGTTTGTTAATAATAATAATACCGGATACCGGTTCCCAAAAAACCGGTTTACCGGATTAGAACTGGTATACCCTAGTACCTGCCGCTGGCACAGCAGCGGCACGGAGCCCGCACTAGCAGGGACTTTGGCTAAAAAAAAATTCTTTAAAAATTCAGGGTGGGTAGGGGGTGTCCCCCCCTTCCACCCGCGCAGCCTGGATGGGGGAGGGAAAGGGTTTTTTTTCCTCTTTCTTTTACATTGCGGCCATTCATTTCAATGGCTGCAATGTAAACAAATCCGGTACGGGGAACCTGTACTGGTACTCCCAATTACCGGATTAATCCGATACTGCCGGTACAGCAAAATACCGGCAGTATCGGATACCGGGGGAACCGAACTTCCCACCTAGGGGTGGGACTTCACCCAAAAAACTGGATACTGGTTTTATTGGACACCAGTTCCCAAAAAACCAGTTTACCGGATTAGAACCGGTATACCAGTACCTGTATTTTTCCATTGATTTCAATGGGGAACTGTCCCCATTGAAATCAATGGGGGAAAAAACAAAACACTTTCCCTCCCCCATCCAGACTGCGCGGGTGGAAGGGGGGACACTCCCCACCCACCCTGCCGAACCTGAATATTTTAAAAAAAATTTTTTAGCTGAAGTCCCTGCTAGTGTGGGTTCCGGGCGGCCGCCGCCGTCATGGCGGTGGCAACCCGAGGCCCGCACCAGGGGGTACTAGGGTGATCCCTGGGGTGGGGGGTGGTTTAACACCCCAGGGTTTAACACCCCAGGGATCACCCTACCCCCCCACCCAGAGATCGCCTACCTTTTGTGTTTCGGGCAGCAGCTGCAGTCCAGTGGCTTCAGTGCTGGCTGGCTTCAGCGCTTTACTAGATCTTCCGGGCACGGCAGCGGCCCGGAGCCCGCACTAGTTTTTTTTTTCTTTCTTTCTTTTACATTGCGGCCATTCATTTCAATGGCCGCAATGTAAACAAATCCAATACGGGGAACCGGTACCCCCAATTACCGGATTAATCCGATACTGCCTGTACAGCAAAATACCGGCAGTATCGGATACCGGGGGAACCAAACTTCCCACCCCTACTAATCATGCTACCAATAGAATGTAGCTATGTTTTGCCAAATCTGTTCCGTCTGATACAAGAACACAGAGAGAATTCTCTTCCCAATTATCTATGGTGAAAATGATTTTCATGTCAACATTCTATACATTTGAAAAATGAGCTCCCCAAATGAGCAGCTTTGTGGAAGATGCTAGCAATATGGCTCTGGCGGCCTATTGATTATTTGTATGCATAGGCTTGATATTTTTAAAAAAACAATACTAAGGCATTGTCCTTTCGTGCCTGATCACGTCCGACACTGGAAATGTTTTTAAGTAGCTTTAAGTGGTGCTTCTGTTATCTCCTATTAAACTTTGTATATTTGTGTCTATTTAATCATCATTCATATGATTGACATAACCTCTTCATTAATAAATTTTTAAAATATATATAGCCCCAGCTCCCTTCTCTCCCACCCCCCGCCATGGCACTATCATTACTTTGTCCTGGTAATTAACCTGTCGACAAATGTGTAAGACCTGACTTGTTCCAGCAGACTTTTGGTGAGGGAGATGGGTGGGGTTGGGAGGAGGGGTTGTTTTTCTGTTTTCTTTGACATTTCCCCATATGGGTTCTTTTATTTGGATTGTTTATTATGATTTATATTCGTGTTTATGTTTCTATTTAATTTAATTTCATTTATGATTGTTAGCTGCCCTGAGCTGTGTGATATAAATTATGTTAAATAAATAAGTAAATCTTTTAAATTTCCAGCGTCAACAGAATGCATTAAAATATGTGACAGAAGAGTGGTCTCAAATTGAGTATGAACTATTAAGGGAGCGAGGTCTGTGGGGTCCTCCCATTGGCTCCCATCTGGACAAATGGATGTTGGAGATGACAGAAGGGCCCTGTAGGATGAGGAAGAAGATGGTACGAAATGACATGTTTTATATTCAGTACCCATACATGCCAGAAACGGAACATGAGACAAATCTACTGGTAAGTGGACATGCTAGGAGTGCGTATGGTATTTAAGTATTAATATTAATTGGAGTGTCTCTATGCGACTACTACAGTAACATAGCAATTATTTAATTTGACAGCTAAAGCTTGTGAGAGAGCATTTAGTGGCACAGTCATTTTCTAGCACTGGTCCTTGAACCAGTGTCAGTCTACAAACCATTCTTTGCCCATATGTATCTGGGTAGCTCCCTTAGCCACAAGCTCATACGTGTTCTCCAACTGCAGCATCTTCAGGGACTTCTTCCTACTGGCACTTCTCTTCTCCACTGGGAGGAGAAATAGGAGCAGGGTATAACTCCCTCCTAGTCCTAGGTCTAATAAAAGGTTTTCAGGTGTTTGTGGGGGGTGAGAAGGTTGGAATGTGAGGAGAAGCCAACTACCAGTCTGCCCATTTCTAACCAATCAAATCCCCAGGGACACGAGTGGACTTTAATGGTCTATAATATTTTTAGGCAGGTTTTTCTAGTTCTCAAAGTTGGAGAGCCCTCGCATAACCGAATGCTACTGAGGCTCCAATAGAATACACAAATATGACAGTAGAATTGATAAATATTTGGCCTGCTAAAAATGTGTTACTCTTTCTTAGAATCTTAATTCAGAATTTTCAACATTTGCGCAAAACCAAGTTTGATTTTTACACTCATTTTAGCCATATGCTATGGCATTTCTGATGTATGTTGGACAGTTCTTAGTCCAGGAATCCTCAAGACCAGTCTGACTCAGACTGATTTATTTTAATTATTTTTTTTGGTCTTTCATGGGAGGATAATTTTTGCAAGTCAGAGATTATAACATGATGGGAAATATGGGAAACATGTTGGGACTATGCAAGTGTTTTGTTTAGTTAGATTTATACACACCAATTCGTTTTGGTTAATGATAGTTATACTTGTGTGAAGAAGAGAACATACCATCATGCATTCTTCCCAGTCCTGATGTTTTTAATACTTAATGCCCTGTTTTTAGTCTGACTTCTCAAGTAAACCTCCTGAGCCAACTGATGATATCATTCCTCAAAAGGTAAAGAAACAAAATTACCCACTGAAACAATGTAAACCAAATATAGACATTTCTCTGCATGTTAGACAACTTTAACAAGGCTTCTACAATGGGCTTTCAGCATTGCTCTTCCAGTAAATACTTTCAGGATTAAAGGTTTACAATATTCACACTAAAAGATGTGGCTGTGTTCTCTTTAGTCATCACATAAAATAACTTTCTGTAGATCTTTTCTTCTGTGCTACACACTAACTGGCTGTGTTGGGCTGTGCTCCCACTGTTGTCGCTGGGCAATGTGTATTGGCTTGGGTTCTGAACTAATGGACTGTGAAATATATTTAGTAATGGGCGAACATGACAATAGAACACCGCTGTAGAGAATTTTCTATTTGGCCAATTGTTTTTGATATTTGGAATTTGCTTCCCTAAACAGTATTTAGTTAAAACCTTGGCAGTAAAGAATCTGGGGAGTAAACTTCCTTTGGGAAGCAGTTGACAGGAACCATTTTTTGTTTAGATTTGACTGTCGTAGCCAGGTTCAAATTCTTTGCCTTTTAAAAAAAAAAAATAATAAAAAAATCATATCCCCCCCCCTATTACTTTTTTGTTTAGAAAACAAATATACTACTTTTACATTTCAAATTCTAATTCTGGATATCTAAAAAATAAAATGTGAGAGAGTGACCATTCTATAAGTAGTCAGATGCCGTTATGGTTCCATGTTAATTTATTTTCATCATCTTGCCCATCACTAAGTACAACATGCATTCACTTGTTTTGAATTAGAGGTGGTATTCAACTAATATGTGAAATGTAGGAGAAATTACATTATTTAACAACACTATGAATTATATTTGTATAGCTACTGTTCTTTTCATTTTAATTTTACTAGTTTTCTTCTGTCTGTTGTTCATCCGTTATGTCCACACTAGTATTATAGCGATGAATCCTTTCGTTTCAGCAACTATAATCCAGTTGTCTGTTGCTAAGATGCCATGACACATAATTTGTCATGCTTCTTCTACATGAGTCAGCAACTTTGATATTTTCTGCCTACCATTACATTTTTGAGTTTTGGGGTAGTTTATAAGGCCTGAATTGTGAATTGAACAGATATCTCCACATCCGATAGCCTCTGTCTTTTAATTTTTTCGTACATCTGTTCATGTTTGCAGTGGTTTGCTGTCTTTGTTAGGCTTTCTGTCTGGTATTTGTAAAATGGGCAAGATGTTTAACAGAAAATCATAAACTGGTTATATAAAATAAATACAGGGGCATCAGAAGGAATATCTAATGATATTGGCAGATGTTACTCTGTGGCATCACACTGATTTATGTTTAATAATAAAAGAACAGATATGAATAATTAGGTTTTTTTAAATGGTAACAAACTTTCCCCCCCTAAAACCTGAGTGCAATTCACATAAAGTCTGGATGCTATCATTTTGGGGGACTGTAACTAGCAAAGATCGTTTGCACAGGTTCCAAATCTAACTCTTTCTGTCCAGTAGGTTTTCATGTGGCATGGGGCACATCACTTGTTTCTTCCTTAACTCTTTCTCTCCACTTTTATTTCCGTGATTAACATGTTCATTCTCTCAATGTTGTTGTACCTGTGTTTTTAATTATAATGAAGCTATTATAACCAAACAGAGAATGAAAGGATTAGCTGTTTTAGCAACTACATATAATGTACATACATTTGCAGAATCTCTGCTCAGGAAATTCCGCAGTTATTGGCCCTTTTTAAATGGGCTGTGGCTGTGGGGGGCAGTGTACATGGGTGCACTCTGATTCCCCCTTGCATCCCCACTCACAGAGCAATTGCCATTTTGGCCAGTTGCTCCGTGAGTGGGCGATGGGTGGGCATGTGTGTTTCATGGGAGCACGCACTCCCTCCCCCCCCCCGCCGTGGCAGTCACACGGGCGGCACCCACCTACGCCCACGCAGCAGACCTGCATGGCATGAGTGGGTGCATCTCATGTAAAAAGGGCCATTGATATCTTTGCAGTCTCCTAAGTGAATAGCTTTCAAATGAGAATTACTTTAGTTTGAAATATGAACATAAGAGACTGGTCTCTTGCCTTCACAAGTCTTCAGGCTATTTCCCTAGTTAAAGCTAGTTTTTAAAGTGCTCCTTACATCTACAACCAGCTCCCAGGCTGTTAGCCGATTTAATGAACCCCAGTTTCTTCACACCTATGTCTTTATAGAAGAATTTTATTTAAATTGGCACCCAAGAATGAAATCATGCTCTTCATGATGAATAAGCTATAGATAACCAAACAAAAAAATACAATAATACAATAGCTAGAGTAGATGCAAGTTTGCCAGTCTTTTTTGTGGCCATTTATATTATGCAGGCCACATTTTAAGAACTCCATGTTGGAGGTTTTTTGACAGGAAGTTCCCCATTTTGATCATCGTTTTCAGTGACTAAATAGCTTCCATACAAATCCATCTAAGAACTTTGAAATTAAATACTGCAAACTCTCCCTACAATAGGCTTTAATTTGCTTATGGTAGACTGCAGTTAAAACACTTCATATGGCTGGGCCAGTATTGTGCACGCAATAGAAGTGGGAAATAATTTTTTTTAAATGACTCGAGTTGGTTTGCTAAATGTTTCATTCGATTATTTCTAAGAAACCTGCTAGTTACCGAAGAGCTATAAGCTATGACAGCAAAGAATACTACATGCGTCTGGCTTCTGGAAGTCCAGCAGTCTTCCAAGATACTGTTGAAGAGAGTTCGGAAGGAGAAGCTGCCCAGCAAGAGCCAGAACATGGTGAAGACACTATTGCGAGGGTTAAAGGTTAGTTCATTTTTCTGTTTTTTGCTTGATTTAACCTATTTTAAGTCTTGACATGTTTAAATGTACTTTTAATACTAAAAGTATCTACTAAACCAAAAGTTTGAGTTGTGCAAGTTTGATTTAAGTCAAAGAAATTTGTTTTTTCCCAAGTCCAGCATATGTATTGCTTTGTGAACTGGAAAATATCAGTGTATCAGTTTTCTTGGCAATAAGTACTTAAAATACTGCAGCACATTCCCTCCAAGCTTGCAGTGCAGTGCAACAGCACCCTCATTCACTGCCTGCATTGCAAACTCTCCTGCTCTGGTGAGTGGCTCAGGTGAGTGGCATTGGTCTTTACATTGCAAGTTTAGAGGGTATATATAGGGTGATCATTTATCTAGCCGTTTTGTATTTATCCCTATTTGTAATGGTCAGCTGAATAAATGATCACCCAGGTAGTGGTCAAGTAAAACTTACATTCTCCTGGGAAGCACAGGACAGGAACTCATGACTCTGGGGATGATCCCCACCAGCACCGGTAAGAGGCAGACTGCTGAATCCGGGGGTCCGTCACTCCCGTTTGCCAACTGGTTCTCTACCTTGCATAGAGTAGGAGGTAGATTTGTGTGATCTGCAAACTTAGTGAGATTTTCTTCCTGGGCCAGCCAATTAAGAGCCAATTAACCTCCCGGTTCTTAGGTATTTAGTATTCAATAGGGGCTCCGGCTTCAGTTTTCTACCTCACGCGCCTGTCCTGCTTGGCACGGAGCCCCAAGAAGAACATGTGCGGGGGAGTCCCTTTTTGACACTCCTCTCTGCCCCTCGTATACCTGTCGCCATCCGCTCTCCATGGGGAGGAGAAATCCCCCTGGCCGCTGCAGCCACCCAGAGCGTATCACCTCCTGCTCTCCTCTCAGGCAGCAGCAACTGCAACAGCCTCCCTCCGGTGGGCCGGATTTTTACCACAGCTGCAGAGGCAACGCTGTTGACGCAAGCAAAACACCAGAACTAGGCCAGAGCAAGCAACACCACAGGAAACAGTAAGATCCCCTGGGCGCTCTCAGGTTAGAACCTTTACAGCTAGAAGTCCTAAATAAAATAGCTTCTTCCCTGGACAGGCTCCAGAAAGACCAGAACGCTAGGTGCCCCCTCAAGTGACCCCTGCCCCTCCCCCCTCTAAGAGTCCAGGTGGCAAAGGGTCCTCCAAAGCTGCAGGAAAGCGGAAGCACGCAGCCCCTAAAGGACCCCGCAGGCCCGAGGATGTCATTTGGACCTAGATGGGGCTGCTTCTCTGATGAAGAGGATAATCCAGAACCACGGCTCAGCAGCGTTTTTCCTGAAATGAAAATTGAGGCGGGGGGGCAACGAAGGGGAATCTGAGGAATCTGGGAAAATTCAGGAAGAGAATGTACATGACAAGGACACACCAACTCCTGAACCTAGTGATCAGGATTGTGACTTTCCCATTAACTCCAGACACAAATTGTTTAAAAGAGTCCAGAAGGTGCTAGAAGTAGCTGAGAAGAGAATAAAGAGAAAGGTGTTTCAATCTTCTGATGATGACTTAGATGTGGATTACATCCCTAAAGCATCTAACAAGGAAAAGGACATTTTACTCAATAAGACCTTCGAATAAATAATCCGTTCCGAGTGGAAACAGCCCTTAAACTGAACAAGACGCAAGAAGCCATATATGCTTTTTCTAAGGCCAAAGCTCCTCTCTTCTTTACCCCTAAAATAGATGCTGCAGCCGCATCTTTGGCCTGCAAATTGGTGTTCTCCTCTGAGGGAGACCTATATTCCAAGGACCCCACTGACAGGGGTGGAATCCGGCCTCCATAAGAACTTCCGAGGTAGTCTCCGCTATTTCCACATGTCCATTGCTACTTCATACTGTGCCAGGGCCATTTTAAAATGGTTCAAAATTGGAAAGAGCCCCTGTGCCTCAGAAAAAGTCTCACACAAGCTGTCTACTAACATTGAATTGGCTACTTCCTTTATTACAACTGCCTCTACTGACTCAGTGGCATGGGCCTTGACTGCCAACATTTCAGCTTAGGTCATGGAGAGCAGATCCCCATGCAAAGAATTTGCTGGTGGCAGGAGCCTTTTTTCTTTTTTCTAGATTTTTTTCTTTTTCTTTCTCTGGTCCACTCCTCTTTCCCTCCCCTCCTCTGGGGGGCCTGGGCTGAGCTGCTGGCAGTGGACCAGGGAGGTTCCTTCCCCTGTGCCTCCCCCCCCCCAAAAAAAACTCTCTTTTAGCAAGGGGCCTTTCCTGGGGGGAGCTGCCACCTTAGGAGCAGTTCCTTCGAGTTTGAGCCACCGTAGCACCCTTTGAAGCTCCCACTTCATTTTCCCACCACCCGCCATTTTGTAGCCCTGACAATGGTGTCCAGGACTAGCAAAGCCTCCTGCGGCCTCCGGAGGCCTGCCACCGAAGCGGTGCAGATTCAGGGCCCAACTCCTGGAAGGTTGAGAGGCTCTGCTGGAGCCTCTAGCCTATCTCCCTCAGGAGTAAATACACCCGACCAGGTTGATCTGGGACCTGCCTTCCCCATCCATCCCAGGACAGAGCTTCCAGAGGCGGTTCTCCTGTGGCTGGGGAGACAGACGGTGGAAACTCCCCACCTTTTCTCAGCCCTGACCAGCGGGGTGGCACTTGAGGTACCCTCCCCTATGCATGGGGGGCCTCCCCTTGGGACTCAAAGGAACTGCGTAGGGACCTGGGAGACAAGCGTAGTTAAGAGAGGAGGGCCTATCAGGAGGTTCCCCACCCAAGAGGAGGGGTAGGAGTGGAAGCCCCAGGCATGGTTCCTTGAGGACCTCTTCCTCATCTTCATCATCGTCCTCCTCCTCTTCATCCTTCACCCCCGCTCTCATCATAAGGGAAAAAAGAGCGAGGGAGAGGACAGCTGCCCCCGCCATGAGTGGCACCATAAGCATAGCAAGAGGGGGAAGAGTTACCCCTGCAAAGCTCCTAGAAGGCCTCGCTCCTCCTCCCGTTCATCCTCTTCCCCCAGCTCACCCAGAGAAGGAGGACGGGGAACTTTCAGATGTAGAAGTTGATAAAGGGGAAGAACCCGCAGGGTTAAGGCTTTTGAGGCAATCACAGCAAGCTGCTTGCTAAGGTGGCAGCTATTCTCAATATCTCCCTGCCCTCTCTGCCCAAGGAGGATGCAGAAGCCCCTAAGGAGAAAGCTAGAGCCTTCCCTAGGGGGACCCCAGCCATCCCAGAGCTTCCCTTGGTGGAATTCTATGTAGATACCATTAAGACTGAATGGGGAACAGCTGGCCAGGTTCAAGGGGCCCCACAAGTATATAAATAAGTTCTATACTGTTCCCAAGGCTCAGGAAGAGCTTGTCGCTCTCCCAAAGATGGATGCAGGGGCTTCTGACCTAGCAAAATCAGCTGCCCTCCCTGCAGAAGGTGAGGGTTTCCCTAAGGATTCCCTAGATAGGAAGGTGAAAGTGGCCCTTCGTAAGAACTAAGAGGCCTCAGACATGACTCGGAGGGTGTCTACGTCTGCCTCGAGCTTCAGCAGAGCTGCTTTCTTGTGGGCTAGTGATCTGGCTTTTATAGGTAGAATAAAAAGAACTGAAGGGATAGCTTCAAGAAGTTAGCCCTCACCTCTGCCTATTCAGCCGATGCCACCCTGGACGCTATTCAGTTAAATGCTAGGCGTCAAATGTGGTTGCCCGCCACTTCATGTGGCTAAGACCCTGGTGAGTGAGCCTTCCTTCAAAATCATTATTGACGGGGCCACGTTTCAGGGCAAGCAGCTTTTTGGACATGCTATGGAGAATGCTCTTACAACAGAGCCCGAGAAGAAGAGAGCTCTGCCCTTGAACCGTAAAAAAGGAGCTCCTTGGCCCTCCTTTCATCCGAAAAACTCCTCTCATGGACACAGAGGGAATTGGTGCGCCCAGCGAGGCAGAAATGGAAAGAGACGCATATCTTCACGTTCCGGTCTGCCCCGCCCATCGTCAGTGGCTTACATTAGTCTATGATGGATCTCGCTGGCAGTTTTGCACCCTTTCATTTGGCCTGGCGTCTGCCCCATGAACCTTCACCAAGGTACTAATCCCCTTAGTGGCTTCTCTTCAAATCCAAGGCACGTTCATTCACCCATATCTGGACGATATTCTAGTTCGGGCTCCCTCTCAAACTGGAGCACATAATCAGGTGGTAAGAAAAATAATTCAATTTCTTGCAGACCACGGATTTGTTCTGAATCTGGACAAGAGTCAAACCATTCCAGCAAAGACAATAGAACATTTGGGCGTCGTCATAAACACAGATCTCGACAGTTTTTATCACTCAGCAACGGCAACTTGAAGTTCAGGGGGCCGATTCAGAACCTCCGTACGGCAGGTCCCTCTCTTCCAGCTCGCATGTTTCCAAGGCCTGATGGTCTCCTGTATACAGCATCTGACCTGTGTGAGGCTTCACCTCTGGCCCCTACAGAAGTTTCTTCTCCCGTGGCAAGCCCTAATCATGGTGAAAATCAAAGTCAGCCTAGTCATCCTGCCCACCATCAAGCAATCCCCCTCCTGGTGGATGTCTCCTCTTTGCTTCCTCCTTGGAGTTTCTCTTTCGGAGCCACAGAGACATCACCACCAATGCCATTCTCCACAGATGGGGGGCACACATGCAGGACGCTTACACACAAGGCATCTGGCTGCCTCAAGACCTCCAGCACAGCATGAATTGGCTGGAGCTCAGAACTATTCATCTCGCCCTTCTCCACTTCGCACCCCTCATTCAGGGGTTTCACGTGTTGATTTACATGGACCATGCCACAGCTCAGGCATATGTCCGCAACCAGGGCAGGTCCAGATCCACAGTACTTGACAGCGAGGCCAGGGACATGCTACTTTGGATGGAAGAGAACCTTCTATCTCTTTCAGCATTATGCATCTGGGGCCGCAACAACAATGCGGCAGATTGGCTCAGCCGACAGGAAGTGGACCACGGATTTGTTCTGGTCCAGGAAGTGGATCCAAGAGTATGGTCCTTGAGCTTACAAGCGTTCCAGCTCATACAGCTGATGTTCAGAACCCCAATCATGGACCTATTCACCTCCAGCCACAACACCAAGCATGCCAGATTCTTCTTCAAAAGCTAGCATCCTCAGGCAGAGGCAACGAAGAATCGTCCGTAGCCACCAGGGATCCTGTATGCCTCCTAGGGAGAACCATCAGCAAGATACAAAGAGCAGGACGCAGTCATCCTAGTAGCCCCACACTGGCCATGAAGACCATGGTTTGCTGACATAGTAAATCTTGCCACAACAGAGCCTTTCACCCTGCCCGAAGACCCGAATCTCCTGATGCAAGGTCCAGTACAATACAAAAACAGGTATTTCTGCATCTGACAGCCTATTTCTTGAGCACATAGCCTTGAGAAACTTTGGTTATTCAAACGCTCATGGCATCCAAGAGACAATCCACAAAATGCATCTATCAATGTACCTGGTGAGTCTTCGCTAAATGGTAGGGCTGCACCAAATAGGCAATTCGAGTACTCTGATCGAGTTCTGAAGTTCTGAGTACCATGACCGGGTACTCAGTCGGTACTCGGAAATCCAGACTGAACTTTGGAACTTGGAAACACTTTAATAAAACTTGCATTTTGGGAAAATACAGTGGGGTGCTTAACCGGAAGTGCAATAGGTAAACTTCACCCTCCCTAAAGAGGTGAATGCCCCAAAGGACAGATTTTTAAAACTGTGTTAGCAGGTTGAGGGCAACATGCCAGGTCATGGTGACTGAGTTTCAGTTCTACTAAACGGTGCCTAGAACATCACCTAGACCGACAGAAATTTAAAATTGCCGACATCCTTCTCGTTCCTGCAAGAGGGCCTTGATAAGGGTCTTAGGGCTAATACTCTTGCTAGACAGGTGGCTGCTTTAAATAGCACATCCTTTATGTAGTTAGGAGTAAAAGAATTTCTAGCCACCCTGATTTTTAGCCAACAGATTTTTAGCGGCATCAAAGACCCTCTCACCTCCAGTTGCTCACAAATTCCCCACGTGGAGGTTAAATGCTCTGGGTGAGATACCCCTCCCCCNCTGTAATGGAGAGGTCATGCAGGTGCCCCCCCCCCCCCCCCCCCGCTCTTGACCACCATCTCATTGATGACCTTGTCGCCTTTTGGAATACTCTGCTGACTGAGGCCATTGATCGGACAGCTTCTAGGCATCCGCTCCTTAAGCGACAGCACCACAGGCTTCCTTGGTTTTCTGAGGAACTGCGGTGGCTGAAGCAGGAAGGGTGGCTGTTGGAGCAAAAGTGGCACCGTTCACATGCTAAAGCCAACAGGTTGCATCATAGAGCTAGTTTACAAACCTATGCTATGGCTGTGTGAGCAGCAAAAAAAGGAGTCTTTTGCTACCCTCATAGCGTCCGTAAAATCCTGTCCAGTGGAGCTTTTCCAGGTGGTGCGGGGGTTGGTTGGTCTGGCCTCCCTCTGCCTGGAAGTGCTTGCTGTGACATGTTTGTGGAATTTTTTGAGTATAAATTCGCTCATATTCACCACAACTTTGACGCCGCACTTATTACATTAGGGGAGCCAGAGGTTATGGCTTGTCTGATTTTGTGGGCTCAATTTCAGTGGGTGACACCTGTCAATGTGGTGGATGTTCTTGGGGCAGTCAGGGCCACCTCTTGTGGAGTGGACCCATGCCTGTCCTGACTGGTTAAGGCCAGCCGGAAAACGTTGGGGCTATTGCTGACTTCGGTGGTCAGTGCCTCCCTTTGGGAGGGCAGAGTGGTGAGCGGTCTTAAAGTGGCGGTGGTGCAGCCTCTGCTCCAGAAACCATCACTTGACGTTGACTCCCTTGCCAGCTATTGGCCTGTTTCTAACCTTCCCTTTTTAGGGAGGGTTTTTGAATGGATTGTGGCTTGGCAGCTACAGAAGCATCTGGACTGTGTTGGTTTTCTCAATCCTTCACAGTCCAGTTTTCGTCCAGGCCATGGCACTGAGACTGCGCTTGTGGCACTGGTCGACAACCTTCGCTGTGAATTGGATCAGGGTCATTCGACCCCGCTGATTCTATTAGATCTGTCAGCTGTTTTTGATACCATTGACCATGAGATGTTGTTGACGTGCCATGCGGGGGTGGGCAGGACTGTTCTTAATGGTTCCGCTCCTTTCTGGCTGGAAGAACTCAGCGAGTGGTGCTCGGGGATTATTTTTCATTATGCTGAGACCTCTCGTGTGGAGTCCCGCAGAGTTTTCTTCTGTCCCCTCTCCTGTTCAACGTGTGCATGCAGCCGCTCGGTGAGGGGGTTTGGTGTGCGGTGTCATCAATATGCTGATGCTGATGACACCAAGCTTTACCTCTCTTTTTCATCAGACCCAGGCCTGGCAGTCTGTGCTTACCCAGTTTTTTACAACTGTGGGGGACTGGATGAGGGCTAACTGACTGAGGTTGAATCCTGACAAGATGGAGGTGATGCTAGTGGGAAAGGCGGTGGAGGGGGCGTTCCCCATTATTGTTGGAGTTTGCCCCCCGCTGGTTCCCCAGGTTTGGAGTCTAGGGGTGCTCCTCGATTCACAGCTCCGCTTGGATGTCCAGGTGGAGGCTGTGGCGAGGAGTGCGGCCACGATGGAGAGAGCATTCTCAGTGGCTGCATAGAGGCTGTGTCCGATTGGCCTCGGACCTTCCCTTTTTTAACAAAGCTGTAAGACCTGGCTGTTCCACCAGGCATTTGGCTGGGGAGATGGGTGAAAGGTGGGGGGAGTGGGAAGGGTTTTTTTCATAACCTCCTGCTATGAGTTTTATTTACTTTTAATATTTATTATTATTATTGTTGTAAGCCGCCCCGAGCTGTTGTCAGGAGGGGCGGGATATTAAGATTTTGTAAATAAATAAATAAATAAATCTAGTGCTTAATGCTCGACCAGCCCACCTTTCGAGCCTCTGAGTGAGGTTTCCATTTACTTCCTAACCATTAAAGTCATATTTCTCCTAGTTATTACATCGGCTAGGAGGTTATCTGAATTAGGAGCTTTTTCAATGTTTCCCCCTCTCTGCATTTTTTAAAAGGCGACAGTGGTCCTTAGATTGGATCCCTCATTTATCCCTAAAGAGGATACTCCTTTCCATAGACAAGAGGAGGTTGTCCTCCCTTCCTTTTGCCATAAGCCCAAGCATCGCCTAGAAAAAATTTGGCACACGCTAGATGTCAGAAGGGTTCTTAAAATTTATCATGATAGATCAGCTAATTATAGAAAGTCCTTGGCTCTCTTAGTCTATTATAGTTTCAAAAGCAGAGGTCTAAAAGCCTTTAGATCTTCCATAGGTCGCTGGATTACAGCCTGCATGTCGGAGGCCTACAGGCCTTTGGACCTACTTTCTCCCCAGGGTGTAGTCCCTCATTCCACCAGAGGGGTGGCAACTTCTTGAGCCTTTAGAGCTAGGGCTCCTTACATGGAGATTGTAAGGCAGCCACTTGAGCTAGCCTTCACTCATTCACTAAGCATTATATGACTGATGTACTTGACCCTGCAGATGCGGCCATTGACCACAGAGTTTTGCAGGGGGTTCTTGACTAACAAACATGTGTCTTTGCTCCAGATTTATTCCCTCCCTTTTAAGTCTTCTCACTGCTCTGGAAAATCCCCAGAGTCACAAGTTCCTGTCCTGTGCATCCCAGGAGAAAGGTCAGTTGGGTCTTTTACCTTGTGAATTGCCCTTCTGGTGGGATGCACAGGACGGGAACTTGGCCCTCCCATTTTAGAGAGATTTCTAATTGGCATCCGTACAAATCATTTTTCCTTATAAGGATTAGCCTGGACCCCCCCGCCCCCCCCAAAAAAAAAATGGAAGGAAAAAGTTTCTTAACATAGCAACCAGCGTTTGAGTCTTCGTTAACTTTCATTTAGGTTGTTATCTTAGAATTCTTTAGTTATACTTTGAGTGTTCAGATTTGATACAACTACCAAATGGGAGGAACGGGACCCCCTCTGCACATGGCCAGTTGAATCTACTTCCTACTGGTGCTGGTGGGGATCATCATCAGAGTCACGAGTTTCCGTTCTCTGCATCCCACCAGAAGGGCAATTCACAAGGTAGGTGACCCAATTGCCCTTTTCCTCCAAGGACACAATTATAGTAGGGAGAGATTGTGCAGCTGCATGGGGACTCACTGCAACCTAGCTGCACCCCTGACTGGCCCATTTATCAGAAATTCAACTTACACAGAGTTAAATAAGTTGAACATTTTATAGAGGTCTCACATAAGTCAACTTAACAGGTGTCCACTGAACTACAAATATGGATTGTTCAGGTTCTTGGTGCTGTATAAATTAAGCAAAAAACTGCATGAATTCTAGATCTCGGTTTTACTCCCATAATGGTTAATTTGGGGGTTCACATTCTTGTAAGATGATTTAAGCTTCCGCTGTGGACAACGGCAGCCTTTTAAAAATAATTGTGTGCTATAAAATGTATACGCAGATGTACAAATGTTAAGGTTATAATGTCTGCACAAAATGAATTCAATAAGTAGCAGTTATTCTTTTGAGATGAGAGAGGTACTTTTCCTTTACATTTGCTGTTCTCTAGAATAAGGTGGGGAAGTTTTTTAGTTGAGACATATATTCCTGATATACAAGCCATGGTTAATCTGTGAGGAGACAAAGGGAAAGATTTACAGTCATTGAAAGTACAGCCACAAACTTTAAATTGGTGTGTGGAAATTTCCTTACAGCAGTAGCTGTAAGGAAGTTAAAGGCAGAACCACTCTCCATTATAAACAGGAGACTGCTGAAGCCCTGATTTTGTAGAAACCACACCTTATATTTGTGGGGACCGTCATATGTGCAAAGTTTGAAGACGATCCAGCCAGAAAATAAAAAGTTATAACTGTTGAAAAGTTAATTGGTTGTGGTCAAAATGCACAGCGTCCCGACTATTTTACATTAATTGATATCTCCTCCGACTGGACGGGTTGAGCCTCCAGATTCCATAGCCCTGGAATGTGAAATCAACATCAAGTGCTGATATAGTGTGATAATGATTGGTGCAGTCAAAAAAGAGTAATTAAAGATTAAAATATCAGTTCTGCTGGCTCGTGCATTCGCAATAGTGCCCATGCTTCTCGGAGTTCAGCAGTGAAGTTCAGCAGCGTGGTGACTGAGGAGAAGGGAGGGGGGAAAGGGACTCACCACCACCTCCCTCCCACTTGCTCTGCTGATGATAAACGCTGGCTCTCAAGTACAGCCAGCTCGACTCCCTGCTGCTGCAACCAGATCCTCAGCCAAAATCCACCCAAGTTGCGTGTGAGAATACTCCCCCACCCTTTGTGCGGTGCCGAGAGTTAATCTCGGGGTGACTCTGAAGAGCCCCAGCTCTCTGCACCTAGGTGTTCAGAAGTGAAAAGTCAGGCGGAGACCATCTCCCACCCCTCACAACACCCCAAGCCCTAACCTGACCCATGCTCCTCCTTCCGACCCCCCCATACATCACCCTGAGACCTAACCTGACTCCCGCTACTCCTCTTGACCCCACCACACATCACCCTGAGACCTAACCCAACCCCCACACCTCTGCTCCTCCTCTCAACCCCTAATCTGAGCCCTGCCCCCCTGCACAATGTCCCAAGCCCTAACCTGAGCCCCGCACCGCCACTCCTCCCCCCTGCACAATATCCCCAGCCCCACACTGACCCCTCTGCTCCTACCTGTCCCCCTCGCTACCTGGTGCCGGATGCTCCCCTTCACTGAAGCTGCAGGGATGTTCCTGTTCTGGCCGCTGGGTCAGGGTGGGGAGGAACTCCCACCCCCCCCACCTCGCTGCCCACTGGAGGCTGCTGCACAGGATCAGAGCAGGAGGGGGGCTCCCGATCCCCACTAACTCACCCCCCCCCCCAAAATACATTTGTTGCCACTGTGCCCAGGCTTCCGTCCCCGGGGGTGATCACAGCATGGAGCTTGGAAGGGGCTGCACAGTGAGACAGGAGCATGGGCCCCAGCTGCCAGAGATTATGGGATGGGACAGCCCACGGCCGGAGGGATCCTTCCCCACCAGGGTTTGGTTATCCAGCTACTGAGTGACATGCAGGAGGAAAGTGCAGCAGCTCAAGTCTCCGCACAGCAAGCTTTCTCCCTGCTCGGAGCCAGCCAGGGATGCCTGCTTCGCGGGGCCAAGGGAGCGCGGCCTCCCTAGGTGGAGAGACTAGGGTCTAGTGCCAGGTATCCTGGTAGGTGACGTCTCTCCCTTTCCCCGAGCAAGTTTCTTTGGTGTTTCTTCATACTTTTTTCTTCCCAGAGCATGTTTCTTCTTCAGTGGGGGAGGGCTGCGCCACCAGACACATGAGCACACACCCAGCTGTAGCCTGCCCTGCCCCGTCCGGACCTAAAACCCACGCCCAGCTGTGACGTGGCCGTGTGCACTGCCCACTGCAGTGTTCACTGCGTGGCAGGCAAAAGGGGCCCAGCCACACAGGTTGCCCTGCCCTTGGCAGCCTTACCCCATTTGGGTAACTTCAGTAACTCAAAGTATTGTAGCTACAGTATGACAAGCAGAAGAAGAGTGTTACACTCCAATTGTGCACTCCAATTGAGTTATTGTAGTTTCGCATTTGGAGTCAGGCTGCTCCGCAACACGTCTTTGGAATTTTTCTGAGGACGTGTCACATAGTGGGCAGCTGTTTGCCCCGCTACAGGGCAGGGGGAACATCTGGCCACTGCACACACAATGTATTGCATCGTGTGGCCCAAGTGCCCACAGAGGAGTAAGGCTACCCATGGCATGGTAACTTCCCCTGCCTGTCTCATCTGGAGATGCCCAGTAACATTGGGGAACAGAACTGAGATGTATTGGTTTTGAAGGGAAGTACTGAAGCGAAACTCACTTTCTCCCTCCCTTGTGTTTCCGAGTCATGATCTTTCTCTGGTAGGGCAGTTCTGTAATGGCCGAAGTTGAAGCCTGGCCCACTGCACTTGGTCTATGCAGGATACCATCTTGCCCAGAAGCCTTGCCAGAGCCATGACAGATGCTATGTGGTCTCGCAGTGCTCTGGATAGTGTGTTGAACAGTTGGTTGATGCGTTCCTCCTCTATCGAGACCTGGTTTGCCGCTGTGTCGACGATCACTCCCAGATGTGGGAGAGTTCTGGTTGGAGTGAGATGACTCTTGGGGAGATTGATGAAACCCAGAGCTCTGTAGGGCTTGCATGGCCACCTGCAGGTGCTGGATCGCTGCAGAGCGGAACGCTGAGCGGATTAGTATGTCCGAAGGGCCAGGAGGTATACTGCCAGTGCGCACCCCTGTAGTATGTGTACTCATAGGTAGGTGCCCTCCAAGCCGATTGAGGAGAGCCAGTCCCCTAGCTCTTAAGCCTGCAGAGTGGGCTTGAGGCTCTCCATCCGAAATACCTTGTACTTCGTGAACCTGTTCAGGAACCTTAGGTTGAGCACCACTCGCGCTTCCCCGTTCCTCTCGGGGACGAGACACAGCAGGGAGTACAGGCCTTTGCCCTTCTCTGTGACTGGGACCACCTCGATTGCTCCGAATTCAGCAAGCCTTGCTATGGCCGCTTTCATGAGCTGCCTGTTCACTGTGTCAGGTGAAGGCGGGGACCCGACAAACCTGCTGGGCGGCCAGGGCACCAGTTTGATGCGGTACCTCTCTTTGATTACGGTCTTCACCCACTCGTCCTGGATGTGAGAGGGTCATACCATAACGAAATGGGTTAGGCGCCCCCCAAGGAGAGGAGAACCCTCAGGGGCGTGGCAGGGCCATCATTAGGAGAAGTTCAGGCCCTCTGGCAAAATGCCCCTGTTTCCGTCACCGGCCCGGCTGTTTGTTCTTGGGCCTTGACCTATTGATGTTGTTGGTCCTTCGAGCGGGCTGCTGGCTGACTTTGCGGTGCTTGTCTTTGGAATAGCACTGGCAGCCGACTCCTCTCGCGCATCTCTGCCTATAACGCTGGTGACGAAAGGCGCCCGGCTTATTTCTTCCTTTGTCCGTATTAGGCATGATGGCCTTTTTCTTCTCCTCATCCGCCATTTCCTCCAACATTTTGTCAAGGGTAGGGCCGAAGAGCTTGCCCCCACGAACAGATCCAAGTCAGCGTGGTCTTTGATGCTGGAACTGCTTTCCACGTGCGGAGCCACAATCCCCGCGTCGCCGCCACATTAGTAGCCACCGCCTGCGAGCTGACCCTCATCGAATCTATGGAAGCATCCTCGATGTAGGTCGCTGCGGAGGAAATCCTATCCAGCCTGGATGCCTGCTCCTGCGCCTGCAACTCAGGGTCCCTCGCTTCCTCCACCCATGTCAAGCTTGCCCTTGAAACGAAGCTAATGACTGTATCGGCCCGAAGAGCATTTGAAGTGGGCTCAAATAGCCTCCTCAGGGAGGCTTCCACTGCTCTATCGGTCTGGTCCTTAGGCAGGGGATCTCGCTGTTGGGGGGGGCAGCCAAGTCTCTGTCAAGGGCGGCCACCACTGGGTCGACCCAGGGGGAAGGCAAGCAGGGAGGCCTTCTCCTCCGGGAAAGGGTAGAGGTTGCTTGGCCATCTTCGGGAGCCTCCCCTCTTTAGCGGCTGCTCCCAGGCCGACCTCATGATGGCTTTAAACGTGGGAGGTAGCGGCAGGCAGATGAATGGCTTCTTGGGTTTGAGGAGCAGGTTTCTTCTCAGGCCCTGTTCCTCTGCTGCAGGGGCTTCAGCTGTTGGGGCTAGGCCGAGAGCGTCTGCGACTCTGCCTATGGTCTTGCTGAGCAATGCCGGGTTGAGCAGCCTTTGTTCCTCCTCATCTGAAGACGCCCCGCTTTTGGACCATTCCCCTTCCTCTGCGGAAGAACCGGGGGTATCGGGTGGAGATCGTACACCTGAGCAGTGCTTGGACCTCTTAGGCTTGTTGTCACTCGTCCTAGGTCATTTGATCTTAACTCCACGCTGCCTGAACCTGATCCTACTGGAGAAGACAGCGGTGATAGGCAGACCTCTTGTAGAAGGCGTCCCCTCACCTCTGTTTGTATTTGCTTACTCGCGTTCCTGGAGCTCCCCTTGAACCTTCAAAGCTGCGTGGTTTGCAAGTCGAAGTTACTCCCCTGGGCACTTAGTCCGTTGATTGCCGCTGCGCTTGTGCGTTGTGTGGCTGGAGCTTCCTGCTGCCGGTCCGGATTCAGCTTTTTTTCTCTTTTTTTTTTCTTTTATAAATGACGGAGGTCACATGACCCGGCCAAATGGCGGCGCCCATGGGACCCACATGACTGGTCAAAATGGCGGTGCCCATGGGACCCACATGGCTGAGCCAACATAGATGGCGTGTGGGGGAGAAACCCGGGCCTTGGGAAAATCTCACCCAGCCCTGCCACGGGAGACGTTGGCGAGAGCCAACTGGTGTTCCCATAGCACCCTGTACGGTGGTGTGGAAAAAAGCCCAGGGGAACCCGGGGCCCCGCTGCTGGCGGCTTCAGGCCTCCTTGGGTCGAGCCAAAGCACTGGGGAGACAATCGCGGCGGAGAAACTCCCCCCCCCCCCCCCNAAACCCCCCCCCCCCCCCCCCCGCTGCTACCGCAGCTTCTCCTACAATCTGTTCCCCTCCCGGGTGCCGAGGCGTGCTCCAGTAGCCTCCGCCCACCCCGTAGTACCTCCCAGGGCCTCGGGAGTTTCCCTGGGGATCGGCAATCCTCCCCAGAACGGTGACAAGGCCCGCCCCTCCCATGACAAGGCGCCATTGCGGGAGGAGAGGGAAGTGGGCACAGAGTCGGGAGGCGGTGAGCGACAACCTGGTCAAAGAGCCAGGGAGGGAGATGCAAAGGGACTCCTGTCCCGGAACCCAAAATCCCCCAGATTGCATCCCAGGCGGAGGGGACCGCTGGGATGCCGGAGGAAGCCTCCTCGACCCCCATGTCCTCGCTTGCAGGAGATGGGAGGAGGGGTTGGGCTCTTACCCTCTCGCTGGAGCATCCCAGGTGGAGGGGACCGCTGGGATCCTGGAGGAAGCCTCCTCGGCCCCCATGTCCTCGCTTGCGAGAGAGGGGAGGGCTCGCTGGCGATTTCTGCTGCAGCGCACCGGACCCCAGGCGGTGGGTGGCTGGCAGCAGCTGAGCCTCCTGGTTCCCTTTTCAGGGAGAGGAGGGGGCAAGCAGGCTCCTCAGTTTAGCTTAGCTCTACCCAGCACCCTCAAGGAGGGAAGGGGAGCAAGCACGCCCTTAAAAATAATAAAAAACAAACTAAAATAATAAAAACAGCTCCCTAAAAGGTCTCCAGGGAGCGAAGTCTGCTTCTGGTAACTCCGAAGGCAGAACACAAACTGGAGGGAGAGTGTCCCGCACCTGATCTGCCCACACATTTGAATAGTTGAGGTCTGCCTTCTGAGTACCTGAAGCAGGACACACCCCAAGCTGAGGAGTGCCAAGCAGGGAGCTTCGTATAAAGAAAATTCACCAATAAGTGCCCCGATTTTCTTATTGCTGTTTCAGGCTACAGCTCCTTCACTCACATTCTTGTTTAAATACTCCTTAAACCCCAAAGGTTTTCTTTATAGATACGATATTGATTAGCTCTGCTTGCTTATGCAGGTCTGGTGAAACCTCCTCTGAAGCGATCTCGCTCAGCACCTGATGGGGGAAATGAGGAGAACCAAGATCAATTGCAGGATCAAATAGCTGAGGGCAGCTCTATAGACGAAGAGGAGAAGACTGACAACACAACTTTACTTCGACTACTTGAAGAAGGAGAGAAGGTATAATATTTAAATCATTTGGTGCCTTTTGCTTTTGCGGTTGGAGTGTTAGCCTGCAGGCATTTCCAACCTTATTGTGTCTATCATTGTTTTGTCTTAGTGCAGTCATCTAACTACACAGAAGGCTTCCTCCTGGCTCCCCTATTCTACCCTTTGAGCTACCCGTTAACTCCAATCAGCTGCTTCCCTGGTGTTCGTTAAAATAAGCTGTAACAACCTGAGACAGAAGTGACAGAGCCAAGAGGCCCCTATGGAGAACATTCTCTTACCAGCCTCTTCTGTTTAATTCAGAAGGCTGCCCCTAACTAGCTGTCGTCCTAGCCGCGTAAGAAGGGATGTGTCTGCTACAGCACTAACCCCAAATCAAGCTAACCTCTATCTGAGATATTCCAAATCAGGTGGGCTGACCTCCCCCAACCCAGAATATTCTACTGAAGCAGGCCTACTTCTGGCAACAGCCCTATATACTCAACTGTTGGTTTCATTTTATAATGAAAATACAATCCTAGGCATTTGTGAGCACCTTGTATATGAACCCTAAAAATGCTGAAGCTTTATTCTTACACGTGCCCCTAAGTTATTTTTCAGTCCAGTTCAAATTTATCAGGTAGAGCAAAATTAAATTTCAGTTCTCATTTGAGTGGATTTTCTGGTTCAAACTAGTTCTCGAGTCCCTTATGTTCAGTCCTGAAATCAGTGACTTGTAAGTAGTCTATTGACTTCGACAAGACTACTTTCAGTTGAGTAGACTCACTGGTAACTGACTTCAGGATTGCAGTCTGAGGTTTTACGACAACTTCCAACAAGAACCCTATCTCTCTGTAAGCAAAATTTGTGACAGTGCTTTTGATGAGTGTGTGGATTTCATTCCAGATTCAGCATATGTACCGCTGTGCTAGAGTTCAAGGCCTGGACACCAGCGAGGGGCTCCTTCTCTTTGGCAAAGAGCACTTCTATGTGATCGACGGGTTTACGATGACTGCCACCAGGGAAATACGGGATATTGAGACGTTGCCTCCCAAGTGAGTGGATTAATGGAGAGCCTGGCTTTAGCAAGCCCTTCTAAATAAAAAAGAAATACTTGAAAGATTTGTGGCCGAGAAGAGGGCTGAATCTGTCTACAGCAATGGTTCGCAAATCTTTTGCCTTTGTGACCCTGTGGTGAAACTTTCAATATAATTTTGAGAACCATGTCAGCCACAAACATACAAAGAAATATCAGTTGAGATCATGACCCCATGCACAGATGTTGTCATGATTGTTTCCCTTGTGGTCACAATCCACAGTTCACAGGAAGTTCTGCTCTACTTAGCAAAGCCACGAGAACATTGTTTCTCCCACAGCCATAGGTTGATCATTTATAACTTATGCACAATTCTTGGGGGGGTTTGTGGGGGGAAGAGGGGTTGGTGTTGTGGTTTTGGCACTCTTAATGCTAACTTAATGTTAATATAAAGCAACAGAAACAAATGTAACCAACAAAAAATTAAGATAATATTTGAGGAATAATTAGCACTCTTCTTCTGCTTGAGTTACTGTAATTAGAGTAGTTCTGTGATGACCTTGGAGATGAGTGGCATTACCTATAGGGTTGCCACAACCCTCTGACAGGAAACTTGGAGGGGGCAGGACAGTGGAGCTGCAATGCCCCATTCTGACATTTATTTTATTTATGTATGTATTCAAATTCTAATGCTGCTCTTCTCACAAAGTTCAGGGCAGCTTGCAATCCATAAAACACAATAAAATGCAACAGTAAAAATGCCCATCCCTCCCCTCAAACTCCCACCCTCCCCCACAACCCTACCCAAAAATCCAACCAAGCGCTATTTATCCCTGCCTCTTTCAAATAAAAATGCTTTTCACCGCTTCTGGGAGATGCCCAGGCTTGGGCTGAAACAATCTTCCTGGGGAAGGGAGTTCTACAAAATGGGGGCAGCAACCGAGAATGCTCTCCTGCACACCACCTCCAGTAAGGGTGGGTTATGACACTGTGGCACTCTACAGGGTGAGGCCTAGTCGGAAAGCGGGGAGGGCAAAGCCCTCTGGCCTGCCTGCTCTCTGATGTGACTTCCCCTTGCTGGTCATAGAAACCTTGATTCCCTCTGCATTAGCTCTAACTGTCCCAGAGAAATCAAGTTTTTCCACCCCTGACCCCAAGCATGGAGTTTCCCAGAGCGGTGGCAGCCCTAATTATATCTGCAGTCTTGCTTTGTCTTTAGTTGAACTCAATGATTGGGTTTTCTGGAAAATGTATGAATCAGAAAATTTTCCAGAAAATTTCCCCATGCAAATTTTCTCTCTTATTCACATTAAAATTTGCATTAGAAAATTTTGAATCAGAAAATTTTCCTGTGCAAAATTTCCTATGCACGTTTTTTGGAAATTTTTCCGATGCCCACAGACCTCAAGCGTGTGGAGCTTAGTTTTGGTTTTGGTTTCACTTCCAGCTATCTGATGCAATCACAGCTTTAGGTTGTTGTTTTTTTCTTTCACTTGCAGTCATTTTTAGAAATGGAAAATTTTCCACAGAAAAATACGTTAGTGGAAAATTCCCCCAGCCCTGGAAAAATTTTCCGAAGATTTTCCAACCCACATCATTAGTTGAACTAAATACAAAGTCTGATGTTTATCGCACCTGGATGTTCTTAAATTTTGAAAAGCTGCTGGATTTTTCCACTTTTAGGTTCCCTCTTGTGCTATGCTCTTTTTTATCATGGTTTTCTACGACTCTGACTCTCTCATCTTTTTACCTTTTTGAATTTTACCTTGTGTGGTACTCTTTGGCCTTGATGCTGCCCTGTTACCCCAGCTACCTACCTAATAACTACTGCAGGTCCTAGTTCTTACCTTTCTGTCTTCTGACCACCTACAGTATGCACGAGCCAATCATACCTAGAGGAGCAAGACAGGGTCCGAGTCAGCTGAAAAGAACTTGCAGTATTTTTGCATATGAAGACATCAAGGAAGTGCATAAAAGAAGATACCTCTTACAGGTGATTTACATTTTACTTGAATTGGGCTGTCGGTGGAGAGATTCGTTTTTATAGAAACAATTCCAATTTGAAAGAAGTGTGAGCTCATGCATCTGCCATTCTAAGGGGCTTAATATGGGTTGAACTACTTTAATATTATGAATCCACGTTTTAAAATTTGGCCGACACTTCCCTTTTTTACTAAATATTGGAGGACAGGATGAATTTTAAAATGTTTTGTAAACAGATTGAGAGGACTGTGAGGGGACCAGTTGTAAAGGGAGTTTGTCACTCTCAACCATTCACTCAGGATTAACTGAGACCCCCAAATTGATGAGCTCAGCCATGTGATCTCAAGGGGTGGCCAGCATTAATGAGAGTAACATTCTCTAATATCTATACTTTTTCCTCTGCCTTTTCATTCTAGCCAATTGCTGTTGAAGTATTCTCAGGAGATGGACGGAACTATCTTCTTGCTTTTCAGAAAGGAGTTAGAAATAAGGTCTACCAAAGGTATTGCAGATTGAGCTAATTTTAGAATTACTTAAATGGAGCATGGTTGCTGGTAAAAGTGTTTGGGTCATATTTGAAAAAAATTCTGAGATGAAAATTAGAATTGTATTTAATTCTCAATACAGTAAAGGAACATACCGGCAATATGGGAAAAAAGTCAGTGCATGCTAACCCAAGTTTGCAGTGTGTGGATGATTCAGGAAACACATGATAAATACCTTGTTATGCTAGATACGTTTTTCTGCATTGTTCCTGCATATGATGCACATAGCATTGATATGCTGCCGTTCTTAATCTGCACTGTCGTCATGAACTGACTGACAACTCGCTCTTCATACCTGGAAAACTGGGTATTGATCGTTCCCATGATGGGTATATTGCAGAGGTTACATTTCAGCAATTTGGGATAAGCAAAGGAGATTTTCCAGTTCCAGTTGAAGTTACTGATAGACCTAATGAATCAAATCCTGTTTTCCTTGAATTTATTTATTTATATTATTGATTGATTGATTGCTTTTGATTTTCTTGAGACCCCACCCTTTCTGCCTCCTGGCAGCTCAGAGCTGTTCACAATACAAACGTCAATAAAACAATATTACAGTAAAATATAACGTCGTTATAGTAAAATATAAGTAAAATAACCCATCTCCCCCCAACCCACACCCCACAAACCCTCCCCACCTCTTCTTCTCTGAATGCCTGGCGGAACAATAGAGTCTTACACAACTGCCAGAAGGTGAGCAGATCCGAGCAGAGACGGACCTCCTTCGGGAAGGAATTCCACAGCAGCAGTGCAGCCACCAAGAACGCCCTCCTCATAGTGGCCATTCACTGATAAAGCGGGACCTCAAGGAGAGCGCTCCCAGCAGACTGCAGAGGCCAGCTTAGAGCCTAAGGAATGAGGTGGTCCTTCAGATATGTGGGACCTCAACCGTGTAGGGCTTTAATGGTTAAAACCTGCACCTTGAATCGGACCCGGAAGACTATTTAATGGTTAAAACCTGCACCTTGAATCGGACCCGGAAGACTATTGGCAGCCAGTGCAGTAACCATAGAACTGGAGTTACATGCCCACCCCGTCCCGTAAGAAGATGGGCAGCCGCATTCTGCACTAGCTGCAGCCTCCGAACCGTCGCTGTGGGCAGCCCCCACATAGAGCACATTACAGTAGTCTAGTCTCGAGATAATGAAAGCATGGATGATGGTGGCGAGGTCGGAGTTAGAAATATAGGTCCGGAGCCTTCCAACCAGATGTAATTGGCGGAAGGTGCCCCCAGCCACAGCTGCCATCTGGGCATTCAGGTGTAACTATGGATCTAGGAGCACCCCCAGGCTCCAGACTGAGAAACCAGAAGAGGGTGAACCCCATCTTATGATGGGTGCCTCTCCCCCCAGGTCACTGACTCCACCAACCAGTATCACCTCGATCTTGTCAGGATTCAGCTTCAGTCGACTCACCCTCATCCAGTCCTCCACAGCTGCCAGACACCAGGAAAGCACCAAGACTTCTGGACCTGGGTCAGATGAAAACAAGAGGTAGAAGAGCTGAGTGTTGTCAGCATATTTATTTATTTATTTACTTGTTCATTTTTAATCATTTTTATTCTACCGCTCTTGCTCAAAGGTGACTCAGGGCAGCTCACAGTAAAATTAAAATACAAGTTAAGTAACATCAATATAAATACATAAATAAAAACCATAAAAACAAGCATAAAAATTCACAGCAGTTTGTACAAACCCCCCAACTAATCCCCTAACCCATCCACCTCTCCCCCTCCCCACCGCCAAACGCCTGATGGAAGAGCCAGGCCTTACAGCTTCGTCGGAAGGGAAGGAGATTCAGGGCTGAGGCTGATCACCACTAGGAGGGCATTCCAAAGCGATGGTGCAGCTGCCGAGAACACCCAACTGCCTGTACGGACCCGCCGAAAACGCGGGGCCCCCAGGAGGGTTGCTCCCAGACAACCACTGGGGCCCGGGGGGGCGATCTTTCAGATAAACAGGACCCAGACAATTTATTATTATTATTATTAGCAAACTTTTATATATCGCCAGCAATGTACCTGGCGCTTTACAAAGTAATTGAGTAGACACGGTCCCTGCCCTAGGGCTTACAGTCTGAGAGACGGAGGATGGGGGGAGACGAAGGAAGGGGAACAGAGGGAGAGACAAGGAGTGTAACATTCACGAGGATGCGAGGTCCCAGGTGCACGCGCTTGGCTTGGTTACATCGAGAATGATGGCTGGCTGCTCCATGTGGTGAGGATATGAGTACACAGACCTTAAGTAACAGATTGTACTGGATGGAGGGTATCAGCAGGATTTAGGGCTTTAAAGGTTAAAACCAGCACCTTGAATCGGGCCCGGAAGACGATAGGCAGCCAGTGTAGTGCTCAGAGCACAGGTGTAATGTGCTCCCTGTGGCCTGTCCTGGTCAAGAGATGGGCTGCAGCATTTTGCACCAGCTGCAGCTTCCGGACCATCACCAGGGGCAGCCCCATATAGAGTGCATTGCAGTAGTCCAGTCTCAAGGTGACAAATGCATGAATGAGGGTGACGAGGTCCAAGTCTGAGACATATGGGCGGAGCCTTCTCCCGGGGGATCCTCCTGGCCGTCCAGTCTGGACTGTAGGGTAGATCCCGCCGGGAACCAGTAGGAGGCAGACATCAACATTTGAGGAGCCTACTAGGAGGGATCTAGCCTCTGCTCCCCAGTTGTTTGTCTGCCTTGGGGCAGTAAGGACGCAGGCAAGTGGGTGGAAGAACCAGCCCTGAGCCTTCTCGGGTTTGGGGCGCTCTTCCAGCGCAGGAACCGGCCCGGTGCCAGGGGGAGAGAAATTCTCCACCCTGTTCACCTACCCGGCTCGCCTGGGTACAGGGCCTTGATCGGGGGCTCCCCTTCCTCCCCTCCGGAGCGGGGTTTTCCCTTCGCCGAGGGCGCAGCAGTTTCCCCCTTCGGGACCTTCTGCAGCC